>JBBBDQ010000882.1:1910000-2272500 GCA_037127315.1 Ascarosepion bandense
CAACACTGTGGATTCCACGACTACAGGGTTCAATCCACCTGACTCAGTCCAGGTAGTCAGAGTTCTGACCAATACTTTGACATTTTGCGCCAACGTACAAATTCTATAACAATTTACTTAAATAGTAATACTTTTTTTTACACCGGTTGATATAGATTTCTCTGTTGAAAAACATGGATGCACATTCAAATATATTTATCCATAAACAAATAACGTTTATAGTAAGATATATACGAAATGATTTGTTTGAACATTATTTTTGATCGATACTCGTATTTAAGTAGATATTCTGTTTTTAATCAAACAGGATTATATATTTATTTCTACCGGTCTGGTTATTTACGATACATTTTTGTTACGAAAATGTGTTACAAAACTTCGGCACATTATTTACATTATTTACATGAAGAACATTCTAGGCATCCTTGCCGAATGAAACACATTTTCGTAACAAAAATTTATGGTAAATAATCAGGCCGGTAGAAATAAATATTTGATTAAAAACAGAATATCTACTTAAATACCAGTATTAATCGAAAATAATGTTCAAACAAATCATTTCAAATTGTCGGTTGTTTATAACCAGTTTCGTCAATCTTCGTTAATTTCCGTAAGATATATATGTGTATGCGAGTAAACACATATATATAATAAACTAGCAGTATAGCCCGGCGTTGCTCGGGTGTAATGAAAGCTTTAAAACTAATCCATGGTCCTGAAGCTCAGACTCTTTGGACGTTGGCACGAAAGACTAAAAAGCAATAGTTGTTTCCAGTTAAAGCGAAACCGTAGACTGAAAGAAAAATGAATGGATGTAAGTCAAATTTTGATTTCCTGGTATCTATATCAAATAAGTTTTTTTCTTCGTAAACTGAATTTTGAAGACTAAATAAGTCCTCTGAGTAAATGTTATCATAGCTGAGACTAAGAACTACAATTATACCTACTTAGAGCTAAACCCGAAGCAAGAACGAAAATCAAAGGGCTGAAAAAATACAAACATACAGGCAGATAAACAGACACACGCACAAACATCTTGCCTTTTATATATATATATATATATATATATATATATTATCGATTTTCTGCACTAATGTAAGAACTGCAACCTTGAAACTTCTGAATATCGTTTCTTATGTCTTTGTCTAAGAGTGTATCAAATTTGATTAAAATCGGACCACTCCATCTATAACCTGATTTTTTTATTATCGATTTTCGATATTTATCGGGAGTACCCTAGCTAAGAACACTCGCAGGCGATTATAGTACAACTGTGTAAATTTTCAAGAAAATCGGTTCAGCCGTTTCGGTGTCTATAAGTAAAGGACGCACACACACAGACAAAGTTCCATTTATAAATAAATTTAGATATTTTTCGAAAAGAAAAAATTTCGAAAATTTAATCAAAGCAAATGCTGAGAAACAGAAACGCATTGATCGCATTGCCAACAAAATTGAAAATCTTTAAATTCCTTTATAGTAACGCGTTAAATGTGTTTATGTTTCTTAGCGTTTGTTTTTATTAAACATTACCCAGTGGCAAGACGCTTCAGTTTTCTTAGTTTTGAAAGTCATTTTTTATATAAATGGTATGCTCAGAAGAACACTATAAAAGTATTTGTGAATCTAGTAGGAAAAAAAAAGAACACTTGAGCATTTTATTGCTTTTTGAAAACAACTTCATACTTTTAACCATTGTAGGACAAGGTTAAAAAAAATTATTCCACTAGAAAGTGTGTGTAGCAATAAATAGTAAAATATCTCCTGCTTTGTAAATTAACATCGGAATTATCTACATTATTTACATGAAGTCCTTGTTATTATCACATTTTGACACTTGTACTCTTCGGCTTTTTCTTACTGATCCGGGGAAGCTTTCGTGAAATTAACCTTTTATTTAATCTACGATGAGAAGATTGATTTCGCTCTGGGATATTTCTTCTAGTTCTTATTTAGGTCTTTGCTTTTACCGTTTTCGCAGAGTCGAAGGAATTGAACTGGCAATTAATATGTCAGCAAATTCACAAATGAACACTTAATTCACTTCAATACATTTAGTGTAGAATTTGGAGCTTTCAAATGAATCTGATGTCACTGATTCTGTATAACATCCGAATTCCTTGACTTTATCTGGGTTGAGACCTTAAGTAGTAGCATCGTCGAGAAAAATATTACAATCGAATCTGGCTAATAGTTTGTCTAACCATCTATAAAAATGTGGGTGTTACCACTACGGTAAAAAAATGTGGGAGTTACCACGACGGTAAAAAAAATGTGGGAGTTACCACTACGGTAAAAAAAATGTGGGAGTTACCACTACGGTAAAAAAATGTGGGAGTTACCACTACGGTAAAAAAAAATGTGGGAGTTACCACTACGGTAAAAAAATGTGGGAGTTACCACTACGGTAAAAAAATGTGGGAGTTACCACTACGGAAAAAAAAATGTGGGAGTTACCACTACGGTAAAAAAAATGTGGGAGTTACCACTACGGTAAAAAAAATGTGAGAGTTACCACTACGGTAAAAAAATGTGGGAGTTACCACTACGGTAAAAAAATGTGGGAGTTACCACTACGGTAAAAAAAATGTGAGAGTTACCACTACGGTAAAAAAATGTGGGAGTTACCATTACGGTAAAAAAAAAAATGTGGGAGTTACCACTACGGTAAACGGTAAAATCAATTATTAAAAATCGCCTGAAGACATGGTAGAAACCTGGGTAGCGAAAAAACTCGTTTAAAAATCGAAAATATTCAAAGGTTCTACAATGAAATTGTATCGAACACTTTTTACTAAAAATGTGTACTGGTCTAATGCTATTATGACCAAAAACTAAGTATTAAACAATCAATCAATCAATATTTATATATATATATATATATATATATATATATATATATATATACTTCACTTTATATATACTCGATTCACCCCAAGCAAGGCACTAATACCACTGGTGCGCAAAGGGTTACAAGTGACAAAAACAAAAATAAAGTGAAACAAAATACAGGGAGTGTCGGGGAAAGGCTAAGAGAAAGATGGGAATCAAAGGGATAAAAGATGGCAATTGACATTGCACTTAAACTCTTGGAGATTGTAGTTATCAGGAAGGCAATTGTATGGAAGATAAGACCAAAGTCGGGAAGTGCAAAAGAAAAGAAACTGTTAGAGTAGAAGAGGAGGTGACATTTGACCGTTTTCAGTGTAAAAGTAGCCAGTCCAGTAGCACGTTTAAATTCGTGTAGTGTGGGGGGTCACCAAGGAGATAAGCTCATCAGTGCAGAAGCCGTGAAAATATTTGTAAAAAAGGACAGAAGAATTCCACGTCCCGACTGTGAGAAAGTGGCTGAAGTCGAACTGCCAAATCGGAATCATTACAGTGTAGATTATCCTTTGAATTTTGTCGAGCACCACGAGGTGAATAGCAGAAGCGCCCTACCAGATTGGGCAACAGCATTAGGTTGTCCCAAAAGTTCTTAAACACTTGCGAAATGGGTCTATCTGGTCCAGTACAGTCGAGACAAGACATGGGTTTAGAAAGGACAAGAGACACCGTCGGTTCCAAAACAAGATCGATTCGGCAAGAAAGTCATGTTGTGCGTTTAATGGAACTTTGAAGGAATCGTGCATTTTGAGTTGGTTTCGAATGGTCGAGCCATCAGTGCCGAACTTTACTGTCAGCAACTTGAAAGGGTCTACGAAAAGCTGAAGCAAAAGGGTTGATGCAGCAGAACAATGCCAAGCCACACACCGCCAGCAAGACCAAAGACAAGTTTGAAGAGCTGGACGGCGTTGAGGTTCTGCCACATCCAGCCTACAGTCCTGGCTGTGTTCCATCAGATTAAGGCCTTTTCCGCTCAATGCAACACTTTTTGAAGGTCCGCCGATTCGACTCGTTTGATGAAGTCGAGGAAGCGTGTCAAGAATTCTTTGATTCGAAGCCGGCGGCTGAATGATACTTTGACCAGATCCGAAAGCTTGCAGATCGATGGCAGAAAGTCTTGGAAAATGATGGCATATATTTTGAGCAATAATGTTTGTTGTTTTTGCGAGTAAAATTTTAATTTTGTGCAAGTGTTTTCTGGTAACCTTAGGTTACTTGGCGAGTAAAATTTCAATTTTTTCAAGTGTTTACGAACTTTTGGGACAACCTGATATATTCTTTTTTTTTTTTTTTTTTTTATAAGCGTTTCACCCCGAGCAAGGCATGTCACTGCCACTACTGTGCAGGGGGCTACGTAGAGTGGAGAAAGGCTGATTAAATATAGGAAATAACAGAGGGTGGGTGATAGGCGGGTGAGGATACCGAGAATGAGGGTTGGGTAGATGAGAGTGTTGTGAGAATAGTTGGGAGTTAGTGTGATAGGAGGTGTCTATTGACCCTACATTTAAACACCTGGAGATTGTAACCGTCGGGAAAGCAGACTTGTGGAAGGGAGTTCCACAGGCGGGAAGCGCGAGAAAAGAAGCTGTTGGAGTAGAATTTACGGTTACATCTTATTTGTTTAACTGTAAAAGGGTGGGACCCAGTTGCTAATCTAGTATCTCGTGTAAATTCGTGCTTAGGCGGCACCAGTGATGTAAGCTCATCGGAGCAGAAGCCATGAAAGTACTTGTAGAAGAGGCACAGGGAAGCCACATCACGCCGGTGTGAGAGCGGCTGCAGCCGGTCTGCCAAGTCAGCATCAACCACGTTACAGATCCTCCTTTGTATTTTGTCAAGAAGCCCAAGGAGAGCAGCAGGGGCACCCGACCAGATATGGCAGCAATATTCAATACACGGGCGGATGGTAGATTTGTATATGTGCAGAATAGTTTCAGGTGGGAAAAATTTCCGGGCCCTGCACAGGGAGCCCACTTTCATAGCAGCAGATTTGGCAATGGATTCAATATAGTCATTCCATTTGAGGTCCGCCGAGAGTGTAGAAGGAGGCGTAGTATTTTACTCTCTGGGAGGCTAGCCTGCCCCATGCTAATGTGGGGTAGATGCGATTGTCTATGGTGGTTAGTTGATAACAGCTTTGTTTTGGAGGCATTGAAATTTACCAACCATTTCCTACCCCAGGTCACTACGGATTGGAGGTCCCTTTCAAGTGCGGCAGCGAGGTTCACTTTGTCGTCCAGACCTGGTTTCTGATCGATGCGGGAGTAGATTGTTGTGTCGTCGGCATACATGCCAACTTGGGATCTAATGGTGTCGGGGAGATCATTAATGTAGATCAGAAAGAGCGTGGGACCTAGGATAGAACCTTGAGGGACGCCCGCGTTCGTCTGGTAGTTTTGGGAGGCATGCCCATTTAATACCACCTTTAATGTGCGGTTAGAGAGGAAGGATTGGATGAGGTCAAACAGATGTCCAGTTATCCCATAGCTCCGCAGTTTGCACAAGAGGCCAGCATGCCAGACCCTGTTGAATGCTTTGGAGATATCCAAGGCAACGGTTCGGGCTTCACCATTCTTGTCGAGTGCCTGGTATATGTACTCGGTAATGGTCGTTAGCATATCAGCAGTAGACCTGGTGAAGCGAAACCTATACTGTTTGTCAGAGAGAAGCCCGTTGGTCATAAGGTGCTGAATCACCTCGGCGTTGATAATGGCTTCGAAAACTTTGCCAAAGATTGGAAGGAGACTAATAGGACGGTAATTGGCGGGGTCTGAGGGTTCGCCAGAATTCTTAAATATAGGTACTACGCAGGAGGACTTCCAACAGGCAGGAAAGCAGGAAGCAGATAGGCAGAGGTTATAGAGTTTAGAGAGGACAGAGGAGAGTTCTGGGGCACATTTCTTCAG
The DNA here is from genome assembly GCA_037127315.1 of Ascarosepion bandense. NCBI lineage: Eukaryota > Metazoa > Mollusca > Cephalopoda > Sepiida > Sepiidae > Ascarosepion > Ascarosepion bandense. The sequence goes on from JBBBDQ010000882.1 coordinate 1,915,793, forward strand.
TACTATGACTGGGATTCCGTCACCGCCGCTCGCTTTGTGTGGGTCAAGTTGCGCAATTATCTTGGTGACCAGCGAGGGTGAAATGTGGACGTTATTTAGTTGAGCCTTAGTTCTGGGTGGGAAGTCTGGTGTAGGTATTCCTAACGAGTCCAGTGTCGAATTGGTTGAGAATCTACGGGCAAAGCATTCAGCCTTGTCGGCTGGGGAGGTGAGAACTTCAAATTCATTGATTAGTGGGGGTATTGAAGTCTTGTTCCTGCTGAGCACGCTTTTGCAGAGACGCCAGTAATCTTTGGAGCCAAACTTAGAGGATGCTATGCGTTGCCTAATTCTGGTAGCAAACGCCCTCTTGGCTTCGTTCAGTGCTTTTTTACACTTGTTCCGTGCTCAGGTGAAAAGGCGCCTGTTTTGGTTCGACGAGCAGCTTCGATAGAGCCGGAAGAAATGGTTCCGGTGGGCAATAGCGGCCGAGCAAGCGAGTGAGAACCAGAGGGACGAATTAGGTTTTAGTTGGAATTTTCTGGCAGGGATAAAAGCATCGATGCCAGCCTTAACCCAAGAGGAGACTTCGGAGGCACAGTCTTCGACAGGAAGATCAAAGACGTTGTTCCAGGGGACGTCGCAGAGGAAGTCCCTGAACGAGTCCCAGTCGGCTCTTTGGTAGCAGTATGATATTCTGCTGGTCTGGTTTTCTTGGGTAGAGTTAGTGCGGATTGATATGTTTACGGAGAATACGGCGTGGTCAGAGTTTCCAAGGGGGCAGAGTTGCCTGGTAGTGCAGGAGTCTGGGATGGAGGTAAAACAAAGGTCGAGTAAAGAGTCCCTTCCGTTAGGGTTTTTAGAGAAACGCGCGGGGAAGTCCACCACTTGCGTTAGAGCTTGGGCTATTGAAAAGTGCACATGAAGGAATGATCAAGGGATTCAAGAGATGTGACCCTGGCTAGGGGGAGTTGTTCGCTGACATATATACCAAGCCCATGCATATGGACATTGGAGTCCTTCCTGAAGAGAGGAAGGTAACCAGGAACGAACAGCTCTGAAGAGGGGATAGAAGGGTCAAGGTTAGTCTCACATATAGCTAAGATATCGGGTGAGTTAGTTAGGAAAGACTCTACACTATTAAAGTTACTGCGAATACCTCGTATATTTGTGAAGGTAACGCAGATAGGTTTGGGCGATTTACGACTAGCTGGTTTAGGCTTGCTATTTTGTTTGTTTAATTTCATGCTGGTTATAGTTGTGGATAGAGAGAGGTCTAGAGTAGGGTCAGATGGTCGTTAATTGCAGCAGGTGAAGGATGGAGAATGGCGCCGCCTGCAGCATAATGTGGCCTCTTTATTTGTAAACGAGTTATTACGCGACCTAGGTTTCTACAATGTGCTGACTGTCAGGCGATTTGCAATAATTTTATCGTTTTTTTAAGAACGCTCACGCATATATATACATTTCTAAACATATACTGTTAAATATAAGAGACAATGAATGTCTATTATGTTTAATCATGAACCGTTCTAAAAATCGTATTTTGGAATTAATTTCAGATGAAAATGAAGAGATGAATTCTCCAACATTTGGATTAATTTTTTATTAAGTTGGTTCTAAGCTTTCGGCTCACATGAGCCATCTTCAGAGAGGTTACATATATATATATATATATATATATATATATATATATATATATATATATATATAATCTAAGGGGGATAATTGATGTTTATTTATTAACTAGACATATTTTCATCTCTATAAACGTTATTTCAAAGACAATTTATTTTGAAGAGTTGGACGTAGGTTCTGTTTCAAATAAACGGAGCGTCTACTCAAATATGGGTATCCAATACAAACAATGCTCTCTCTATATATAATATATTCAGAGAGAGAGAGAGAGAGAGAGAGAGAGAAAGAGAAATAAGCAGAGATAGAAAGAGAGAGCGAGAGAGAGAGAGAGAGAGAGAGGCAAAAATACCTCCCAGAAATACTTCATACGTAATGGTAAGATATTCAGTCAGTCAGTGAAATGCCATACGTTATATACTCTTGGGCGACCATGTCTCTTTCGAAAGATAACGGAATATGCAGAAAAATTTCCCACAGTACGTTGCCATTATTTTCTACGGTAGCCTGGTTGTCAACGAAAGCTAATCTGCCCGGCTATTCAACCCATAGCCGGAGAGAGAAGGGATTTGTGCATAAGTGAATGAAATGAATTCGAGTAGAATTCGAACTCGGCCGATATTCATGACAACAAACGCATATCCGGTAAGACATTAGCTAAATGAAAACACCACTACCGCTAATCAGTCTGTTAAGTGCCATACGTGATACACGATCATGTCTCGAAAGAGACATGACTGACTGGGCAGAAGATTATCCCTGCTTTCTGCGGTATACTGGTGAATTATATTATTACATTAATAAGTAGTAATTAGTGGGGGATCAGTTTATTACTTCATGACAATAGAAAGCCGATCACCCACTTTATGCCCAGTAGAAGCCTTAATCATGTTTCTATTATATTCAGTCAGTCAGTTAAGTGCCATACGTGATACACGCTTGGGCGATCATGTCTCGAAAGAGACATGACTGACTGGGCAGAAGATTATCACGCAGTAGGTTGCCATTGCTTTCTGCGGTAGACTGGTTGCCGACCAAGGCTATAGAACCCAATCTGTCCTGTTATTTAACCCATAACTGGAAGGAATAGACGGATTAATACCTTTCCCAAGGGTATTTGCGCGTAAGTGAAGGCAATGAATTCAGCTGGAATTCGAACTCGGCTCCCCGATTTCTCATTCCGAGCCGATATCCACTGCACCACAACGACTTTACTATATAGGAGGTATATGTTGGGTGTATATCTTCTGGATCTGTATGTGTCGTCATAGAAATAAGTATAAATTGCAATAAGTATCCTATTCTTCCAGTTACTCACAACTAGCAGTATAGCCCGGCGTTGCTCGGGTGTAATGAAAGCTTTAAAACTAATCCATGGTCCTTGAGCTCAGACTCAGCCTAAAGAATATTTGTGTGAAGTTTGGTGAGAATCGGAGAAAAATTGTGGATTTGTATAAAGGATATACAGACAGATAAACAAACACACACAAACATCTTGCCTTTTATATATATATATATATATATATATATATATATATATATATATATATATATATTATCTATTTTCTGCACTATTGTAAGAACTGCAACCTTGAAACTTCTGAATATCGTTTCTTATGTCTTTGTCTATGAGTGTATCAAATTTGATTAAAATCGGACCACTCCTTCTATAACCCGATTTTCTCGATTATCGATTTTCGATATTCATCGGGGGTACCTCGACACAAAACCTAGCTAAGAATACTCGCAGACGCTTATAGTACAACTGTGTAAATTTTTCAAGAAAATCGGTTCAGCCGTTTCGGAGTCTATAGGTAACAGACACACACACACACACAGACACATACACACACACAGACAAAGTTCCATTTATAAATAAGTTTAGATAGATTAGATAAGGTTTTTTTAAAAGGTTTGGCTAAGCAGTTAATTCCCCCTACCTCCCACAACTAACTCAAGGGTCAAGCGACATACCTCCCATTACCAAAGAAATTACGACTAAAATTTCGCTAGCTTAACCATATAAAAACCAACAAAGAAAAAAATTAAAATTTTGAAATTTAAATACCAGAATATACTCCTAAATAAAATAGGGAAGATTATTTGTATGTCTTCTGAGCAGAAGATTATCCCGCACTAGGTTGCAATTACTTTCTGCGGTAGACTGGCTGCCAACCAAGGAACTCATAGCTAAAGTGAGAGGAGATGGATTAAAACTTTTTTCCGAAGAGTATTTGCGCGTAAGTGAATGCAACGAATTCAACACGGAATTCAAACTCGGCTCTCCGATTTCTCGTTCTGACTCGATATCCACTGCACTACAACGCACATCTTAGACATTACAAATATGTGAAAATAAACAATCATATTTCATTAATATTTAGTTTAGTAGGAAAAAGAATAGAGATAAGAAAACTGTACGATGCCTATTTTTTAAGGAAAATATCAGCACGGCCTTTGTATAGACTTGAATCCCGCTTTCTCAAAGTAATGAAATATTAAGATTGTTATTACGTTTTAACCAGAAAAAGGTTTTGCATGTTATTTAAAACCAAAAAAAAATTTACAAAAAATTTAATATTTTTTTAGATATTAATGATTTTACTAATTAACTCATTAATGGTTTTACTAAATAACTCATAAAGAAGGGAAGAATATGTAAATTCATGCCTATCCGAAACGTATTTTTGCGTAAGTGAATATAACGAACCCGACTCGACTTCGAACTCGGTTATTCAATTCCCAAGTACACCAACCACACATCCAAGTTTAAAACACCTGGTATTTTCGAGCGGTCACCCAACTAGTTACCGACGAAGCTCAATGTTGCTTAGCTTCAATGACCGTAAGCACAAACGACTGAAAGGGAGAAAATAGAGGTAGTAGGACTGTGATACACGAATCTTTATACTGGGTAAAAGCAAACTTCAAAATATTAGTCTAAACTATAAATCCGTAACTCCTGGCTCTCTGACCACATCCGACTCACAAAGGATTTTTGTCCGGCTTGCTAGCTTAATACTTAGACACTAATTAATTTATGGGGCAAATGGCAGAAAAAGTATCAGCTAGAGTTAATTGACATACAATGGAAAATTATAAGGTCCAAATTTAATTCCGAATCCACTGCTGGTTTTATTTCCAGCGAAAACTTTCTGTTTCTCCAATATTCTTTTCAGCTTCTGGAATGAATCCTTGGCTATACCAATACGCCCTCGGATCTAAAATTTCTGTACTTTTTTTTTAATCATTTCACCCCGAGCAAGGCAGAAATGCCACTGATGAGCGGGGGGCTACATAACTGTAAAAAGATTAATTAGAAAAGAGTGAGGACTACAAACTAGTTAGAAAGGAGCAATAGAAAGCTGAGAATGCAGGTGCGATGACAGACACATAGGTGGAGAGAAAGGGAAGGATATACGGGGGTGGGGAGAGAGCTAGAGTCCAGTGGTTAGTAGATGAGTATTGACTTTGCATTTAAATTTCTGGAGGTTGTAGCCGTCAGGAAAGCAAGAATACGGGAGCGAGTTCCACAGGCGGGAAGTGCGAGAGAAGAAGCTGCAGGAGTAGAATTGTCGTCTGCATTTGGCTAACCTGACTGTTGCTTGATTTTAGTCTCCCCTACTTGAATTTATCATTTTGAGCTCCTTTTTTTTTTTTTTTTACTGATTACCATCCATTCAGTTTTCTTGTAGTTTATAAGTAGCTCTTTCTTTCTACTTTCTTTAACTACTTCATGTAGAAAGTCTTGTAGTTTACTTTCTATGTCTGCTATCAGCACTGTATCACTTGTGTATTGTATATTGCTTAGATTGCATCCACCAATGACGAATCCTGGTAGGACTTCTAGGGCTCTCAGAATTGTCTCGTTGTATAGTTTTAAAAGATGCTGTGAGAATTGTATTACTTGCATTTCTATCCTTTTTTTCTTGTCCGTATGGAGGCAGTTTTTTGCCCGTACAGGTTCTTGGTTATTATTATGTCCTTCCCTAATGTATCATGTTTGCCGAGCGTCTCCATCAGGTCTTTGTGGCTTACTAAGTCGAATGCCTTTGCGTAGTCTATGAAACAACAAGTAGAAGTCCTTCTATGCTTGTATCGCTCTTTCTGACAACATTCCAAGCTTACATAATACCGTTTACATTTCTGATTTAAGCACACTTCAATCTATCGCTTGAGAAAGAACGTTTAAAATTATCTCGGGTTAATTCTGCATACCTAAATGAAAAATTATAAGGTGCATTTTAGCCACTTAATGTTTTATTAATGTAAAGGCAAAATGCCGCGTAATCAACAAAAATATGTTCTGTGTTTTGTGAAGATGCTTTAGCTGACAGAATTGTACGGAAGTGGTTCGCTAAGTTTAGAGTTGGTAATTTTGGCCTTATTGAATTCTCAGGCAGACTCCCACTATATATGATGACTAAATCAAGACATTGATTGAGAATAATCTGTTTTACAAAACGCGGCAGAATTAGCAGAAACATTTATCAAAATTCACCATCCGTAAGCATTTAGTGAATCTTGGGTCCTCGAATCCTTATAATGTTTGGGTACCAGATGATCTGAATTAAAATAATCTTCTGGATCGCTTTTCTATGTGTGATTTGCTGTTTAAATGCACCTTTTTTAAGCAAATTGTGATAGGCGATGAAAAATGTATCGCTTACAACATTGTTCAGCGAAAAAGATCCTGGAGTGATCGACATGAGCCAACTTTAACCACACCGAATGTAGTTCTTCATCCTAAGAAAGTCATGCTATTCATCTGGTGGTATTAGAAAGAAATCATGTACTATGAACTTCTGCCAAGTAACCAGTCAGTTAATACCGAAAAGTACTACTCGTAAATGAATGAAGTAAAGGCAGCAATTAAGGAAAAACGTCAGAATTATTGAGCAAAAACATTGTTGATTTCCATCGGTATAATACCAGACCACACGTTTCTTTGGCAACCTGGCAAAATTTTTTTCAGTTTGGCTGGGATGTGTTACTCCATCCCCCATTGTTCCAGACATTGTTCCTTCAAATTTTCATTTATTCATGTTCTTGCAAATAATCTCAATGATAAAAACGTCCAGAAAGCAAATGACCAAAACTGACTTTGCGCACCCGGCTCCACGCATATGTTCCAGCAGAAAGCCAAAAATTAATAAATATCAAATTCCAGTTCGCGAGCCTACGCAAATTTTATTTATCATCCAATGGGAAACCCAGAATTAAATACGGGTGTGAATTCCCAAATGACCTGCTGGGACCCACAAAGACGAAATAAAAAGCCGACACAGAAAGCATCGCCAGAGTTGAAAAGTACGATCGTAATTAGCACGTCCCTTGATCTCGTCAAGCGATCCACCTCGTCAAGCGATCCACTATGCTCGCCTCCTTTCCTTCTCATCTTCTTCTTCGCTGTCCCTGAGCTACTTACCCGAGCAAAGGAGCGGAAACATCAAAGACATTCCTAACTGACAACACTCCCACATACATACGCACAAACTCTCTTTTCAGCATTTAATGCCATGAACATTTTAACGTCCTTTGGACCCATCCTAAAGACATTACTTTATTTGTATAAAAACCGTAATTGATATATGTGTATATATAAAATGTTGTTTCTATACTCAATTTGATTTTCTTGTTTTATAACTTGTAGTTGGCTATCTGCTAACGAGGACAGATTCAGTTAATCTGTTTCAATACACAACTATTCACTAGAACGGATAACCCACTATTAATCCATTTTTTACAAGTGTTTATTCTATGTTACTTTTCAAATTTTATTTAATATGACAAAAGCCTGAAAAGTAAAGTAAACAACAGTGTTAAGATAAATGACAATTGTTTCAAATCAATTATCCTACATTTTATTTCATTAATTTAGAATCCTATTCGGATACTGATATCTGGCAGTAAAAAGAGATGCTGAGTGCCATTTCTTTTTCTTTTTTTCTTTTTCTTTTTTCTTTTTTTTTCTTTTTCTTTTTTTACTAATAACAATCAAATCATAATTATCTAAAAGTCGGCAGTCATATTATATCAATATTTACAAGACCAATAAAAGAAGGAGCCCTTAAAGAAGGAATATTATTTGACGCTATTTTTCAACTTGGAGAGATCCTTCTGGTCGAGAAATCAGTATTCAATAATATAGCCTTATTGGTAATCACAGATCTATAAAACCAAGTGGTAAATATGCAAGCCACATTATCGAAAATAAAATAAAAATGAAAAAAATATCTAAAAAAAAATGAATTCAGCCATTATTGCAAAGTCTGTCAAAACCTGCAGTAAACATTCAATAAATTACATTTCATGAAGACGTATTTGGAATCTTTGATATTTGCATTTAACTGCTTAAATTTAAATTGTTGTGAACAAAACAAGTTCTAGATTTAAAAATCCAAATGCTAAGCACTGACTCGTTGATTTTGTTAGAAATAAACGAATTTTCTCGTATTTACAAACTTTGCTTAACACACACAAAACCCGCGGAATTTCACATTTCGATGCGAAATGTTTTTCGGCAAATAGAAAACTAGGAAACATCTAAAAACAAAATAGAAAGGCCAGAATCACATCCGGGAGTGAATTTCCAAATGACCTGTTCGGAGCCCCCACAAACGAAATAAAAGACAGAGCATGAGACCAAAATAAAAGACTGTCGCTAGGAAGATGATGAGCGTCATTAACACGTCCCTTGACAAACGTCAAGCGATCGCTATTATTGTCTCTATCTTTCTCTCTCACCTCTCACTTCTTAACTCCTTCCTTTTCCCCATTCGCTCTGAGCGATAACTTCAAAGATACTCCTCCCCAACAATAGACATACATACATACATACATACATACATACATACGTACGTTCCTGTCTAAGTACACACAAACTCACTTTTGCAAAGACTACTACGAACTCTTGATACCCTTAACTTCTTAATACTGTTTCTCATTGAACATTTACTTCTACCAAATCATATTATTCTTTTCTATTAATAAATTTTTATTTAAACATGCAAAAGGTATACTTTTATTCTTTCACAAATCGTCCTTTTGGTAACCGTCTGAAAATTCTGGATAAAACCTGTAAGTTGTAGGAATTTGTTTATGTATGACATAAGGCCAATTAAAAAAAAACATTAACCATCTCCCTACTTCTAAAAAATAACAGTCAAATTTTTCAATCGATGTTTTATGAGATGCTGGCCAAAATCTCATGGAATATAATGCAGTAAAAATAGCTTCTATAAAAGAAAAAAATGATTAGGAGTTAATTTTCTGATATCATGAAGATTTCCAGTTATATGAAATTCGGGGAAAATTAACAGATAAATTGATCAGTCAATTAATTTATGCAAGTAGCATGATTTTTTTTTTTTTACTGTAGGTTGATATCCCCACTAAAATTTTCCGATATATTCAAATGAATCTGTTATATTTAAATATTATATTTCACATTGTAACATAATATTCCAATTTTATATTTAACAGATAAAGTGATCATTCAACTAATCTATTTAAATTCTATGATTCTTTTGATGTACGTTCATATTTCTACTAAAATTTGTCGATATATTCAAATGAATATGATTTTTCTTACTGTAGGTTAATATTCCCACCGAAATTTCCCCATATATTCAAATAAATCTGTTTTATTTAAATACTATATTTAACATTCTAACTTAATATTTTTAATATTATATTTAACAGATACAGTGGTCATTCAATTAATCTATTTAAATTTAATGATTTTTTAAAAAGTAGGTTCATATTTCTATTAAATTTGTCGATATATTTAAATGAATATAATTTTTTTTACTGTAGGTTAATATTTTCCCCAAGATTTTCCGATATATTCAAATAAATGTTGTATTTAGATATTATATTTAACATTTTAACAATATTTCAGTATTATATTTAACAGATAAAGTGATCATTCAATTAATCTATTTAAATTCTATGATTATTTTGATATAGGTTTCTATTTCTAAAATTTGCCGATATATTCAAATGAATATGATTTTTTTTTGTACTGTAGGTTGATATTCCCACCGAAATTTTCCGATTTATTCAAATGAGTCTGTTATATTTAAATATTATATTTAACATTGTAAGATAATATTTCAGTATTATATTTAACAGATAAAGTGATCATTCAATTAATCTATTTAAATTCTATGATTTTTTTAAAATGTAGGTTCATATTTCTACAAAAATTTGTCGATATATTCAAATGAATCTGTTTTAGTTAAATATTATATTTAACATTTTAACTTATCTTAAATATTATATTTAATAAATAAAGTGAACAGTGAATTGATTTATTCAAATTCCATTATATTGTTTTTTAATGCAAGTTCATATTCTCAGCGAAATTTACCAATATAATCAAATGAACCTGTTAGATTTAAATATCATTTGAGGTTGAAGCTTGTTTTGTTTTGTTTGTGGTATTTTCACGATTATCAACCAATTGTAGATTATTTAAAGGCGAAACATATTTTTGGATTGTAAGAATAATTCTTTTTCTGAGTATGAATGAATATTGCATTACGAATTCTTTGAGAATGACAATGATTTTTCTAAATCGTTCAATATACAGTTATAAACAAGCATAGGTATTATGAAATTTATTTCTGATAACAATATTCTTCGTTTTAGGGCTTCTTATCGCGGTTTATTGCCAATCCATTCTTCTTAGACATTCGTTAAATCAAACTGTAAAAATGAAAAAAATAACTTTGGATGTAACTCAAGTCTACATTACCAGACCACGGAAAAGAGTCTGCCACTGCCGACACTTCAACCAGTTAGGCTACCCAATCTATGATTAAGAATAATTTTCATCTTTCTCTTTCTCTTTCTTCTTATTCTACTCCAAACTCTAGTGTTGTCCTAGAAATGTTTCTTTCCTTTGACTGTCACCAATTTTAGGTATCCAAGCCTCGGCGAAAAGCAAGATTTTCGAATACCGATTACTTACAACTTGAATCTAACACACTCTTTCAAATATAAGAATTATGATAAACAAAAAGATTTAGCCAATTTTAATTTCGAAATTTTTCTGGTGTTTTCTATTGTATTTTTTTCGACTATGACCGGTGCATAGTTTTATAATCGTGATGTATTATAAATTATAAGCATTTAACAAATTACAATCAAAATATTTGAGTATCTGGTGAAGCTCAAACTCTCTATACGATATTAACGGTTTGCTTTATGTAAGCATTACTTCAGGGTAAGATTTTTTTTATTAAAAGAGGAACGAGAAAATCTTTTAAGAATACAATAGAATACATATCGTAAAATAATTTTTACAATTCTCTAAGTAAAGGAAGCGCGTCAATTATACAAGATATTATAAATCTTGTAAAATCGATGAACTTCGCTATGAAGCATTGTTTAGCAAGGAACTTGCATCGTCCATTATTATTCTCAACAGATCAGTCCTCCCTGAATGTCATTCACTTATGACCTTGTACTGTACAAAGCTAAAGACATCAATAATGCAAGTCGATAAAGCTAAATAGTGCAGTTGATCCTGCTTAGGATCTCATTACGTATGGTCTGTTCTTTACTCGAATTTTGTAAGGTCAGTTATTCACTCGAGTTACATAAGGTTATTTACTCACCCGAATTACCTAAGGTCATTTACTCACCCGAATTACGTAAGGTCAGTTATTCACTCGAATTACGTAAGGTCAGTTATTCACTCGAATTACTTAAAATCAGTTAATCACTCGAATTGCGTAGTCAGTTACTCACTCGAATTACGCAAGGTCAGTTATTAACTCGAATTACGTAAGGTCAGTTACTCACTCGATACGCAAGGTCAGTTATTCACTGGAATTACGCAAGGTCACTTATTCACTCGAATACGATACTTGATAGAGAAAAGGGTTGATTCCTGTTCGAGTTTATTTAAAATACCAGAAGTTCGGATACTGATTTCCAAAGCCATCAGGCTATTTCTGATTCGTTATATCGTTAGCGCTCCGACTACGAAACCCGCGTTCGAATTTATGCATAGCCGATTTGCCAAGGTCGTGACTTTTGATAATATCGGCCTGAGTGGATGATCCCGGCTTGTGGTATGGTTGGAAAGCGCCTGAATGTCATAACATAGGCTGACCCAGTCATCGTGAGTAAAGTTGTGTAGACAAAACCATTCAGAAACTGTCGATGAGTCGGCTAGAATGAGGTCATAAGTTTTCGTGAACGAGGTCTTAAAACTACTGACTTTGTTCAAGCCGTTGATCACAACAGGTAATGTGATCTCTTCAATAAATTTAAACCCGCTCAACATAGCTGCATTATAAACCATAGAAGTTATTTGAATGTTAAAGAAACACAACTGTGCCTGAGCAGGTTTCTACAACAGGGATTAGCTATCCATTCTTTCAGACAGACTGTTATGGTGCCCTTCTATGAGGAATGAACTCTTCATTTTGTTATATATAAATCATCTGCGTAACTTCTAGGGAGCAGTTACGAGCAGTCAAGTACAGAAGGTAACAAGAGCAGTTAACGACAGCTACTAGTCAGGCAGCGTAATAATACCTTCGGACTTACTTATTTCTATAATACTTATTATTAACACTTCCTTTGAATATCTTGTTTCTTGTAATACTAATACACTGTTTTGAACATACCTTCTTGTTTTGTGTCTTACTTCCGGTACAAACCGGTCACTACAACTTTGCAGCGAAGTTTCGCCACAAATCCATAACAAATTGGCGGCGAAGATCCACAACACATACATTCTAGGAAACTAATAGCCAGTCCCTTCCTAGTTGGTTGCTTGGCCCAACATAATTCTCCTACCCCATTTATTCCAATATAGATTTGTGCTATAATGACGAATTTATGTACCATGCAATAAAAAATATGTGCGTTGTGGTGCATTAAATTTCGGCTCGGAATGAGAAATCGGGGAGCCGAGTTCGAATTCCAGCTGAATTCATTGCATTCACTTACGCGTAAATACCCTTGGGAAAAGTATTAATCCTTCTATTCCTTCCAGTTATGGGTTAAATAACAGTACAGATTGGGTTCTATAGCCTTGGTCGGCAACCAGTCTAACGCAGAAAGCAATGGCAACCTACTGCGGGATAATCTTCTGCCCAGTCGGTTATGTCTCTTTCGAGACATGATCGGCCAAGCGTGTATCACATATGGCACTTAACTAACTGACTGAATTAAAATATGTCAGGACTACTAACGAGAAAAGAATTCGTGTTCCGAGCGTGACAGGAGATCCAATATCGAGGTACGGGAATTATGATACTGCAACAGTGCAAGACGGTTATGAATGATGCAAATTAACAGTAATAATGGAACTAATTCTGTATTGAGAATGAATGCCGCAGTTAACAGTTCAATGCACAAACGTTTAATAACTAAGCGTATAAACAAAGAGCATGGATTCTAAACTGAAAATATTTGATACAATCTAATATGGAGGAAAAAAGTCTTAGGATCAAATGGACAGAACATAGCAGATGACGGACAATGTGACAGCGAAATCCAAATGTGTACTGGATTAGCAAACAATGTCTTCCCAAAAATAAACGAAGTATTAAGAAACGAGAGTGTGTTAGGGCGCCGCTCCTATTTGACTACAAATGGACTTTCCCATGCTATATATAGCAATGGTGGATTCTCTACAGGAGAGTCGAAGAGAGTTACTAGACTGACGACTCTACGACACTGTCAGCTCTCTGCCTTCGGGTAGGGGGCGCTCTCTGCTCGGAAGCAGAGAGCAATAACCCAGTCGTGGTTCCGCCGAAGGGTAGAATCACGACTGGGCAAAAATAGACAGACATTTTTTGGCCGGGCCATATAGCCCGGAAAGCCCAGATATAAACTGACCATGTGTCATATGTTGCCCTTACTGGGAGGGACGACTAAATAATGAGTCATAGAGAGTCACTTGAGAGTCTCTAATGAGTTACTGAAGAGTCAGTGCGAGTCAGTGAAGAGTTAGTCACACTTTCGGTGGCGTACCGGAAGTAATCACGTATACACACGTCTTACGACGGATTGGACTCTTGTATCTTTCTATTGTAAATATTACTAATCACTTCTGTACATTCTAACCGTCTTTCCGCGGAATACAACTTATATTCTGATTCTGTTGTTGAGTTATTCATTTATACTTGGCGACATAACAGAGTGGTTCGTTAGAAAGAAAAGAAAGAGTGTTGAACTTCTTCGTAACGTAAATCCTCCTGCATGCAAGTGAACGTTGATTAGTTTCTTCACAGATGAAGGAAAGGATTGAAGCAACAGTAATGCTGTTCTATAGAAGGGTACTTAGAATGCAATAAACTTTGTACTGAAAACCAGAAAGATACAATTTGGATTTCTTCTTCTTCTTCTATGTGCCCTGTCCCTTCAGGACGTAGGCGATCATGGATCTCCACGTCTCCCTATCCCTTGTGGCTCTTAGTATGTTTGTTCCTGTTGCTCCTGGCAACCCCCGTTCCGTCATCCACCTGATCAGACCCTGCAAATATGTTATCCGCTGCCTTCCTCTATCTCTCCTTCCTTCTATCTGTCCAGTCAGTATCAGGTTCTCCAGGCTCTCCTTCCTCATTGCATGTCCCAGGAACTTTAGTTGTCTTTTCCTGATGCTCAGCATCAATTTCCTTTTTGTTGCCATTCTTTCTAACACTTCGTCGTTGCTTGTATGCTCAGTCCACGATATCCGTAGCATCCTTCTGTAGAACCACATTTCGGCCGCTTCCAGTTTTGTCCTCATTTCCGATGATATTGTCCAGCATTCACAGCCGTATTGAAGAACTGACATCACGTAGCAGTCTAGCACTCTTTTCTTCCTTTCTATTGAGATTTTCCTGTGTGTTAGTATTTTGCTCATCTTCTGGAACGCGTCCTTTGCCATGCCAATTCGCCTTCGGATCTCCGTGTCGCACTTTCCATCTCCTGTTAGAACACTTCCTAGGTACTTAAATTCTTGGACTTGTTTGATTCTGTTATCCCCCACCTGTATTTGGCATTTTGGGTTGTATCTTTTGCTGATGACCATGCACTCAGTTTTCTTAAAGTTTATTTGTAGTCCTTTCTTGTCACTCTCCACTGCTACTTTCTGTATGAGATCTTGCAGTTTACTTTCCGTGTCCGCAATCAGTACTGTATCGTCCGCATATCTTATGTTGTTCAGGTTGTGGCCTCCAATAACAAATTCTGGTGCGTCATCTAGGGTCCTCAAAATATTCTCACTGTATAGGTTGAACAAATCCGGTGAAAAGACACATCCTTGTCTTACGCCTTTTTCTATCTTTGTGTATCTGCTGAGGTCGTTACCTGTCCGTATGCAGGCCGTTTGCTGCCAGTAGAGATTCTTGATTATTCTTATGTCTTTGCCGAAAATGTCGAGGTTGCCTAGCATTTCCATCAATTCTTTGTGTCGTATTTTGTCGAATGCTTTCGCGTATTTATTGGGCACCTAATAAGAAATAACGCTTGGAAAATTCGACACTCACATGACATATTAAAGGTTAAAAGGAACAATAAAAGCAGCGAGTAACATACTTAACGAACATTTTTAAATGATATCTTGAACAGTGAGAGGAAGAGATAGTAAAAGAACTAACATTGCCAAGAGCTTTGAAGTTGTGGAGAGCCATGATCATCCAGGTTTTAAAGGGAAGTTATATGAAAGAAGAATAATAGAAAGAAGAAACGTCAGTCAGTTTAGTGCCATACGTGAAACACGCTTGGGCGATCATGTCTCTTTCGAGACATGACTGACTGGGCAGAAGATTATCCCGCAGTAGGTTGCCATTGCTTAAAGAAACGTAATTTGTCTATAAGAGTTGAACTTTTATCACCTAAGAAATTAAATCAAATTTTGCAAATTCGAAATAAATAAATAAACATAGCTATTCCCAGATTAAAATAAAAGAAGGATAATGTAGAGAGTCATAACATAACGGACATTAAAAATAGCTTTCGACGAAACACAAAATTACATTACATATCTCAGGAGCTCATCTTTCACTGACGACACCTCGACCTATTAGGCTACTAAAATGTTCGTTCATACCAACAGCATTTTGAATAATCGTAAGATCATCGATAGTTGTGGAAATTTATGGTGGTTTTACTATAGTTTCTTCAGCCTATGTTTAACCATCTCTATACAGCTTCAGGTGATTCCTTTTTTTAATTCATAGCTTTCCTTCTCTTAGACTTGTTACTAACCCTGGTTAAAGAGCAACATGTACGCTTTATTTCATCCATTGTTGGCGGAATATTTGACTTCATAACTTTCTCAAGGGTATCTGCGTTAAAGCGATTGTGGTTTACTTTTCGTTTTAGGACCCGAAGGTCTTTACCCCTTTAAATCTTTCCAAAACATCCTTATTGCGTGCTGAAATGTATATGCTGAACTCAAATCGATAATTGTTTATAGAAGAAACGTACCTTTTTTTCATGTTATCGGACAGAAATAAATCGGACTATATCTCACCCCTTACCACCGTTCTCATAACTGATTAACCACTGAATGACTTGAGGCGTAGGATACTGAATTAGTTCTATTTACTCCCTCTGGCAGCAATTACTCCGCGATTTGTTGTGGTTCGGAACTCATTTTCCGCGTATTAATCGCAAAATGGAAGTTAAAAAAACGAAAAATCGGAAATCTAGGCGTGAAGTCAGTCTGCAGTGAATAACATTTTCTAACCGTGGTTAGGGGGTGAGATAAACAGCGACAGAAGGTCCATATTTTTCTTCTCGATAAAATGAAAAAAAGTAGGTTTCTTCAATAAACAAATATCGATTTGCGTTCAGCATATACATTTGCACGGAATTAAGGATGTTTTGGAAAGATTTGAAGGGGTAAAGGCCTTCGGGTCCTAAAACGAAAATTTACCGTCAATGTAATGAATACGTCGTTGATTCGAACCCGGCTCGCCGATTTCTCGTTTCGAATAGCTAACCATTACAGTCTGTTAACGAAATCAATTATAAGGACGACTTCTCTATCACTGTCCGTTTTTTTATCATCATATCGCCCGAAGCAAGGCAGTTTATTGCCACTGGTGCGAAGGGGCTTACATTGGAGGAAAGTTATGAGAAAGAGTGACAGGTTACAGGGAATGTCAGGAAGAGGGTGAGAGAAGGATAATACTGATGAGAGTAGAGTGGACGGAGAAAGGAGCATGAGAGAGAGAGAGGATGCAAGTCAGTGAGATAGATGACTATTGATGTTACATTTAAATCTTTGGAAATTGTAGCTGTCGAGGAAGCAAGTAAACGGAAGGGAATTCCACAGGCAGAAAGTGCGAGAAAAGAATTTAATAGAGTAGAGTTTGCGTTTACATGTTATTGGTTTCACAGTAAAAGGGTGGGACCAAGTTGCTAATCTTGTAGCTCGAGTAAATTCATACATAGGGGGCATCAGTGAGCTAAGTTTATCGGAGTAGAAGTCGTGAAAGTATTCGTAGAAGAGACACGGGGATGCCACATTGCACTGGTGAGAAAGTGACTGTATCTGAGCTGCAAAGTCGGGATCGATCACATTACAGATTCTTTATTGCATTTTGTCAATGACTCCTAGGTGGATAGCAGAGGCACCCGACCAAATATGGTAGCAATATTCAATGCACGGGCGGATGGTAAATTTATATATGTGCAGGGTGGTTTTTGACGGGAAAAATTTCCTTGTCCTACACAGAAAACCGACCTTATTCTAAGCAGAATTGTTAACCCGTAACTACTCCTTGGCTGAATAAATTTTATATATCTGAACAATTTTAACCGTCGGTGTTCAAGTCTCGACAAAAAATCAGAATATATCTGAACAATTTTAACCGTCGGTGTTCAAGTCTCGACAAAAAATCAGAATATATCTGAACAATTTTAACCGTCGGTGTTCAAAAGTTCTCGACAAAAAATCAGAATATATCTGAACAATTTTAACCGTCGGTGTTCAAGTCTCGACAAAAAATCAGAATATATCTGAACAATTTTAACCGTCGGTGTTCAAGTCTCGACAAAAAATCAGAATATATCTGAACAATTTTAACCGTCGGTGTTCAAGTCTCGACAAAAAATCAGAATATATCTGAACAATTTTAACCGTCGGTGTTCAAGTCTCGACAAAAAATCAGATTTTTAAATACAGATTATTTAGGCGATAGAAATAAAATAATCACTGCTATAAATGTTGTCATTGACATAAAATTATGAGAAGCAGATATTGTTTGGAGGTTTAACGACCTATCAATCCTTATAGGATCATTTAAGGTCATAACTAATGATTTTGGATAAGGTTATTTTATTTTTACAACATTTTTCTTTTCGAGTATCAAGATTCATTGGGATTTGTTTTTAAGAGCAGGATCCCCAAGTCCTACCCTTGTTATTTAACCCATAACTGGAGGGAAGGGACGGATTAATACCTTTCCCAAGGGTACCAGTGCTTAAGTGAATGCAGGGTATTCAACTGGAATTCGAACTCAGCTCATTTTTTTTTTCCGAGCCGATATCCACTGCACCACAATGCACATCAGTCGCATCACCTGGTATTCTCAAGCGGTCACTCATCTAAGTACTAACCAGGCTCAACGTTGCTTAACTTTGGTGATCGAGCGAGAACCGGTGTATTCAACGTGATAGGCCGTTTCTATTCACATATTCATACCTTTCGATGAACAACTTTATTCTGATTAAGTGGTGATGATTACTTTTGGTGATATGTTCTTTTTTCTCAGGTGTAATAATATATTACCAGATAAACTAATGATCTGCCATCAATCAACTGCCACAGCTTGTTCAGTTATTTAATATCATGTTTACTTAGCATTAAAATATTCATTGTGGTCAAACTGTGTCTCATTCTCGTCATGTATACCATAGATTTGTCGTAAGCTGCGTTAAGCTGAGGTAACAGACTGGACTCAACAACCGAGACTTAAAAAGCATTTCTGGTAAAGCAGAAAAGAACTACAAATTCTCAAAACATTAAGCATAAAAACCACAGAAACCAACATCATTAATATTTTATTAATGATATATATATATAATGATCAATATATATATAATATATAAACAATATATTATATATATATATGATCAATATATATATAACAATATATTATATATATATGATCAATATATATATAAGCATAAAAACCACAGAAACCAACATCATTAATATTTTATTAAATTTAGGAAGAAGCTTGATAAGTATTAAAAATACAAGAAAACGATATAACATGGGCTGACACGTGATGACGCGATACTTCAATAAACCGACAGGACTTTTTTTTAAAATAATCACTTCACCCAAAACAAGGCGATAATACTACTAAGATGCAAAGGCACACGGAGAGTTTAAGAAAATGAAAATACTTTGGAAAAACTGGAAACTGCTTTAGGTTGTAGGTTATTATTTTGTTTTTGTTTTATTAAGTTTTTTATTGTATTTCATACTATTTTTTAGTATTTATTGCCAAGTGAATGATTGTAAATGAAAATAGAATGGTTCTTTTGTTAATATTACTTTACAAACTGTAAAAGGCAAAAGCGACAATTTACCCATCGCATCCTGTTGATTATATATATATATATATATATATATATATATATATATATATATATACACACACACACATACACACACTACCGGTCATAATTATTAGGCCACCCCAGTGTTTTAAAAAATGATGTATTTCATACTATTTTTTAGTATTTATTGCCAAGTGAATAATTGTAAATGAAAATAGAATGGTTCTTTTGTTAATAATGCACAATAACATTGGCATCAAATGAATTTATAAATATTTAATAATTTCCTATATTGCAGTTTCATCAATGAAAGAATGAAAAAGACTTCAGATTATTCGGAAGAGTTCATCTTTGCTTCGTTGCCTTGTAACATTTTGCAAAGTAATAATAGAAAAAACATTCTATTTTCATTTAGAATTATCCACTTGACAATAAATATTAAAAATGGTATGAAACACATCATTTCTTTAAAAAAAAACTGGGGTTTCCTAATAATTATGACCGGTAGTGTAGTTATAACAACCTTTATATCAAACTTAAAAATACTATTTAATTGTAGTTGTGATACAGTGAATAGGTAGTATAATGGATCTCTTTTCGTTAATTTTGTTTATATCACTCATTTTTTTAATTTGATAAGCTTTCTGTTTCGCATTAAATATGAAGAGATTAGAATATTGGGGGAGCTTAAAATTATTTTCAATGTATTTCTCCTCAACACGTAAATATTGAAGGCTATTAATTCCGAGTGCTTTTAAATAGAATCTGGTAATCAATCATTCCGGATTTTTATTTTGTTGTTGGGGTGAAAATAGAACCGAGATCGTTTTATTAGTATATTTACGACAGATACTTCACAGCGGATGAGGGTGGGACCGAAATGCCAATCTAGTAGCACACTGAAATTCATTTGGTTGGGCCACCAAAAAAATAAAATAAAATAAAAGATAACTTGTCAGTAATATTTTTAAAAAAACACAGAGGGAAGCTACGTCTTATCGACGAGAAAGTGACTGATGTCGAGATTATATTACAGATCCTTCTTCGGATTTTGTCGAGAACCTCGAGATGAATGGCAGGAGCATTCCACCAGATATTGTGCAATACACGAACAAAATGGTAAATTTATAAATGTGCAGGATGGATTTGGAGAAAAACTTTCTGGCCGGACACAATGACACAACTTTCCTAGCAGATGTTGGTTGGTTGCTTGCTTTGGTTTTATGGCATACTAGCAGTATAACCCGGCGTTGCTCGGGTGTAATGAAAGCTTTAAAACTAATCCATGGTCCTTGAGCTCAGACTCAGCCTAAATAATATTTGTGTGAAGTTTGGTGAGAATCTGATAAAAATTGTGGATGTGTATAAAGGACATACAGACAGATAAACAAACACACACACAAACATCTTGCCTTTTATATATATATATATATATATATATATATATATATATATATATATATATTAATCATATCATCGCAAGCAAGGCGAAAACGCCACTGATGCGCAGGGGGCTACGTAAGAGTGAACGGATTGGAAAAGAGAAAACCGGAAACCACATCCTAAACAGGAAACAAGGGATGAGCCTCTTCACCTGTTCAACAGACGTGGGTGGAGTGTGAACAGGGCGATAGTTTAGTCTATCTACTCCAATTGAAAAAAAAGAAAGAAAAGAATGAAAAGATTGGAATTAAGTCTAAATAAGTCCTCTGAGTAAATGGTATCATGGCTGAGACGAAGAACTACAATTATACATACTTAGAGCCAAACCCGAAGCAAAAACTAAAATAAAAGGACTAAAAAAAAACAGACATGCAGGCAGATAAACAGACACGCACATAAACATCTTGCCTGTTATATATATATATATATATATATATATTATCATCGATTTTCTGCACTATTGTAATAACTGCAACCTTGAAACTTCTGATATAGTTTCTTATGTCTTTGTCTATGACTGTATCAAATTTTATTAAAATCGGACCGCTCCTTCTATAACCCGATTTTTTCGATTATCGATTTTCAGTATTTATCGGGGGTACCTCGACACAAAACCTAGCTAAGAACACTCGCAGACGCTTATAGTACAACTGTGTAAATTTTCAAGAAAATCGGTTCAGCCGTTTCGGAGTCTATAGGTAACGGACACACACACACACACACACACACACACACAAAGTTCCATTTATAAATAAGTTTTGATTTGATCAACCTCGGCGGGTCATTTATTGCCAACTAATTTTTTGTTTATTTATTGCTGGTAATACCTTTTTCTTTCAACAATTTATTGTTGTTTTATATAAGTTTTGTGACTAGTAATATTTGTTCTTTTCGAGTATCAAGATTCATTGGGATTTGTTTTTAAGCGCAGAGTCCCCAATTCCTACCCTTGATATTTAACCCATAACTGGAAGGAAGTGACAGATTAATACCTTTCCCAAGGGTACCAGTGCCTAAGTGAATGCAGGGTATTCAACTGGAATTCGAAACCGGCTCACCGATTTCTCTTTCCGAGCCGATATCCACTGCACCACAACGCACATCCGTCACTAAACGCTTACAGCACCTGGTAATCCCAAGCGGTCACCCATTTAAGTTCTGACCAGGCTCAACGTTGCTTAACTTCGGTGATCGAGCGAGAACCGGTGTATTCAACGTGATAGGCTGTAAGCCTCTAACAAATGTAGTCATTTCACTTCAGATCGGTTGAAAAATTGAGGACAAGGAGGAACAATTTGTTGCTCTCCAGGAGACGAGCGTCATTCATTCTAACAGCTGGTAGGAAAGCCTTTCTATGGGGGTTAAAGGAGAGCCGTTTTATTTTGGAGACATTAAAATGTAAGAGCCATTTCCTACCCCAGTCCGTCACTGATTGGAGGTCCGTTTCAAGAACAGCAGCCAGGTTCACTTTGTCATTCTTGACAACTCCATCCACGTCTATTGAACAGGTGAAGAGGCTCATCCCTTGTTCCCTGTTTAGGATGTGGTTTCCGGCTTTCTCTTTTCCAATCTTTTCACTCTTACGTAGCCCCCTGCACATCAGTGGCGTTAGCGCCTTGCTCGGGGTGATATGATTAAAACAAAACAAAACAAAACAAAAATCAATGCCTCTAAAGTCAAACTAATAACATTCTATCATTATTGAACGGACACTGAATTTTCGTCTATCGCTATAAACTAGTGTTCTCTTCGGGAGGGTCCGTGTTTTGAGCTCCTATTAAGAGTTAAACTCTCTCCCCGACCTCAAATTTAAATCGAACATACGATCCAGCACTAAATATACTGGGAAAATAGATGATCCCCATTCCTTAGTTGCATTAGTCCTAACCGTCACAGCTAAGGCCCCCCATACTACAGCACACCATAATATCCTTCATATTTCATTACTAAGATGTCAGCTCCTTCCCACGAATCAATGCTTTGTAAAACCGATTCCCAATAAGATGTTTCCTTGATCACTACAATTTTAACCTGTTCAAGTCTGGGGCTAACCGATGTTTCACGCATATCCCCAGAAATTATGTTTCTTAGTCTGTAGCCCACACACTAGAGAGTCTCTTTCGCCTTGCTCAAGGTAAAAATTCTTCTAAAGAAAAAATAATGCCATTGAAAATGGTGTGAATCTATTTTCTCCCACGCCACTGCCAGCTATGTGTTAAATAGCAGTGTAGACTGGTCTAAGATGGCAACCAATTTAATAGAAGAAAATCTGAATTCCAAAACGTGCTGAAAGCAACGAGAAGACACTGCACTATCTTTACCAATAAGGTGTGGTAATTCATAGATAATAAAAGAAAAAACCCTTTTGGCAAAATCAAATCAATTACTAGTCATATTCCGCGCCGATATCCCTTACAGTGATCACAGATACCCTATGGGATATACAGTACTTGCATTAAAATGAACAACTTAAATCGGAAGCAAAGCCGCTTCCAACGAGAGAATTTAATACAATTATTCTTTGAATCTCGTCTGACATGCACATCGGCTTTATTAATTAAGTCACAACGATTTAACGGCACAACGTAATTATCTTTATGATCGTATATCTTTTTAGTAAAGTTTTGTAATTTGCTTGAAGCATTGTATATATTAGGTATATGGTTAATGATATCATCAGACCAGAAAAAGGTCCCAACTGTAAATCACACATATACCCCCCACACACACACAAACGCACACGCACATGTTCTAACACACTTACACACACACACACACACACACACACACACACACACACACACAGTAAAATTAATGACAGCAGCAGCATACAGCCAGGAATGACAATTCCTTGAAAGGCACGGATGCACTCGGAGAGACACACGCTCCTCTGCCATTCTGAAGATGAGATTTTGATCTCGAAATATTAATGTATAATAAATAGGTAATACCCCAAAACTTCTTTACCTTCCTTTATTTTACTAAACGCATTGTGACAGCCTTCAAGACCTAACCATATATATCTTTTTGTTTTAAATCATTGATAATGCTATTAAAGCATTGGAAATAATTTTATTTTAGATATACATTGTAAATTATTTTAGCATAGAACTTTATTGAAGACCAGGAAGAAATGAATTGTCAGTGGTTAAGATAAGCGTTAATAAAAGAAGGCTATTGTATAACATGACCCCCAGATGAATCACAATTACAGGAAACGTTTGTGCATGATCATCGGTGGGGGGTCTGGGGGGGGTCTCTGCATAACCATCTGGCATTCCTTTCGTTCACCTTTTGGTTCTGATCAATGTTTTTCACATCGGAGAAAAGCCAAAACATTTCATGCTTTTGTTGTTTCTTCTTTCTCAACAAGATCTTTACGCAGATCAAACGGTTTTCTTGATAAACAAGAACTGCCTTCGCCACTTCAGATATGGCTTGTATCGACGATCCTCATTCTTCCGATAAAGTGTCTTGAAACTTTCATCTCCTTAGCAGCGATGTTAATTGACTTTATGCGTTTATTATTGATAATCTTCTGCATCTTCGTGCAAATTTGGTTGAGTAATGGATAGCGTATTTGTTGTTTCACAAATGTGTGCAGTTCGAATTCTATCCGCGTTTATTGCATTCGCATACATACTAATCCCCTTGGAAAAGTTATGAGCCCATCTCATCCCCACTTAATTGTATAGCATTGGTTGGCAACCAGTCTAGAAGAAGGAAAAATTCTGAATTCAAAACTAGCTGTTGTCTTGTAGTCCCTGCCTCTTTAACTTATGAGAGGGGAGATGGCACAACCTCATCATCCCCGATGCATAAAGAACCAGCAAGCCAATGCATTATTTTGCTTTTAACCGTGACCGTGAGATAGAGGAGAGGGATGACCTCAACGACACAAAAATGCGCCAAATGAATAAATGATGAGTATGATGACGTCATTAGGGCCTTAAGAAGGCGTTGTACATTGGGCTACTAATGTAGAATTCCTGTCAGTGGCTTCTAACACTTTGTGAAGTTTGACAACAAAAGGTCGTGCAAGTTTCAGGTAGCGACTAATTTGTAAATCACTATGGTTTGCCTTTAAACTAACGATTGGAGAGCGTCTTTGCATTTGCTGAATTACCTTGATGTTTGCCATCTTTTATCTGAAATGAAATGATATTCAGAACAATCGGAAAACTATTAGATGTATAAAAAATGTTTCCTTAAACAACTGTGCAACCCTGTCAATGCAAATATCTCAAAGAAACGACCGTGTAGCTCAGGAATTTGACGAAGGTTATTACTAGCTAATTATGAAGAGGTTTAATTTATTGTTCCGCTTTTTTCTGTCTAAAATTTAAATGAGTATTCTACGTGAAACGAAATACAAGGGAATTTTTTTAAATTTAAAGAAAGCATAACAAAGTTAATGGGATAATATTTCTTATTAGGATATAAAATATTATTGCATTTGAACTTAAAATAATACCCTCACTCATCAGGTTTTTTTCCTGTTTTTTCTGCTGATATTTTCAATATTTGTGTGTTTATATACTGTTGTGGAACGGGTGTTATCTGTTGCTTTTGTGTTTAAGTCTGTCAGTGAGATTTTGTGGCTTGATATCATGTTATCTGGTTATCTTCTTTTTTCTTCTTTTGTTTTTTGTTAACTGCTAGTATTAACTTTCTGCATTATCAAACACCGCAGAAAGTCAGTACTATACTACAACAACAAAATGGACGAAAAAGCGAATCAATAATAGTAACAACAATGTCAATAACGGTCACAACATAAAGGTGACAATGAGCAGTTACGACGGCGCAGAAATATGTAAACTCATAGACATTTATATCACCAAAAATTAGGTAATATCATTAACAAAAAGACATAGGTTTATACAGGGACGACGGCCTAATAATCGAAAGAAAATGTAACGGGTAAACTACAGAAAAAAATAAGAAAACAAATTATAGAAACCCCCCAGCACACTAGGATTTAAATAAACATAAAATCTGATCTAAAAATAGTTAATTTCAAAAATATAATATTCAATTTAAACAATAAGACAAGGTACCGCCTTGATTGGGGAAAACGATTAAAAAAATGCTGGACAATATCATCAAAGGTGAAGGAAAAACTTGAAGCAATCGAAGTTTGGCTCTACAGAAGGATGCTGCGGATATCATGGATCGAGCATGTGAGCAATGATGAGGTTTTCGAAGGGATGGAAATGAAAAGGAAATTAATACTGAGCATCAGGGAGAGACAGCTAAAGTTCTTGGGACATGCAATGAGGAAAGAGGGATTGGAGAACCTGATACTCACAGGACAGATAGAGTGGAAAAAGAGACAGGAGAAAGCAGCGGATAACATATTTAAAGAGCCTGAGCAGGTGGGTGACAGAACGAGGGTTGCGTGGTGTAACAGGAGAAAGCGTGCTAAGAGCCACCAAGGATAGGGAGATGTGAAAAGCCATGATCGCCTACTTTCTGAAAGGACAGGGCACATAGAAGAAGAGTGTGTGTGTGTGTGTGTGTGTGTGTGTGTGTGTGTGTGTGTGTGTGTGTGTGTGTGTGTTGACGACTCTCTTAAAAACATATAGAATTGGAATTTTATCACCAGGAAAATGTAAATATAATGTCCTTCCTTCTATCTCGTTGGCGGCAGTCTGCTAATTGTTTCTGCAGTTAGCATTCTCTTTAACATCACGGATACTTTTCCCCTCAAACATTAAGGAAGTAGAATCCATTATAACTGAGGGATTATCTAAAGTGACACATATACATACACACGCCAAATATATGTATATATTAACTACTCACCTTGCCAATATTCTTGAAAAGCTGAAAAACAACATTTGTGAATATTCAAATACTTTGTTAGGCACAGAAAACACAATTCAAATAAGGTCTATTTTCTCTAACTTCGTAAAAGTACAGCAAAAATATTAAAACAAAAACTAGTAGCAACATTTATTAGCAGCAAGGGTCCTGGGCGTGACGGTAAACTGCATGTGGCAGCAAGGCCTCTGATTGGGAGATTGTGAGGGCAATGAAACCACCTTTTAATTGCTGTTGTTCTCAGGTCCACCCTAACCCGGAGTGGTAGCACCTGTTAGGGCCCCAGCTATGGGAAAATAGCTAACCCCCCAAAATACACTTTTATAGAAATATATACATAACAATAGGCTTTTACAGAAAAATATATATTTTTGAAGGAAAAATATTACCAACAATAAATTTTTGAAGAAAAAAATTATTACCATAACACATTTTTGAAAGAAAAAAATATTCTCAGCAAAACATTTTTTGAATACAAAACTAGAAAACATTTTCACTTTTCTAAAATATTAAAGAATAAAAACAAACTTTTCATCGAAATCTGACTAAATCAACCATCTCACTATAACCGAACATTAAAAAATACTTTAAAACCCCACCTTTTTGGCATTAAATAACCCACAGAAGTTGATATGCCGTTAAACAAAACTCAAACTCAAATTCATAATTCTACTGCAAATCGGAATTGTTGGTAATTTTACTGTAAATAGTTATTTTCAGTAATTTTACTTTAAATAGGTATCGTTGGTAATTTTATATAAAAATGTATCGCTGATATTTTTTATTATAAAAATGTATTTTTATATTTTCATAGTGTTTTTTTCATGTTAGAGGTTTGTTCTTTGCACATAGTTGGGATCCTAATATGTGCTGCCACCCTTGTCGGGATGAATCTAGGGACAACTCAAAACCTCCAATTTCCCGTTCAGAGGCCTTGCTGCCGGATGTAGTTTATCGTCATACCTAGGACTAATCTACCATAAATATCGCTGCCTAATTCTAAGATGAGCACAGTATTACATTGTTTTCGAAACAACTTACAATGTTACGTGATAGAAAAATGAAATAGCGAATAAGACCTGTTTATAAGGAAAAGGAACCTGTGGAGAGCCATGATAACTTATGTCCGGAAGAGTCATGACATAAAGAATATAATATAGTTATTTCGTAAACAGTTCGTGATACATTTTCTTTTTTTTTTTTTTTCAGTCCTTTCTGAAATTTAACATTACTCAAATTTATTACGAAAAATAGTTATCGTTGTTTTTGTTTAACGGTACATCAACACGTCTATGGGTTATTTAAGGCCAAAATCTGAATATTTTTGTACACAATTTTTATTTTTTATTTGGCGATGATAATGGTTTAGTGATAAAATTTTTACTAATTAACCCATAGCTAGAGGAGAAGAGGTGGATTCACACCTTTCCCAAGGGTATTTGCATGTAAGTGAATATAAAGAACCTAACCAAAATTGAAAGTCAGTTCTTTTATTAATAATTCCGATTATGAATGGTAGATATATTAATGTGCAAGATCTTATTAATAATTCCGATTAATAAGAACCCAAAGACTACAGCAACTAATATTTCGAAACAGTCACCCATGCACTTACTGACCAAGATCGACGTTACTTAACTTCAGTGATCGTGCGTTAAGTATTTACTCTACTCCCTCACTGGAGCTCGATACGACACAAGGTCTTTTTTTAAGGTGGGGAACTCGACCGCGTACAGACGGGCGAGGAACAAAAATTCCCCAGTCCCCTCAACCGCCGGTTGAGCTGGCCCCGGTGACGAGCACCTGGTCCACCCCTGTGCTGCAATGGAGTGGCACGGCGCGGCAGCGGGTCGCTGTTTCCCAGGACCGGGCATCTACTCAGTGTAATTGTTCCTTGAAGCACCTCTGTCCTCACAGACGGAGCTACAACTGAGCCGCACTCCATCTTCGAGGACAGAGACGCAACTGAGAGATTATTTTTGCTCCCTACTCGACTTGTGGTGCATTGGATATCGGCTCGGAACGAGAAATCGGGGAGCCGAGTTCGAATTCCACCCGAATTCATTGCATTCACTTACGCGCAAATACCTTTGGGAAAGAATTAATCCGTCTATTCCTTCCAGTTATGGGTTAAATAACAGGACAGATTGTGTTCTATAGCCTTGGTCGGCAACCAGTCTACCGCAGAAAGCAATGGCAGCCTACTGCGGGATAATCTTCTGCCCAGTCAGTCATGTCTCTTTCGAGACATGATCGCCCAAGCGTGTATCACGTATGGCACTTAACTGACTGACTCGACACAAAAATGTGCCCTGTAAGTATAAAATGATCGTATGGTAACGGTGTTTCAACGTGATGTGGCCGTAAGCCGAAGATTATTGGTGGGAAGGGTGTGATTCATGGAAATACGAACTTCTGAACAGGTGAAGAGGCTTATCCCTTGTTTCCTGTTTAGGATGCGGTTTCCGGTTTTTCTCTTTTCTAATCTTCTCACTGTTTTTTTGTTTTTTTGTTTTTTCAATTGGAGTAGATAGACTAAACTATCGCCCGGTTCACACTCCACCCACGTCTATTGAACAGGTGAAGAGGCCCTTCCGTTGTTTCATGTTTAGGATGTGGTTTCCGGTTTTCTCTTTTCTAATCTTCTCACTCTTATGTAGCCCCCTGCACATCAGTGGCGTTACCGCCTTGCTTGGGGTGATATGATTAAAAAAAAAAAAAACTTCTAGGGTACAGAAACGCGTGTGTGAGTCTCATTTGAGGCTGTTTCTTTATTCAGTATTCGTGCTATACGTTTTAACAGTCGACGAAGGCATAGAATAAAGCATTGTGATAAAATAAAAACAAAACGAGGGAAGTCGTCTGAAACTAATGATAAAAGACAAAAAGAAATTAATTTTATCTTGCTCGAAGCGCCCCCTATCTAATCTAAAAGACGGACGAAACCACTTCCAACTCAATTATCGTTCTTCTTAGTTTTTAATTACCTTTGACTTTATTTTTATGCAAACGTTGAAGAATGTGTTTAGGTGAACTTCAGCGTAACTTCCGGAGAACATCGCAACGAACAGAAAAGACGCGAAAGATTAAAAGCAACGGTGTGGGGATACGAAGGGGAGAAAAAGCAGTACAACGAAATTTGGTTATCACTCGTCATCCTAGTTTTACTGAATAACTTTTGCTCGAGTTTTTCCTTATCAGCGAAAATTTTGAGTTAAAGAAGAATTTTTTTTTTTTTTTTTTTTTTTTTTTTTTTTTTTTGCATATTACAAATTCTTTCTTTTGATGTTTCGGTGCAAGAATATATTAATCGATTATTTTTTTTATTTATTTCCCTGATTTATTTTTTCTCGAAATACATAGATCCAATTTCAAAAGCCAAAAATTTGTTACCAAGACCAATAATCAAACATCACGAACTTATAAAAGTACGAATTACTGTATCTTTATTTTTTTTATAATCATTTCACCCCAATCAAGGCAATAATATTACTGGTGCGAAGGGGGCTTACAGTGAGAGAATAAAAACGATACAGAAGAAAATATTTAAAAAATGGGTGGGAATCAAGAAGACAGAAAGGTGGCAGTTGACGTTGAATTGAAATTTTTGTAGATTGTAAGTATCAGGGAAGCAAGTAAATGGAAGGAAGAATGCGAAAAAAGAGACTGTTGGTGTAGAAGAGCCGGTAACATTTAACTATTTCAGCGGTAAAAGACTGGGACCTAGATGCCAATCTAGTAGCACACGTAAATACATGTGGTCGGGGCACCAGGGAAAAAGCTCGCCAGAGCAGTTGCCATGAAAATACTTGTAGAAAAGACAGAGGGAAGCCAGTGAGAAAGTGACCGAAGTCGAGATACAAAATCAGTATCGATTAAATTGCAAATCTTCCTTTTGTCGATAATCGCGAGAAGAATGGCAGGAGCCTCAGACCAGATAATACCGCAGTAGTCAATGTACGGACGAATGGTAGATTTATAAATGTGCAAGATGGATTCTCACGAGAAACAGTGACCTGATCGTCCTAGCAGTAGATGCACCTATAGATTCGATGTAGTCTTTCTATTTGAAGTCGGTTGAGAGAGTGAGGCCAAGAAGGCGCAGTGTGTTGCTCTCTAGGAGACTAGCTCTCCAGGAGAGACTGAAGGCGGACAGAAAAGTTTTTCTTATGATAGTTTCTTTGGAATAGTTTTTATAATTCTGAGCCTAGCTAAAGTCTTTTATGAAGTTCAGTAATTACAGAGTTTATATATGATATAATGTGCTACATTTTCATTATCCGTTTTTCTTACTTTCTACTTTCATTTCTTTTAGTGCTATTAAAGAAATTTCTAAAATAAGTCGGGCGTTTTAATCGTGCGGTTGTTATCGACGTCTAAAGTGAAATAGCTATGCCAAGTTCAAATTCTACTCGATTCTATTTTGTTCATTTCGTGCTAATGCCCTTAACAAACATAAATCAATCTCCCCCTTTCTATGATTTACATAGCAGAGTTCGCTACTCTTGTGTGGCAACCAGCTTTGGAGAACCAAAATTCGAATTCAGAACCGACCTGATCAGAGTGTATTCCATCAGTCTATTTTTTTTTATAATCATGTCGCCTCAAGCAAGGCATTTTACTACCACTGTTGAGCAGGGGGTTACATAGGAGGTAAGTTATGAGAAAGAGTGAAAGGTTACAGGGGGGGGTCAGGAAGAGGACAGGAAAAGGATGAGAATACTGCTGAGAGTGGATTCGACGAGGAAAGAAGTATGAGAGAGAGAGGATGCAAGTCAGTGAGATAGTAGATGACTATTGACTTTACATTTAAATTCTTGAAGACTGTAGCTGTCGGGAAAGCAAGTAAACAGAAGGGAATTCCACAGTCGTGAAGTGCGAGAGAAGAAGCCGATGGAGTAGAATTTGCGTTTACAATTTATTGGTTTCACAGTAAAAGGGTGGGACCTAGTTGCTAATCTTGTGGCTCTAGCAAATTCGTGTATGGGGGAAGTACCAGAGAGCTAAGTTCATCTGAGCAAAAGCCGTGAAAGTATTTGTAGAAGAGACACAAGCAAGTCACATTGCGCCGGTGAGAAAGTGACTGCCAAGTCGGGATCGATCACATTACAGATTCTCCGTTGGATTTTGTCAAGGACCCCTAGGTGGATAGCAGGAGCACCCGACCAGATATGGCAGCAATAGCAGGGACACCCGACCAGATATGGCAGCAAAATTTGTTCTAAACGTGATACAGCTGTCATACATGTGATACCCTTGTGACCATAATTTAAAGACACATGACGTAACTAGGATAGTGGTGAACTGAAAATATTTTCAGCGTAATTTTCTTCTTCGAAGTTGTAAAATTCAAAGAGCTTGTAGAAAACAGTCTATAATTCTTCGGGATATGTTTATACTGCTGCGAGTAAAGAATTTAAACGACCTCATGTTATTTTCAAATAAAAATATCCTCTTTACTATGAGTAGTAGTAATATCTCAAACTGAATTTTATTTCCGCCATTTTTACTAACGGTTGTAGAATGAAGGTCTGCGTAAAAGTAATTAAAAAGTAACTAGAGACTAAATTAATATTATTGTTTGCTGATTTATTCGAACTGGCGACCTCATCTTGATTGATGCAGTCAAAAACGCCTTCTTTAGTTGGTTGTTTATATTCAATTACATTCTCGGAATTTCCAAATGAACTTCTATGCGAATACACTTGACGCGATGCAATGGTTATCAAGCTTGTCTCACTAGAATCATTACAATTGAGTCGTGAGTTCAATCCTTACTGGAAATACGTCTACTTCTGGTGAAGTGCTTTCATTTCTGTTAATTTAATATTGCAATTTCATATTATTAGTATTGTGAATATCATTGTCTTTGTCTTGTTATCTTATTATCGCAACATTTCGTTATAACCATTGAAATTTAGAACTTAACCATTTATTTAATTTATAGGTTACATACGTTTGAGAGACACCCGCGTTTGTATGAAAGGATCTGGAAGCTTTCCCTTCAAAACAACCTTCATTCCACGATTTGATAGGGACGATTGTATTAAATCAGACAATCGTCCAGAAATAGCATAGCTCTAGAGCTTGCACATAAGGCCAGCATACCAAACCCTGACAAATGCTTCGCCGTTCTTATTAAGAGCCTATTATATATTGTCAGTGATGGTCGTTAGCACATCAGTAGTAGATCTGGCAAAACGAAAGCCATATTGTTTGTAAGTGAGAAGGTTGTGTAATGTGAGATGCCTAACTATTTCAGCGTTGATAATAGACTCGAATACATTGCCAAAATGCTAATAGAGCGGTAATTAGAGGGGTCAGAGGGCTCCCCATTTTCTTAAAAGCAAAAACTACAGAGGAGGAATTCTAACAGGCAAGAAAGCAGAAGTAGTGAAGCTATAGTCATAGAGTTTGGAGATAACTGAATCAAGCTCAGGAGGCACATTTCTTCAGGATGATGGCTGAAATTCCGTCACCTCTGCTTTGCTTATGGTAGTCAAGCTTAGAAATTATGTTAAAGAGCAAAGATAGGGTTATATATATATATATATATATATATATATATATATATATATATATATATATATATATATATATATATATATATATATATATAAGAAATGAATTGAGTTCTCTCTGTGACTGGCACCTCTATACACTGCTTATATACAAGTCGTTAAAATTTCCCTTCTCTGATGCCATGCGCCGATGGCTTAGGGAGTAGAGACTACGACTGACACCAAATCGGTCGAGTTTCGATCCCGGTCAGAAGCAAGTGGATATGTCTAGCCACACAGATGAGCTGTGATACAGCGAAATGGGCTTGTATGTGGCTGACTTATATATTTTTATTTAAATACTTTAATCCAAGCGGATAAAGCAGGAAGGTAAATTCCAAAACCCGATCCTAATTAATATTAAATATTAAATTTTAATATTAAAAAATGATACAGGAGGAGAGCTCCATGTAATAAAAATTACAGAGCAAATATAAATTAAATTAAATTAAATTTTTTCAAAGATGTTGAATGCACATTTCGACATGAAATCCCCGAAGGGGATAACACATCACCTCAGCAACAAATGCTATCCCGAAACTGGAGATAATTTGAAGTAAATTATGTCTATTTTCTCTTTTCAACTCATAGATAGAATTGTAAAAAACTTAAAATATATATATATATATATATATATATATATATATATATATATATATATATATAAAGAACGAAGAAAATATTAACAACGTTAAAAACATTAATTTAAAAACAGTGCTCCATATAGAAATAGAACTATAAATATTTACTATAAATTATACTTTAGAACATGTTCAAATTACTATCTACTACAAAGTGTATACGACTATATTTTACTTCCTACTTTAAACCTAGTTCCTTCCTTTGAGCCCGTCATCATGTCTTTTTAGTTTGTTCTTTTTCTATCCCGTTTTCATCCTTTTGTTTTTATTTCCTCTATGTCCCTTTTAAAGATTCCCATTCTGGTTTCTCATTTTCCCTACCCTCTTTACTCGCACACAGAAATTTTACCAATATAAGGAAGGAAATTTTCATCTCTTTTCAAAAATAGCGTTTACCCCCTGATGAGACATTGTCCTTTCAATATCGAAACAAAATGTTCATTTTGTAGTAGATTGTAATTTGAACATGTTTTAAAGTAGAGTTTATAAAAGTCTGCTTCTTTCTACCGAACGCCCATAGCTCAGAGGTAGAATCGCCGACTGATGCCAATTCGGTCGGGTTTCAATCCTGGGTTAAAAGCAATCGAATGTCTAACTGTACTGATAAGCTGTGATACAGCAAAACAGATCTGCCTGCGGAATAGAATAGACCTTGCATACATAGTCTTCTTCTATATGCCGTGTCTCTTTAGAACGGGGGTGACTATGGCTCCCCTTAACTTCCTATCCTTTGTAACTATTAGTAAGATTTGCCTTTGTGCTACCCCCTCAATCTTGTTCTGCCATTCATTTACACAAACTCGTTGGCTGCATCTTCTACCTGTCTTGTCTTCAATGTTTTGTGGGTGTCATATTCTCCAAGCCCTCTTTCCTAAAAATGTCAACAGTATCTTCTTGGATCTAAGTATAAGTGCTGTTTTTGTTCCCGTTTTCTCTAAAACTTTCACGCTATTCCCATGTTCAGTTCATGATATTCTCATCATCCATCTGTAGAACCAAATTTTTGTTGCTACAATCCTGTTCTTCATCTATGAAGATGTGCGATAAAGTCAGAGATAGCGACTCGAAATGAGCAATCGGAGTGTCGAGTTAAAATTCCAGTTGGGTTTATTACATTCACTTATGCGCACATGCACTTGAGAAAGGTAGGAATCCTTCTCCTCTTTTCAGATATGGGATAAATAGCAGGACGTATCTGGAAAAAATCATTGTTATTCTCAACAAAACTGTTAATGGAATATACACTTGTCAAAAAAAAATTCCTGCATTCCAAAAGTTGTTTCGGTTTTAAATGATCCTCAAAAGGTTGATAAGCCTTAAAAAACAAATAAATTTAACTGAGACAGATATTATAAAACAATTCAGCACTCTTAATTTTGCAAAATGCATATAAATGAAAAATTGAAGTGCTGAGTTCAAATTCTAGTTTTTTTACATTCATTTACGTGCAAATACACTTGAAAAAGGTAGGAATCCATCTTTTCTCTCCAGTTACAGGTTAAATAGTATGACTTGTATCTGGAAAAATCATGGTTATTTGCAACAAAATTGTTAATGGAATATTGACTTTCAAAAAATTATTATTATTCTTACAATCTAAAATGTTTTGGTTTTAAATAATACACAAAGGTTGATAAACCGTAAAAAAAACAAATAAATTTATCTGGGACCATCATTACACAATAGTTCAGCACTCTTTACTTTGTAAAATGCCTATAAATGTCTTGCTGATATTCGTGCTTGAGGCATGAAGACCTTTAAGTATACAGGATAAAACAAAACAATATCGATTTTCATGGATAAGAGGAACATTGAAAAAGTGCGTATTAAAGCATGTGACAAGGAAATTTTAGAAATAATTTGCAGCGAAATAATTTGCAGCGAAATAAAATTAGAAATAATTAGTTTGCAGCGAAATAAAGTTGGGGTTATGTTTCGTAATGCACTTGGACCAGAAGTATCTCGAGGTTTTTCAGGATTACACTTTCGAGCAAAATGAATCCTGTCACAATTTACGGGAAGATTTGATTGGAAAACTGAGAACGTTATTAGTTCTTTGATAAAAGTTTATGGGGATATTTTATTTCCCCAAAGCAATTTACCAGCAATTTACCAAATGGATAACGAGTTTCAAATGACTGATTTGATGATGATGAACGGATCGGCTGATTAATAAGTATCAAGTTGCAGGGTGGGGGTAAGTTCGATGCTGTTCGATATTTCACTGAGGAAGATTGACGATTAATAGCAGAAATTAAAGCCAACTCTCTGGACATCTCATCCCAGCACAATCAATTTTATCTGAACGATTAAAGCTAAGTAAACTTTCTGCCCTATATGTTTCAAAACTGTTGCACCCAGTATTTTCAATATTTTTCGGGGATATAAAAGCCCTGACGAGCTTTCACCGTAGAAAGAGTTAAATGTAACCGACTTTTCTACTCTAACAGTTTCTTTTCTCGCATTTCCGTTTGTAAAACGTTGAGCCTGGTCAGTACTTAGATGGGTGACCGCTTGGGAATACCAGGTGCTGTAAGCGCTTAGTGACGGATGTGCTTGCTTACGGCCATATCACGTTGAATACACCGGTTCTCGCTTGGTCACCAAAGTTAAGCAACGTTGAGCCTGGTCAGTACTTAGATGGGTGACCGCTTGGGAATACCAGGTGCTGTAAGCGTTTAGTGACGGATGTGCGTGCTTACGGCCATATCACGTTGAATACACCGGTTCTCGCTTGGTCACCAAAGTTAAGCAACGTTGAGCCTGGTCAGTACTTAGATGGGTGACCGCTTGGGAATACCAGGTGCTGTAAGCGTTTAGTGACCGATGTGCGTTGTGGTGCAGTGGATATCGGCTCGGAAAGAGAAATCGGTGAGCCGGGTTCGAATTCCAGTTAGCAGTTGAATACCCTGCATTCACTTAAGCACTGGTAACCTTGGGAAAGGTATTAATCCGTCTCTTCCCCACAGTTATGGGTTAAATAACAATAGTAGGACTTGGGGACCCTGCCCTTTAAAAAAATCCCAATGAATCTTGATACTTGAAAAAAAAAAGTATTACTAAACACGAAACTTATATAAAAAAAACAATAAATTGTTGAAAGAAAAAGGTATTACCATCAATAAATAAATAAAATTTAGTTGGCAATAAACGACCCGCCGAGGTTGATTTGCCATAAAAATAAAACAACCAACCAACCGTTTGTAAAACTCACTTTCATTCACTTGATTTCCTGATAGCTACAATCACAAAAAGTTTAAATGCAACGTCTACTTGATTCTCGTCTATCTCTTGTCTTTTCTTCGACATCCCTTGTACCTTTTTTTTTTCTCTGTAACCCCCCGCACACCAGTGGCATTTCTACCTTGCTTGGGGTGAAATGATTATTTTAAAAAATCAGTAACAGATAGGCCATAGCTTTAAATGAAAATTTTAAACAAATAGGATCAAAACTCTGAAGTTTTTCTGAGACCTAAAGGGGCGTAAGACAAGGATGTGTCTTTTCACTGAGCTATTCAACTTTTACAGCGAGACTATTCTGATGACCCTAGATGTTATGCCATGATTTGTCATCGGAGGCCACAATTTAAACGACGTAAGGTACGCAGACGATACAGTGCTTATAGCAGCCACGGAAAGAAAATGAGAAAACCTTCGACAGAATGTAGCTGAAGAGAGTGACAAGAAAGGACTACAAATAACCTGCAAGAAAACCGAATGCATGGTCATCAGCAAAAAGAGCAACCCAAAATGACAAATATCCGTGGGGGATACAAAATCCAGCAGGTACAAAAATTTAAATATCTAGGAAGTGTTCTAACAGGAGATGGAAAGTGCGACACAGAGATCCGAAAGCGAATTGGCATCGCGTAAGACGCGTTCGAGAAGCTGAGTAAAGTATTAAGAGACAGGAAATTTTCGCCAGAAACAAAAAATGTACTGAATTGCTGTGTGGTGTCAGTTTTTCAATATAGGAGTGAATACTGGACAATATCAAGGAAAAACTTGAATCAACTGAAATTTGGTTCTACAGAAAGATGCTGAGGATATAAAGGATCAGGCATGTGAGCAATGATGAGGTTTTAGAAAGGATGGAAACGAAAAGGAAATTAATGCTGAGCATCAGGAAGAGACAGCTAAAGTTCCTGGGACATGAAATGAGGAAGACGGGCTTGGAGAACCTGATACTAACAGACCAGATAGTGGGGAAAAGAGACAGGGGAAAGCAGCGGATAACATATTTGAAAGGCCTGAGCAGGTGGATGACAAAACGAGGGTTGTGTGGTGTAGCAGGGAAAGCGTGCTAAAAGCCACCAGCGATATGAGGACGTGGAAAGCCATGATCGCCTACATCTTTAGGGGACAAGGCACATAGAAGAAGAAGAAGAATTGTAACTGAAGACGAAATTTGGCATTATCAGAATAATCTTGAAGACAAAATTCAGTGAAAACAGTGTTTATCGAAAGTTGGAAAGAATCCAGTAAAAACAAAAGCTGTTCAGGAGGAGAAGTTATGACGGCAGTTTTCTGGGATGCTGAGTGTGTTTTGTTAGTTGATTTTTTAGACGGGAATCAAACCAGTAACGCCAGCTTGTTTCGAGAAAAGCAGCTAAAATGTTGAAAATTCACAACGCTCCTCTCGGATGTGATATTGTGGATATCAACTCGGAACGAGAAATCGATGAGCCGGGTTCGAAACCCAGTTGAAGTCGTTACATACCCTTACGAGCGAATACCCTTCGGAAAGTTATAAATCTGGTTCTTCTCCCTCCATCTGTGGGTTAAATAACAACCTACTGCGGGAAAACCTTCTGCCTAGTCAGTCATATGTCGAAAGACACAATCTCCCAAGCCTGTATCACTAATGGCAATTAACTGAGTGAGTTCGATTCTGAATGAGTGCTCCATACGCACGGCCTTGTACTACATTTAAGCTACGCTTAGAAATTTACGATTACTTTCAAAATAAATATTGCTTCATGCACTTTTGCATAAATACTCTTGGGAAATGTATTAATCCATTTCTTCTCTCTCCAGCTAGGCGTTAAATATGACAGACTTGGTTCTGTAACCTTGGTTGTCAACCATTCTACCCCAGAAAGTAATGCCAAACTTCTGCGGGAAAATCTTCTGCTCAGTCAGTTATATTACTTTTGAGACATGATCGGCCAAGCGTGTATCACGTATGGCACTTAACTGACTGAGTAATTCTCTCATCAGGTACGTAGAACGTTTCAAGTATTTTGATGGGAAATCATTAGCCATTTTAGGTATCCTGATTTTGCACCTTCTGACTTTCTTTCATTCCCTAATGTTAAAAGAGCACTTTGAAAACTATCTGTTCAAAATCGCTAATCTTGTATAATGTAAGATTTTTTTCTGCTTTGCAGCCTTTTTTACGAATATGTAACATTACAAGCCCGTTACTACTCAATCAGTCAGTTAAGTGCCATACGTTATACACGCTTGAGCGATCATGTCTCGAAAGAGACATGACTGACTGGGCAGAAGATTATCCCGCAGTAGGTTGCCATTGCTTTCTGCGGTAGACTGGTTGCCGACCAAGACTATAGAACCAAATCTGTCCTGTTATTTAACCCACAAATGGAAGAAATAGACGGATTAATACCTTTCCCAAGGGTATTTTGCGCGTGAATGCAATGAATTCAACTGGAATTCGAACTCGGCTCCCCGATTTCTCGTTCCGAGTCGATATCCAATGCGCCACAACGCACATAAATCTTAAGAAGACCTTCAATTTTTAAATTCTTCAGTTCAGATCTTTACAGCACGTGCGCGCTACGCTATTTTCATAGTTGAATCACACACGTTTCCCCCGTGTTCTAAACGTAAAAAGAAAGTTCTTTCTCATACAGCTTTTTCCCCCAAAGAATTCCACTTTGTGAAAGAGATTCCTACGTGTACTTTTTTTTTTTTTTCGAATACATGAATTCTGATCTCTTCAAATCAAAGGTCAATCAGTATCTATCCTTCTTATACTCATAATCTCCATTTCCAGTCATCTAACCTTCCAATGATATCACACAACTCATTCATCATTACCGTTTCGACTATAACACGCTACCTTAAATGGCTCTGGAGATTTTTACTGGTTAAAAAAGAAAAAATGATTTAAAAATTCCCCAGACATTGGCCTAATGGTGATTAGATTAATTAATACCTTTTTTCTCTCTGTAATTAAAATATTTTTTCTCTTCGGTTAATCTTTTACAAAAACTTCTTTCATGACAAACAGAAGAGACGAGAGTTCATCCAAGTCGATATTTGATGAAGATAAACGCAGTAATTGAAGTGCGCTATCGATATTACCAACGATAATGAGATGGACGGTTACCTCGAAAGGTATGGTGCTATATGGGTAATAAGATCGTGTAGGTTTTCCTTAATGTGCCCTTCTGCTTTACAAGTTTCTATTTCATTCGCAGCTCTGTTCCAAAATGGTGATAAAGCAGAAACACATTTTTTTAAAAAATTCAGCACAAGCAAAGCAACTAGTAGAGAGTGAAAGAACTAAAGACGATAATAAAAGAACAGGATTCAAGGCAACAGAAGATGGCGAGGCTATTGATGTTGCATTTAAATCTTTCAAGATCGTAGTTAAGAGGAAGATGAAAGAGAGTTTCCCAAGTGTAAGAAAAAACTATTAATATAAAACTTATAGTTGCAATTAATAATGAAATTATGTGACCTATTTGCCAATCTAGTACTGCGCTCAAATTCATAAAGTCGACGTACCAATAGGAAAGAAATATTTATTTTGAAAATAATCGTAAATTTCTAAGCGCAGCTTAGATATAGCACAAAGCCAAGCTTACGGAGCACCCATTCAGAATTGAACTCACTCAGTTAATTGCTATTAGTGATACACGCTTAGGTGATAATTTCTCTTTTAAGACTTGACTAACTTTGCAGAAGATTTTCCGGCAATAGGTTGCCATTTTTTCTGCAGGAAACTACAGAATCCAATCTGTTCTGGTATTTAACCCATAGCTGGAGGGAGAAGAAACAGATTAATACCTTTTCCAAAGGTGTTTGTGCGAAAGTGGATGATACGAATTCGAACACCGTTCTCCGATTTCTAGTTCCGATATCCATTACACCACAACACACAACTCAGTCGTAAATGTTCTAGCGAGACAGGCTTGTTAACCATTACACCATGTCTAGGTGCGAATACGAAAACAATATCTATTTTGAAGAAAACAAAAATATTGCACAAAACCAAAAGGGGATATAGGGAAAATTTGGTGTTCCAACTGTTTTATCTTAAACTTAACTAACCACAATTACTAACCCAAACATACCACCATAATTAATTACACCAAAGCAACATATTCTTAGTTACCATTCTTGTTACAGTCACTATAATACCTCAAGTCTCTATATAGTCTTTACTAGTTTCCATATGTACAATTTGTCTGTGGAAATTGGGAATAAAATTAACTTCTACTCCGATGAACTTCGATCACTGGTGCCCCCAATATATGAATTTACTCGAGCAACAAGATTAGCAACTACGTCCCACCCTTTTACTGTGAAACCAATAAAATGTAAACACAAATTCTACTCCATCAGCTTCTTTTCTCGCACTTCCAGCCTGTGGAATTCCCTTCAGTTTACTTGCTTCCCGGACAGCTACAATCTCCAAGTATTTAAATGTAAAGTCAACCTCCTATCTCACTAACCTACATCCTCTCTCTCTCGTGCTTCTTTCTCCGTCCACTCTATTCTCATCAGTATTCTCATCCTTCTCTTACCCACTTCCTGATATCCCCTATAACCAGTCACTCTTTCTCATAACTTTTCTCCTATGCAACAGTGGCAGTAAAATGCTTTGGTTGGAGCGATATGATTATAAAAAAAACAACATTTAAAACATGAAATCATAATAAATATCATATTTATATGCAAGAAACTAAACAAAATAGTGTTTGTAATAAAACCAGGCTTCAATTCTTAACTGTGTTACAAATATCAGTTTACTGGACTAAATAGGAAAACTTTTTAGAACAATTACCGTGAAAATATTTATAGAAGCTGCAAAGGGGAGCTGTGTGGGAAAGTAACTGAAACTGAGATGACAGGTTACGACCGATAAGCATGCAGATTTTGGGGGGATTTTAAAAACAAAAATCTTTGAAAATAAAACAGAAACGCCATGCCAGATGTGAAAGCAATATTACAAAAATACCGTTACGTCTGACTCATTAAATAAGTTTACTTATCATCGCAACAATACGAAAAAAAAAACAGATTTGTCTTCAATTATTTTTATTTAGTATTTCAATGAAGCGAATGTAACAAAATTATTATGCTACCCGAGGTAGAGCAGCGGGTATCATATAATAGTGGTTTGGGTATCTTTGATTTTAAAGGATGATTAGTCAATGCTGAGTGAGTGAAAAGGGGATTATGAGTTGGCCAAAACGTTAGTTCTATTTCTATATACCGTGTCACTACAGAACGTGGGCGATCATGGCTCTCCACAACTTCCTTTATTTAGCAACATTTACCTTTTTACTAAACCTTCGAATCTCATCTTGTGTTCTTAATTTACACAAGTTTATTAAGTAGATTACTTGCTGTCCGTTTGGTCGTCAGTATATCCTGTGTGTTTCATATTTCCCAAGCATTCTTTCCTCATTATGTGCCCAAGATATTTTAAGTGTCTCTTTCTGATTCTAAATAAGTATCAGTGTCTTTTTTGTTTCCATCTTTCTTAAAACGTTCTCGTTACATACATACTCGGTTCATAGCATGCCCCATGTAAAACGATATCTCTGATGCCTCAAGTCTTCTATTTATCTGAATCAATTAAGGCTGAAAATAACTTCTCCCATTCGATCAACGAAGTTAAACTGCATCGCTTGGAAAGACCGAGTAACGTACTACAATCCGAAATAGGTTTCAGATTTAAATGACCCATAAATGGCAGATACACCGTCAAAAAAAAAAAGTATCTTAATTTATGGAGAAATTGTTAACGTAGACCAAGTCAAAGATATGTGGTTTCGAGTTTTTCTTCGAACATTCCATCTTACGAAGAAACAAGGATTCTGTCTCGTACGCCTGGTTTTGATTTTATTTTTTTAAATCATTTCACCCCAAGCAAGGCTTTACCGCCACTGATGTCCGTGGGTGCTACATAGAAGAGTTAAAGTTTTAGGCAGGAGATGAGTGAAGAGAAAGACGAACCATTTACAGAGAGTGACAGAGAACGGGGAAGAGAAGGATGTGAACAGAGAATTGAAGACAATTGCAAAGGTAGAGAGAAAAGAAAAGAACAAGATACACGCGGTGATGGGGAAAGAGCTGGAGTCAAATGGATAAGAGGTGAGAAATGACGTTGCATTTAAATTCCTGAAGGTTGTAGCCGTCAGAAACGCAAGTATATGGAAGGGAGTTCCACAGGCGGGAAGTACGAGAAAAGAAGCTGATGGCTAGAATTGTCGCTGGCATTTGGTTGATTAAATTGTAAAAGGAGTGGAACCTTGTTGCCAGTCTGGTTGCAAGAGTAAATTCTTGGGGGGGGGGGGGGGGCACCAGTGAACCCTAAGTTTGTCGGAGCAGAAGCCATGAAAATATTTGCAGAAGAGACAGAGAGAAGCCACATGTCGCCGATGAGAAACTGACGTGTCGAGCTGCCAAGTCGGGACCTATCACATTACAGATTCTTCTTTGGAGCCTGTCGGGAACACTGATATGAACAGCAGGAGCGCCTGACCAGATATGACAGCAGTATTCCATACTTCACGTTATCTGGTTGTCTTGCGTGTGTATGCACAAAGTCAAGATATGTTTATTTCCTTGTTTATGTTGCTGAATTCACCGACATTATTTGAGACTTTGATGCTTGGTGGCTATGAGGTTACCCTTGGCTTTTAGCTCTTTTGACGTCCCGAAGTGGTAGCTTATTTTGCTATCTCTTAGACTGAATCTAAAATATATTAGAATCACCACAGATCAACTCTTCTTAGATAAAACGCTTCTGAAGGATATTAAATTGTATTCAAACCGTTCGTATTTCCTGTCGTGAACCACATACTACACCAACAAAAGATTTTTTTTTATTATTATCATCGTTATTATTTCGTCAATGATATAAACAGTGAAGTCTAATCTTTGGTTCGTTGAGGTTATAAAAGATATGTGAATAGTATTCAGACAATTAAGTGCCATACGTGAAACACGCTTGGGAGATCATGTCTCGAAAGAGACATGACTAACTGGGCAGAAGATTATCCCGCAATAGGTTGCCATTACTTTCTGTGGTAGACTGGTTGCCGTCCAAGGCTATAGAACCCAATCTGTCCTATTATTTAACCCATAACTGAAGGGAAGAGACGGATTAATACCTTTCTGTAGGGTATTTGTGCGTAAGTGAATGCAATGAATCAACTAGATTTCGCGTTCCGAGCCGATATCCGCTGCACATCGGGAATAGTATTCAGTCAGTTGAGTGCCATACGTGATACACGCTTTGGGCGATCATGTCTCAAAAGAGACATGACTGACTGGGCAGAAGGTTATACCGCAATAGTTTGTCATTACTTTATACGGTAGACTGGTTGCCAGCCAAAAGTGTAGAAACCCAATCTGTCCTACTGTTTGACTCATAGCTAGAGGTAGAGAGGATGTATTATATTATTAAGTAGTAATTAGTGGGGGATCAGTTTATTACTTCATTACAATATACAACTGATGCCCAGTAGAAGCCTTAATCATGTTTTCAAC
This sequence comes from Ascarosepion bandense, assembly GCA_037127315.1. Lineage (NCBI taxonomy): Eukaryota > Metazoa > Mollusca > Cephalopoda > Sepiida > Sepiidae > Ascarosepion > Ascarosepion bandense. The sequence goes on from JBBBDQ010000882.1 coordinate 1,960,164, forward strand.
TATTATATTCAGTCAGTCTGGGCAGAAGATTATCCCGCAGTAGGTTGCCATTGCTTTCTTCGATAGACTGGTTGCCGACCAAGGCTATAGAACCCAATCTGTCCTGCTATTTAACCTAAGGATCAGTCAGTCAGTTAAGTGCCATACGTGATACACGCTTGGGTGATCATGTCTCGAAAGAGATATGGCTGACTGGGCAGAAGATTATTCCACAGTAGGCTGCCATTGCTTTCAGCGGTAGACTGGTTGCCGACCAAGGCTATAGAACCCAATCTGTCCTGTTATTTGACTCATGGCTAGATGGGGAAGATATGGGGAAGTAGTATTTAATGGGGGATCAGTTTATTATGTCATAACAATAGAAAACTGATCCCCCACTTTATGACCAGTAGAAGCCTCAATCATCTTTCCAACTATTATATTCCGTCAATCAGTTAAGTGCCATACGTGATACACGCTTTGCGGGGCGATCAGGTGTCGAAAGAGACATGACTGACTGGGCAGAATATTATCCCGCAGTAGGTTGCCATTGCTTTCTGCGCTAGACTGGTTGCCGACCAAGGCTATAGAACCTAATCTGTACTGTTATTTAACCCATAACTGGAGAGAAGAGACAGATTAATACCTTTCCCAAGGGTATTTGTGCGTAAGTGAATGCAATGAATCAATTGGATTTCTCGTTTCAAATCGATATCCACTGCACATTGCGAATAATTATTACAGTTTCAAAAAAGATTAAAAGCAAGATAATGCATTGGCTGAAGTTTTTCTTTCTCGGAAAAATGTACACATTTTAATTTAAAATGCTTGAACAGTTTGGCTATTCGAGAATTCTTAAAAGATTTAAACGCCGGTATAAAAAATATCAAGTGAATGTTAACTTAGATATGCAAGTCTTAATCTATGATTATATTATGAAGATACTTTTTATATGGAAATCAATTAAGATGTCTGATTGTTCGGTTTACAACTGCTAGTTTAAACAAGACAGTTGCTTTTTAATCAATATTAGACAATTCACCTTACAAACCAAAGAACTTAATTCTGTATTTTGTCTCTTCAAGTATGTGCGAGTGGTGTAATGGATATTGCCTCGGAATGAGAAATCGGAGAACTCAGTTCGAGTTCCAGTCAATTTCATTACATTCACTTAAGTGCAAATAACATTGAAAAAAGCATGAACTCATCGCTTCTCCACTCGGTAGTAGGACTTGTATGTGGAAAAAACATTTTTATCGTCAAGAAACTGTTAATGCAATATTCCCTAGAAAAATTAATTATTGTTACAATTCAAAGTATATACCCGCTTAAAATAACCCGTAAAGGGTTTATAAACCGTAAGATCAAATATATATATATATATATATATATATATATATATATATATATATATTATTATTATTATTATTATTATTATGAAAATTGAGACGTAGTAGAAAAGGGAGAGGACGTATCATAGATTTGGTGGAGTATATTTTAAATTCAAGGGAGGGAACGAGGCCTGGTTGCTATAGCTAGGTCAGAGGAGAAACCAACTATTTTTATTATAAAATTTATATATTTTATACTAGCAGTATAGCCCGGCGTTGCTCGGGTGTAATGAAAGTTTTAAAACTAATCCATGGTCCTGGAGCTCAGACTCTTTGGACGTTGGCACAAAAGACTAAAAAGCAATAGTTGTTTCCAGTTAAAGCGAAACCGTAGACTGAAAGAAAAATGAATGGATGTAAGTCAAATTTTAATTTCCTGCTATCAATATCAAATAAGTGTTTTTCGTCGTAAACTGAATTTTGAAGGCTAAATAAGTCCTCTGAGTAAATGGTATCATGGCTGAAACTAAGAACTACAATTATACCTACTTAGAGTCAAACCTGAAGTAAAAACTAAAATAAAAGGGCTGAAAAAATACAGACATACAGACAGATAAACAGACACGCACACAAACATCTTGCCTTTTATATATATGTATATTATCGATTTTCTGCACTATTGTAAGAACTGCAACCTTGAAACTTCTGAATATCGTTTCTTATGTCTTTGTCTAAGAGTGTATCAAATTTGATTAAAATCGGACCACTCCTTCTATAACCTGATTTTTTCGATTATCGATTTTCGATATTTATCGGGGGTACCTCGACACAAAACCTAGCTAAGAACACTGGCAGACGCTTATAGTACAACTGTGCAAATTTTCAAGAAAATCGGTTCAGCCGTTTCGGAATCTATAGGTAACGGACACACGCACACACACAGACAAAGTTCCATTTATAAATAAGTTTAGATAGATCTACCAATTTGGTTTTAACTTTAGCATAACTGAACGATCCATATTTATTTACAAACCTCTCAACGGAGAAAAATGGTTGGATAAAATTCGATAGCTTAAAAATCAGGCTAGTGACATTCGATTATTACCAGACACTACCTGACTTTTCGCCTATTACAATTAACAGGTATTTACTCTCTTTCTAGACCTTATAGAGACGATCCATCGATAAAGATGCTAGAAAAATAACCAGTTTCCTATACCACTCTAGTAAGTACCAGACACCTCCTGATATGTTTGTCAGAGCAATTGCCATGGAAATATTTGTAGAAAAGATAAAAGGAAGCCACATCACGTCGGTTAGTAAGTGACTGATGTTGAGGTGCCTGGTCAGGATCGGTTAGATTGCAGACGCCCTAGACCAGATAGGTATGCAAGCTGCATTCACCCTAGTCGGGTTGAGCCGGCTTCCTCCCCGATGAAGAAAGATTCATTGGGATTTGTTTCAGGGCAGGGTTTCAAGTTGGGATCAGATAGGTTAATCAGTATTCAATGCACGGACGAATATACATACCCAGAAAGCGATGGATGAATTGTCATCTAAATTAGGCATAAATGAAAATCACAGAGACAACCAACTCGGCTTTCCAATTTCTTGTTCCAAGCCGATATCCAATGCATCACAACGCACATTGCAGAAGAGACTGTATAATAACATGTTTCAGATTTTGCACTTATCGAGTCTTAAATTACGCAACTGGATTTCTGTTCCCTTTATTGTGTTTTTTTCTAGATTAGAATACGGCGCACCTATAATTTAAAAAAGAATAGTGGGAAAAAGGTAGAAATATTCACTATTTTTATGAACTTCATAGCCCTCTCCTCGACAGGATTTTAGTCCAAGATTTTAAGCTACTGGATATTTTTAAGCAAAACATACAACTTTTTTTAAATGACACATTACTGAAATGTTATATAATATAAGTTCTTCTATAAGATAGTGAAAGCTGTAGCCTCTACTCACAGATGAAGAAGAGACCTGAGGCCACAGAAATATGATTCTGAATAAATTAAGAATTCTGAGATTATCATGGACACAACATATGGGCACCGATGAAGTGTTAGAGAAAATGTAAACAAAAAGGAAATTTATACTTAACCGCAGAAAGGGATAGTTGGAATTTCTAGAGTACATATGTAGAGTACATAATGAGGATAGACGGCTTGGAATATATAACACTCAGGGTATATATTGACAGCAAGAGGGATAGACGGAAACAACGCATAATTTACCAAACGAGCTTGTTTAAATGAGTAGCATAACAGGGTTTAAGAAAGCAAAAAAAACAAAAAACAAAAAAAAAAAAAAGAATTACTCAGAAATAAAAAGACAGTAAATTGTGGAGTGTCATGATCGACAAAATCCTGAAGGTAGACGGCACAGGCAATTGCATAGTTTGTGAAACTCCGACTCCTGGTAACACACACACACACACACACACACACACACACACACACACACACACACACACACACACACACACACATATATATATATATGTGTGTGTGTGTGTGTGTGTATGTGTGTGTGTGTATCTATCTATCTATCTATCTATCTATCTATCTATATATATATATATATATATATATATATATATATATAAAAGGCAATCTGTGAGTCTGTGTGTGACTGTACCCTATGCACGCCTACATTTTTAAAGCTACGCCATTCAAACTTTCTAGGGACACATATCTACAGGGAAGCCAGGTCCACACATACTTTTTGAGTTTTAAGTTCAGCAATTTTCCCTTTTGCACTTTTTGGGCAGTGGAGCCGATTGTTTACATTTGCTCCGTAAAACATCTAAGATCTAAGATGGTTGCTAACTTACGTCACAGAAATCAAATCACACGTGTCAAACCCGACTAGAATATTTTTTATTAAAAAAAACTTTATATTTAATATTTAATTTTTATTCCGACGTTTTAAAAATTCATTTCATCATAACAATGTGAATATTTTCCCCGTAATTTTGAAACCAAGAAATATTTTTTTTTAAAAAAGTGCCAATGGTTAATTTAATTATTTAAGTCTTTTTCTTTTCTTCAGATTTAATATTTCATACTTCAGTAAATGACATTTAAAAAAAAATAAAGCTTTTTTTTTCACTAAATATTTCATGCAGGAAATCAACCGTCTGTAATTCGTGTGCCATTAATGTAACTTTTTCCTCCAAAATTAAATATCTACATTTTTAAATATTCTTCGAAAATTTCTGCACTGAGAGCGTCATAATTTTTATATATCTAATTTCAGTAAAAAATAAATAATTTTTATTTTTATGTTAAATTCATTTAGTCAACAAAAATGTAAATATTTTCCCTCGTAATTTTGAAGCAAAAACAAACTCAATGTTGTTTACAATGTCACACAAAACATAAAATCACGTTTACACAAAACAAAAGAAAATAGATTTTTTTTCCTACTACTAAAATGTTCTGAGTTGCACGGGCAACGCCGGACTATGATGCTAGTATATATATATATATATATATATATATATATATGTGTGTGTGTGTGTGTGTGTGTGTGTGTGTGTGTGTGTTATCACACATATATTCGAGGATACCTTGCTACCAGGGCGGCTAGCTAATCGTCATTGCAGACACCTGCTCAGGCACACTTGTATTTGTTTAACACCCACAGAGCCCACATGCTGTTTATACTGCAACGATACTGTGCAAACCTTAGTTAAACTTTCTGGGAGAGAGCCCGTTATCTACCATGAACAAAAGTCTGAACAAAGCCAGGACACTCAAAATCTCGATCACAATGTTTTATGACATCGAGCGAGCACAACTAAAGGAAAGCGTCTACCCAATTTCAATCACAAAGCTTGGGTCAACTCGTGGTATGGTTTTTAAGGCACTTTCCAAATGTGCCGCGGGCTGGGATTGCCTTCTCCAGACCGATAGCCTCAAGATTCCACCTTCCTGATAAATCGACCACAGTGAGATTCGAACCCGGGCTTCATGGTCAGAAAGCTAACGTTCTAAACCCTCGTCTATATATAAATATATATAAACCCTCTGTCACGATGACTTGTGACTTAAAGCTAGCCCAACCACCGATCACTCCTTAAATTGAGCCATCTACCCAATTTCAATGAAAAAAGCTTGGCTCAACTCGTGGTATTGTTTTCAGGCACTTTCAAAAGATGCCTCACGCTGGCATTGCCTTCTCCAGACCGATAACATCAAGAATCCACCTTCCTGACTAATCGACCACGGTGATAAGGTGAACGTCCTAACCACTCGGCCACGCGCCCATAATATATATATATATATATATATATATATATATATATATATATATTATTATTATTATTATTATTATTACATTCCCTATGTCTTTTCTCTGAATATTTTAATGTCAATTGTTCTAAGGGCTTTCTTTCTTCGGCTTTAGGAACTTAACCGTAATATTGCCTTGACATCTAGGTTTAATCAATTTTGGGTTGAAATTGCTGGATGTAACCGTAAGTTCTATGCTAATAGTTTCTTCTTTCACACTCTTTGCTTGTGGACCTATCTTCCATTTCCTTGCTTTCCAATCAACTTTGATTTTCAAAAACTTAAATACAGTGTCAGTCGTTACCTTGGACTCTGTTCATTTATTGTCCTGTTTCTTTCACTTTCAGTAAACCTTTCTATCCGAGCGACTTTTATTAACACCATCTGGAATTTAACACCGTCTCGGCTCTAGTCGCTTTTCCACCACCATAACGTAGTTTCCCCGAGCCTTTAATATATTTTTTCTTGGCAATTATTCTGATGAGGTTTCCTCTTTTGTACACCAACTTCAAGAATTTAAGCATAGTGCTATATTGGCAGCTAGGTCCCATCATTTTACAGTCGAAGATACCAAGTAAATTTGATAAGCTATCATCAGCCCACAAATTAGAATGATTTACTCGCAACCAGGAGTCCCTTTGCCTGATTGGCTTCATAATTACAATGCTGAAATTACTATTGTAACAAAAGGTTTAAATGATAATTGTTTCTTCTCACTGTAGAACCCTCTTCCGGCTTCTTGTTTTCCTGTCAAGTAGAATCCTCAAAAAATTGAATGTCAGCCGTCATCTCCTGCCTCCTTGGAGCCTATTCTTTTGTTGTTCTCCCAACTTAATAACGTGATATGTCCCGGAAAGATATAAATATATATATATATATATATATATATATATATATATATCATTCGAGGTTGTTGACTGATGTAACCGGGTAGAACAATTTAGTAAGTAGAAGTAATGTACGGTACCTGTTGTATGCCGTACCCTGAGACGTAGGCGTAGTCACTAATCGTAGACCTCTAGTTGAAAACCAATAGATCTCTGGATCTCTGGACGTTCTCGCCTTAGTCTATATTTATGGCTGACATCAGCCAATCATATTCCAGTGAGGGGAAACCAGGATGTATGCATATTCATTACGTAGTCATTACATCATAATATTTTTTTCTTAGATTCATTCAAACTCATTACATATTAGTGTGTGGGGTGAAATGATTAAAACCAGAATTTTAACAAGAAAAAAGAAACGGAGTACAATAAAGAACTGATCGTACGAAACAGGTTGCAATATATATGTTTGCCTGATACGAGTACCACCCTTCATATTCCTTTTTGTTTCGATTCGAAGGTTTAACAATATAGCGACGAGGCGTATAAATCAGTGATAGAAAGCAAAATGTAAAATTGATTAAGTTTTGGCTTTGTTTTAAAGCCAGTGTCATTTTTTTTAAATTACCTGATATTCGAAAAATGGAATGTCCCATTAAAATTCCATGAAAGCACCAATATACGCCAGGTACTTACAGAACTCCCAAAACTTTGCAATAAAATCAAACGAAGGTTTCATACAAGGTCAACATATCTTATAATTCTTCTTCTTCTTCGTCTTCTTCTTCTGCCTACGGTCATATCACGTTAAATACACCAGTTCTCGTTCGATCACTGAAGTTAAGCAACGCTAAGCCTGGTCAGTACTTAGATGGGTGACCGCTTGGGAATACCTGGTGCTGTAAGCGTTTAGTGGCTGAAGTGCGTTGTGGTACAGTGGATGTCGGCCCGGAAAGAGAAATCGGTGGTACCCTTACGCGCTGGTACCCTTAAGAAAGTTATTAATCCGTATCTTCCCTCCAGTTATGGGTTAAATAACAAGGTAGGACTTGGGGACACTGCCCTTAAAACGAATCCCAATGAACCTTCCTCCATCGGGGAGGAAGCCGGCTCAACCCGACTAAGATCAATTTTCTTCTTCTATGTGACATGTTTCCTCAGGACGTAGGTGAACACTGTTCTCCACAATTTTTTCATTCTTCTAACTCTTAGCAATAAATGAAAGCAGGAATATACGCCAGGCACTTATAGAAGTCGCAAAACTTTGTAATAAAAGCAAACGAAGGTTTGAAACAAGGTCAACATATTCTTCTTCTTCTTCTTCTTCTTCTTCTTCTTCTATGTGCCATGCTTCTTCAGGATGTTCGTAAACACTGTTCTCCACAATTTTTTCATTCTTGTAACTCTTAGCAATAACGATCCTTTTTTTAAAATTTTTTTTTAATAATATCACCCCGAGCAAGACGATAACGCCACTGATGTGCAGGGGGCTACATAAGAGTAAAAGCACTAGATAGAAGACAGTGAAGAGAAGGACAAACCATTTAGAAAGGAGCAAGAGAAGGGAGGGAATACAGGTGTGAACACAGTTGCAGAGGTGGAGAGAAAGGAAAGGATATACAGGGTGGTGAGGAAAGAACTAGGGTCAAGTGGTTAGCAGATGAGTATTGACCTTGCATTTGAATTTCCGGAGGTTGTAGCCGCCAGAAAAGCAAGAATAAGAAAACGAGTTCCACAGGCGGGAAGTGCGAGGAAAGAAGCTGCAGGAGTAGAATTGTCGTCTGCATTTGGTTGATCTCACTGTGAATGGGTGAGACCCAGTTACTAGTCTGGTTGCACGAGTAATCACCTGTTGCTTATACTATCTCTCCCAATCCCTGTTCTGCAATGCATTGGCATTTGCACAAGCCTGTTATGTATGTTAATTTCTGTTTCTTGATTTTATTATGTACAGTCAGTGTCAAATTTTCTAAGCGTTTTTTCATTGTTTCCAAGAAATTATAAATGTCTCTTTCTGATTTCTTTTTATTTCAAACTTCAAACTTTCACGTTCTCACATGTTTCGTTCATGTTATTATCAACGTGTTTCCGTAAAATCTTACGATCATATCACGTTGAATACACCGATTCTCGTTCGATCACTGACGTTAAGCAACGTCGAGCCTGGTCAGTACTTAGATGGGTGACCGCTTGGGAATACCTGGTGCTGTAAGCGTTTAGTGGCTGAAGTGCGTTGTGGTACAGTGGATGTCGGCCCGGAAAGAGAAATCGGTGAGCCGATTTCGAATTCCAGTTGAATGCTCTGCATTCACTTACGCGCTGGTACCCTTAAGAAAGTTATTAATCCGTATCTTCCCTCCAGTTATGGGTTAAATAACAAGGTAGGACTTGGGGACACTGCCCTTAAAACGAATCCCAATGAACCTTCCTCCATCGGGGAGGAAGCCGGCTCAACCCGACTAAGATCAATGCAGCATGCTGCTTCTTCTTCTGATTCTTTTTCTTCTTCTATGTGACATGTTTCCTCAGGACGTAGGTGAACACTGTTCTCCACAACTTTTTCATTCTTCTAACTCTTAGCAATAAATGAAAGCAGGAATATACGCCAGGCACTTATAGAAGTCGCAAAACTTTGTAATAAAAGCAAACGAAGGTTTGAAACAAGGTTAAAATTACATCTCTGGTGCCTCAAATATCTTATTCAGCTAGCACTCTTTTCTAAGGATATTTTTATATTTCTTAATCAGTCAGTTAAGTGACATGCGTGATACACGCTTGGGCAATCATGTATCTTCGATGCATGACTAACTGAGCAGAATTTTTTTTTTCCGCAAGAGATAGCCATTACTTCATGCGGTAGACTGGTTGTCAACCAAGGCTATAGAACCCAATCTGTCTTGCCATTTAACCCATAGCTGGGGGGAGAAGAGACGGATTAATACCTTCCCCATGGGTATTTGCGCGTAAATGAATGCAAGGAACTGAATTAGAATTCGAACTCGTCTTTCCCATGTCTAGTTCTGAGACGATATCCACTGCACCAGAATTCACATTCAGATGTTTCTTAATACATTGCTTAATTTGGGCCGGCAATTTTTGCGGTTCCTATGCCTCTTCGAATTTCAATGTCACTTTTTCCATCTTCTGTTAAAGAACTTCAAAAATATTTTAATTCCCAAACTTGCTTGATTTTAACATTTTCAATTCGTAGATCGTATCTTGGGCTTTTTTTTTTTTTGTTTTAAGTACAATTACCGTATTTTCCAGCTTACTAGACTTTTTCCTTAATAAATACCCTGAAAATATGTATGCATCTTCTAAGACAAATGTATCAGCACTATGACATGGATGGTAGTAAGGATCATTGATTGTAAATAACTGGCAGTTTATATGATAGTTATTGTGATTGTTTATAGCTTTACATGAAACCAGCAGTGACGAGTTTTGGGGATTTAAGGGTGAATAAAATTTCTTTGATTGTTTTATATTTTTACATTCATATTTTTAACGTTTTAATTCATTTAACAAATCACTCAATGACGGAAAATACGATTTAATCATTTATTCTCACTTTCCTTTATTACCGTTACTTAAATACTGAGCATCAGGAAGAGACAGCTAAAATTCTGGGACATGCAATGAGGAAAGAGGGCTTGGAGAACCTGATACTAACAGGCCAGATAGAAGGAAAAAGAGACACGTGAAAGCAGAGGATAACATATTTGAAGGACTTATCAGATGGATGAAGGGAACGAGGGTTGCGTGGTGTAACAGGAGAAGGCGTGCTAAGAGCCACCAGGGATAGGGAGATATGAAAAGCCATGATCGCCTACGTCCTGAAAGAACAGGGCTCATAGAAGAAGAAAAAAAAGAAGAAGAAGAAGAAGAATATCCTTTCCTTTCTCTCCACCTTTGCAACTGTCATCACACCTGTATTCCTATCCTTCTCTTGCTCCTTTCTAACTGGTTCGTCCTTCTCTTCAATCTCCTAATCTTTTTCTCTTATGTAGCCCCCTGCACATCAGTGGCGTTACCGCCTTGTTTGGGGTGATATGATTTAAAAAAAAAAGAAGAAGAAATTCCTGCAATGCTTCTTTTTGCATCGGTTTTCAACATAATGCCAAATACGTATCTTATACTAAATCGTAGCCTCGCTGTAAAGTTTAAATAAACCTGGATAAATTATTGTCTCACGTCCTTTTTTCTTTTCGCGGAATTATTCAATTTATTTTTATCAGTATTCAGATAATTTGTTCCCAATAAAGATCTGGATTTACATCATTTGTAAATAATCTTCATTGCCATTTTTATGACGTTTGTACTCTCTGTCCTTCATCAGGTGCTCGGAATTTCGAACGGAGCCCTTTATTTCAATCAAATATTGTTTTCGTTCCATGTGCGATGACACTTTCAGATGTCATGTAGCTATCTCCCTTTAACTCAACTCCGCAGGTACTGAACTCACAACTCTTTGGGTCAAGTCCCTAGTACTAATCAACGCCTATATCCCTACAGTCATGTGTTACATCAGTGTATGAATTTTTTGGTTTTAGAAAACTAATGTCTCATTAAATATTTTTCCCAGAGCTCATATTGCAAACTTTGAAGCTAATGATTTTCTCTGGCATTCCATGTTACTGGTTGCCATATTGTATTCATTTCTATGCTTAGTGGGTTTAGGTGATTTTTGTGACTTAGCATATTACTCGTGCAACCAGACTGGCAACTGGGTCCCACCCATTCACAGTCAGGTTAGCCAAATGCAGACGACAATTCTACTCCTGCAGCTTCCTCTCTCGCACTTCACGCCTGTGGAACTCGCTCCCGTATTCTTGCTTTCCTGACGGCTACAACCTCCAGAAATTTAAATGCAAAGTCAATACTCATCTACTAACCACTGGACTCTAGCTCTCTCCCCTCCCCTGTATAACCTTCCCTTTCTCTCCACCTATGTATCTGTCATCGCACCTGCTTTCTCAGCTTTCTGTTGTTCCTTTCTAACTAGTTTGTACTCCTCACTCTTTTCTAATTAATCTTTTTACATTTATGTAACCCCCTGCACATCAGTGGCGTTTCAGCCTTGCTCGCGGTGAAATGATTAAAAAAAAAATATGCACAGATTCTTAAAATTTACGTAGTTTCTAGTGGAGTTCTCTATCAACTATTTCAACTTTCTTCTATAGTGGGCGGTGGTCTCCTATTTCCCTTCATATGGCAATAAAGATGTGGACATCTGCCCAAACAAAGTAAATGATGTAAATACTACCCCAACTCAGAAGTGTAGAAAAAGATCTGAATTATTCTAATACTTTTCCTGGTATTTTAAATGTACAGCATAAGTATACTTCCTTCTGTATTTGCATTGATTGTTCGGATATCACACTCATAAAAAAAATATGCCACTTCTTGTTCAAGCTCCTTCAATGGAACTGCATTGTTCTTTACCTATTTCCAGTTTAATTCGGCTATGGGCACAGAGATCCAAAGGCGAATTGGCATGGCGAAAGACGCGTTCCAGAAAATGGGTAGAGTATTAATAGAAAAGAAAATTTCGCTAGAAACGAAGAGTACTGTATTGCTATGTGATATCAATTCTTCAATATGGCAGTGAATGCTTGACAATAAATAGCAAAGAAAAAGAAGGAAAAACTTGAAGCAATTGAACTATCGTTCTACAGAAGGATGCTGCGGATATCATGGATTGAGCATATGAGCAATTATGTGTTTTGGAAAGGATGGAAACAAAAAATAAATTCATACTGAGCATCAGGAAGAGACAGATAAAGTTCCTGGGACATGTAATGAAGAAGAAGGGCTTGGAGAACCTGATACTAACTGGCCAGATAGAGGGGAAAAGAGACAGGAGAAAGTAACGGCTAACATATTTGACTGGCCTGATCAGGTGGATGACAGAACGGGGGTTGTGTGGTGTAACAGGAGAAAGCGTGCTAAGAGCCACCAGGGATAGAGAGACATGGATAGCCATGATCACCTACATCCTGAAAGAACATGGCAGATAGAAGAAGAAGGGGCATTATTCGTCAGAATTTGGATGATCAGCTTAGTTATATGACTCATTAAGCTGATTGTCTAATAGTACTCACATACATTTGCAGCTGGTTTTTATAGGCGAAACAATGAAAATGAACCTATTCAGGTCTTCCGCTATTTTTTTTAATCATATCACCCCAAGCAAGGCGGTAACGCCACTGATGTGCAGGCGGCTACGTAAGAGTGAAAAGATTGGAAAAGAGAAAGCCGGAAACCACATTCTAAACAGGAAACAAGGGATGAGCCTCTACATCTGTTCAATAGACGTGGGTGGAGTGTGAACCGGGCGATAGTTTAGTCTATCTACTCCAATTGAAAAAAAAGAAAGATAAGAGTAAACAGATTGGACAAGAGAAAACTGGAAACCACATCCTAAACAGGGAACAAGGAATGAGCCTATTCACCTGTTCAATAGACGTGGGTGGAGTGTGAACTGGGCGATAGTTCAGTCTATCTGCTCCAATTGAAAAAAAAAAAGAAAGAAAAGAGTAAAAAGATTGGACAAGAGAAAGCCGGAAATCACATCCTAAACAGGAAACAAGGGATGAGCCTCTTCACCTGTTCAATAGACGTGGGTGGAGTGTGCTATGTCAGCACTGTTGGATTTCATTTATTATTTCAGGAGTCTTGTCAATGTCAAAATCATCGAAGGCTTACAAAATCTCTGTTTAAATCAGATCTGGTGATGCTGCTTTTGTTTCAGTTCATCTTGTCCAACGACGATCTTTCCGCAGATTCTAATATTTTAGGTCTTTTCATGTTTTTGTTTACTGAAAGTGTCACTTTAGCTTTTCTGGAAAAGTTCTCGAACGTATTAATTTCCTCTTAGAAGTAACTTTTTTCTATTTTGAGTGTTTGTTTCTTGTCGATGGGCACCTTTTGGTCCAGTTTTTTTTTTATCATATCACCCCGAGCAAGGCGGTAACGCCACTGATGTGCAGGAGGCTACATAGGAGGGAAAAGATTGGAAAAGTTCAGCTGTTCAATAGACGTGGGTGGGGTGTGAACCGGGCGATAGTTTAGTCTATCTACTCCAATTGAAAAAAAAGGGAGAAGATTGGAAAAGAGAAAACCGGAAACCGCATCCTAAACAGGGAACAAGGGATGAGCCTCTTCACCTGTTCAGTAGACGTGGATGGAGTGTGAACCGGGCGATAGTTTAGTCCATTTACTCCAATTGAAAAAAAAAAGAAAGAAAAAAGTGAGAAGATTGGAAAAAAGAAAACCGGAAACCGCATTCTAAACAGGAAACAAGGGATGAGCCTCTTCACCTGTTCAATAGACGTGGATGGAGTGTGAACCGGGCGATAGTTTAGTCCATTTACTCCAATTGAAAAAAAAGAAAAAAGAAAAAAGTGAGAAGATTGGAAAAGAAAAAACCGGAAACCGCATCCTAAACAGGAAACAAGGGACGAACCTCTTCACCTGTTCAATAGACGTGGATGGAGTGTGAACCGGGCGATAGTTTAGTCCATTTACTCCAATTGAAAAAAAAAGAAAGAAAAAAGTGAGAAGATTGGAAAAGAGAAAACCGGAAACCGCATTCTAAACAGGAAACAAGGGATGAACCTCTTCACCTGTTCAATAGACGTGGATGGAGTGTGAACCGGGCGATAGTTTAGTCCATTTACTCCAATTGAAAAAAAAAGAAAGAAAAGTGAGAAGATTGGAAAAGAGAAAACCGGAAACCGCATCCTAAACAGGAAACAAGGGATGAGCCTCTTCACCTGTTCAATAGACGTGGATGGAGTGTGAACCGGGCGATAGTTTAGTCCATTTACTCCAATTGAAAAAAAAAGAAAGAAAAAAGTGAGAAGATTGGAAAAGAGAAAACCGGAAACCGCATCCTAAACAGGAAACAAGGGATGAGCCTCTTCACCTGTTCAATAGACGTGGGTGGAGTGTGAGTTACTTCTCTTATTCTTTTATGCACAGCTGCCTTATCTATGATGCTAATTCTTTTTATCTCTGCATATTTTCGTTGCACTTGCATTTGTTTCTAATTTCTGTGCTTATCCTGCTATATTCTGTACCAGTCATTGGTATTGTCTGCTGTCTCTTTTCATCGTGTTGAGAATTTCGTCAGCCATCTACTTCTTGTCTTTTTGTTTCATTTTTCTGAGAATGAACTCGTTTACTGGTGTCAGCAAAGCTTCTCTTGATGTATTCCACTTTGGATTTTATTACTCTCTGAGTGCTATTTTTAGTTTGTTTTGCAACGAATGAAACTGCTATTTTGCAAAATAAATGAATTCAGACTGTGGCTCAAAAGAGGACAGAAAATATACTTGTCTCGAGATAAGGAAAGAAAATATTTATGTGCATACTCCACCTTCTTGGCCTCACGTTTTCCCCTGACATGAAGTGGAACAACTCCATCAAATCAATTGCTTCACACACGACAAAGAAAGTTGTGTCGTGGTAGAATTTTCTTTTCTCGTCAGAATACATCTTACACATTTAGAAATCTACCAATCGTCCGAGCATTTAATCCTGTTGTCATTTCTTGGTAAGTGCTCCTGCTGTGAATCGCGAGAGTCTTGAGAAAACCCGAAGAGGATACGTAATGTAATCGATCCTGAGCCGGTATCTTCGGATTTCAGTCACATTCTCATCGACTTGACGTCGCGTCTACAAATATTTTCATGGCTACATTTCCGATCATCTCCCTGGTGACCCGAATACATGTATTTAAGCGTGCTACTAGATTGTCAACTAAGCCTCATCGTTTTACTGTTGAGCTAACGACACGCAACCGCCTCTTCTATTGTAATAGTTTCTTTTCTCGCGCTTTTCACCCGTGGAAATCTTCTTTTTTTTTCCTTCTCTGGTCACCAAAATATTTAGAAATTTAAATACAACGTCAATCGCTATTTTCTGTCTTCTTGAAACTTGTTCCTTTTCTCAATCATCTCCACTAAAGTCTTCAATCCAAGTACACCCCTGAGTTCTAATCAAATTATCGCCTTTCATCTGAGGTAAATCGATTGAATATATATATATATATATATATATATATATATATATATATATAAAAATAATAACTAAATAGACTCTGTAAGTATGTAGGCCGTAAATTTATACTAAAATAAACCTTAAAAAAAACCACTAACAAACAGAACCTAATTCCGTTACAATCCGGTGCACTAAGGCGTCGGATAAATGGGGAGAAAAAAAGAAATCCGCGGAACAAGAACAAAACATTCAATACTCCGCAGCAAAGAAAAAAAAACCAAACGGAACCAACCACAAGAAAAAGAGCTCGATACAAAGTACAAAAGAAGATATACAAAAGTAGAGCAAAGACACACAAAAATTTAAAGCGAGCCAAAACCTACCGCGGTTTCACACTACGGATCGTCAGGGCAAATATATTGTGTATGGATAAGTATTTGAAGGCTATTACAATGCGTTTAGTATAATAAAGGAAGGTAACGAAGGCTTTGGGTACAATCTATTTATTATTCATTAACATTTCGGTGTCAAAAGCGCATCTTCAGAATGTTAGGAGAGCTTGTTTTCACGTCAGTCCCGTGGACCGTGCCTTTCAACGAAACACACATACACAGATATGCTCAAACAGACTTACAGGTACACACACGCACACACACATTAACGACAGCAGTAGCAGCGAACGATGACCATTCGTGGAAAGGCACGGTCCACGGAACTGACGTGAAAATACACCGTATATACGCAATGCTTCAAGAAAATTACACAACTCTCCTATATATATAGTGACATGAATTAATAAATATACATATGTGGGTGCACATATTATTCAGGTGTTAATTAAACAGTGTTCAGTGCATGAACACAGCGGTATTATATGTATATAGATATTAATAAATATGCATATTATTCTACGTCTATTGCACAACTCAGAGTTTTATGTGTTATGCAGTCATCAGGTGTCTGGTTCAAATATTTTGAAATATGCATCTGATGATTGCATAACGCATGATACTCTGAGTCATGGCATAAACGAAGGATAATATGTATTTTAATTATCATTATTATATATAATAGGTCTGTTACAATGGTTCCAATGAGAGAAAAGCGTATATTTTAAATAAAAATGGAAAACGCAAACGTTCTTTTATAAAATATATAGTGTATTCTATTTTTTATTTTCTATTTTCTATTCTGCAAAACGTGTTTCTGGTCTGGCGACTTTCTTCAGGTAGTGTTTGTCAGTCATCGTCTTGTTTGTGTGTTGTAATAATTCACACCATATACCCGTGAGGGAATCTCTTTCTGCGTTAGGCATAATAAAATGAGTTGGGATGAGTTAAATATCGATCAGAGGAAGGTTTTGTTTTTATTTCTTTGTTTTTTAATTTACATATACAGAGATACACACACACACAAACATATATACATATATATCACTTCCCATGTCGTGTAGGATTTCATGTGTGAGTCACTCCGTTTGTCCTTGCTAGTATGTGCATTACATCGGTCAGTCTGTGCTCGTGCTGTGTGTCCGTGTGTGAGTCGGGGTTATGATCTGTTAAGTGCTGGTTAAAAGTTGTTTATGAATTTTATTTTCTTGTATTTGTAAGTAAGAGTAATTGTCTGTCTGATATAACGGCATAACTTTAAATTTGCCTTGATTGCATTGGAAAATGTGTAGTGATACAAAGAATTTTCTCTTGTCTGATAGTTTGATGTTGCTCTTGTGAAGGGATACTCTGCTGTTTAGTGCTTGGCTAATTACAATACAATATTTTGTGTACTTGAATGCATATTTTTAGAGTTGCAGTTTTTGTTTATTGTGAATTTCTTTGTTGGGTTTTCAAAAGTGTAGGTGTTTCCTTCTTTTATGATATCACAAACCCCACCTCTCTTATTGTTACATTTTGTAAACCCCTGCATCGGGACGAGATTAATATGTATTTCAGGTTTTTTGGTTTGTGTTTGCTCTTGCTTATTTTGCTCGTTTTTAATATAATTTTCATTTTATTATTTTTGTTTATTAGATTTAAAGTTTTTTTTAAAATTTCTGTGAATAATTCTGGGCTGTTCCTGTTGTATGTTGAGACATATCCTATAGTCTGTTCAATGTCGCGTTGATTTGTGTTTAGTAGTTCGTCTAGAGGTATTTTTCTACCAGTTCAAAACCTTTGTTTATATGTGTTTTGGGGTAGCCTCGTTTTTTTTTGTTTTTTTTTTTCAGAGTTTCATCTAGTTCTTTTAGGCATGTTTTCGGGGGCGCTTGTCGGCCACTATAGTGCAAAACTTACGTGCTAGGCAATACGTGTAGAACTTTAGGTAGCTTTATGGGTGACGACTTTTAAAATGAAGATATTGTTGGGTGTCTGTAGGTTTGTGGCAGACATCTGTGAATATGTGGTTGTTTCTCTTTCTAATGAGTAAGAAACAGGAACAACAGCATCTTCCAATGCAATCAAGGCAAATTTAATTATGCCATTATATCAGACAGAAAATTACTCTTATCTACAAATACAAGAAAAAACTTCATAAACAAATTTCAACCAGCACTTAATAGACCATAACCCCCCCCCCCCCACGCACACACGGACATACAACACGCACATAAACTGACTGGCGGACAGTATACGGTCACACATATAAGCACACACACAAGTATATACACATACTAGCAAGGACGAACGCAGTGACACACATGAAATCCTACACGACATAGAAAGTGTATATATATGTATATATATATATGTGTGTGTGTATGCGTGTCTATGTGTATATAAATAAATAAAAACAAAGAAATAAAACAAACTTTCCTCTGTCCGATATTTAACCCATTCCAACTCATTTTATAACCCCTTAAAGCGGAGATTCCCTCACGCGTATGAGATGTGAATTACTACCCAAGTGCAAACAATACGATGACATACAACCACTTCCTGAAGAAGATCGCCAGACCAGAAACACGTGTAGCAGAATCTTCTTCTTCTTCTTCTTCTTCTTCTTCTTCTTTGTGCCCTGTCCTTTCAGGACGTAGGCGATCATGGCTTTCCACGTCTCCCTCTCCCTGGTGGCTTTTAGCCCGCTTTCTCCTGTCACACCACGCAAATCCCTGTTCTATCATACACTGCTCAGGCGCTTCAAATATGTTATCATCTCCGTTCCTCTGTCTCTTTTCCTTTCTATCTAGCTCATATGCTTGGTCCATGATATCCGCAGCATCCTTCTGTAGAACAACATTTCAGCTGCTTCAAGTTTTTCCATCATCTTCGATGGTATTGTCCCACATTCACTGCCGTATTGAAGAACTGATATCACATAGCATTTTAGTACTCTCTTCTTTGTTTCTAATGAAAGTTTCCTGTGTCTTAATACTTTACTCAGCTTCTGGAATACCTCTTCACCATGTAAATCCGCTTTCGGATCTCATTTCGCACTTTCCATCTCCTGTTAGAACACTTCCTAGGTATTTAAATTTTTGGACTTGCTTGATTCTAGTATCTCCCACCTGTATTTGGCATTTTGGGTTGTTCATGACCATGTATTCAGTTTTCTTGCAGTTTATTTGTAGTCCTTTCTTGTCACTCTCTTCAGCTATCTTCTGAAGGAGGTCCTGTAATTTCCTTTCTGTGTTTGCAATCAGCACTGTATCATCTGAGTATCTTATGTTGTTTAAATTGTAGCCTCCGATTCCAAATCCTGGCAAAGCATCTAGGGTCCTCAAAATATTCTCGCTGTACAAGTTGAACAGATCCGGTGAAAAGACACTTCCTTGTCTTACGCCCCTTTCTATCTTTGTAAATCTCCTGAACTCGTAACCTGTCCGTATGCAGGCAGTTTGATGCCAGTAGAGATTCTTAATTACTCTGATAGAAAATAAAAAATATAATACACTATTTATATTATAGAAGTACACTTGCTGTTTCTCTTTTTATTTTTAATATATAAAAAATATATAAATATATATATAAATATATATAAATATATATATATATATATAAATATATAAAAAATATAATACACTATTTATATTATAGAAGTACACTTGCTGTTTCTCTTTTTATTTTTAATATATATATATATATGTGTGTGTGTGTGTGTGTGTGTGTGTGTGTGTGTGTGTTAGAACAAATAGGAAACGATTAAAAATTTAACATGTTTCGCTTTTATTTAAACTTCGTTATAAAGTTTTGGAAACGGGTTATGGAAAAAACTACTGGTATTTTAAATACTGCGTTATTGTCTTTTTGCATTTACATACGCCTTTTTATTGAGTAGTTTTACTCATAAATATAGCATGCCTTAAAACTATATTTTTATCATATACTGGATAATTATAGGTCAGATTTAAATTAAATTAGACCCGTAAAATATTGCTTAAAATATTGTTAAATTTCTAATTTTATTATATAGTTAAAAAACAAAAAACAAAGCGTACGATTAAGCTAACATAAAATTGTTAAATTTGTCTTCCATACTTAGCATTTTTTGACGGCTTCCGTCTGACGTGTCAATTATCGGCTCTGATAACACGATGATAACCCTGATAACAAGGCTACCGTAATTAAGAAACACTTTTACAGTACATATCAGGTAGTAAGCAATTAATACTTGTTTGAAATCAGATTACGGTAAGTTTATATTTTCTAATTTGAATTAAAAAATAATGCATCAGTGAGGTATATTTTATTTTTGCAATGTTTTTAAAACCAAGAATTAACTTCTGTTTTCAAAAATGAAAAATGCCCGAAAAATTGAATTTTTTTAAAATCAGAAAAATTTTAGATTCCAATCAATAAAATTTCGGTTTGAAATACACTAAATGATTTTGCTTACTGGAATTAGTAAATTTAAAATCTTAGCGTTCAATTAAAGCTAATATTAAAGATTTCAAGAAAAGATTTTTTTTTTTTTAAAAAGCCAATTTAAATTTAGGTATTGAAAATGAGTGAAGGTAAATAAATAAAGGTTTAGGAAATAACACAAGGATTTAAACAAGTGAAAAAGAAGGTTAGAAGAAAAAACTAAAAGAAAAGAACGTGAACAGAAACATATAAATCACAAATATTAACCAACACAAAGATAATTAATTTCTTTTTAAAAATATTTCAAAAATTTACAAAATATTTACTTAAAATTATATGTCTGAACAAGCAGTATAGCCCGGACTGAGCCTAAAGAATATTTGAAATAATAAAATAATTGCGACAATTTACCAATCGCACCTAATATATATATATATATATATATATATATATATATATATATATATATACTAGCAGTATAGCCCGGCGTTGTTTGGGTGTAATGAAAGTTTTAAAACTAATCCATGGTCCTGGAGCTCAAACTCTTTGGACATTGGCACGAAAGACTAAAAAGCAATAGTTGCTTCTAGTTAAAGCAAAACCGTAGACTGAAAGAAAAATGAATGGATGTAAGTAAAATTTTGATTTCCTGGTATCAATATCAAATTAGTTGTTCTCGTCGTAAACTGAATTTTGAAGGCTAAATAAGTCCTCTGGGTAAATGGTATCATGACTGAAACTAAGAACTACAATTATACCTACTTAGAGCCAAACCCGAAGCAAAAACTAAAATAAAAGGGCTGAAAAAAATACAAACATACAGGCAGATAAAAAGATACACGCACAAACATCTTGCCTTTTATATATATATATAATCGATTTTCTGCACTATTGTAAGAACTGCAACCTTGAAATTTCTGAATATCGTTTCTTATGTGTTTATCTATGAGTGTATCAAATTTTATTAAAATCGGACCACTCCTTCTATAACCAGATTTTTTTCGATTATCGATTTCCGATATTTTATCGGGTGTACCGCGACACAAAACCTAGCTAAGAACACTCCCAGATACTTATAGTACAACTGTGTAAATTTTCAAGAAAATCGGTGCAGCCGTTTCGGAGTCTATAGGTAACGGACACACACACACACACACATGCACACACACAGACAAGGTTCCATTTATAAATATGTTTAGATATCTATTTTTCATATTCTTTATTAGGTACGTCTTACTTTCTTTTTTTTTTTAACAAAATTAGGAAACTAGTAATTAAAATAAAAAACTTGCTTTAAATTTTGAAGGGATGATTTGCAAAGCTGTTGAATATTGAAACGTATGGCATAGGAAACACGGAAGCGAGATGAAAGAATTACCCGTCAGTTAAGTGCCATACGTGATACACGCTTGGGCGATCATGTCTCGAAAGAGACATGACTGACTGGGCAGAAGATTATCCAGTGGTCGGTTGCCATTGCTTTCTGTGGTTGACTGGTTGCCGACCAAGTTTATAGAACCCAATCTGTTCTATTATTTAACCCATAACTGGAAGGAAGAGACGAATTAATACCTTTCCTATGTATAGAGAATGGCAAACCCATTAAAACGGAGAGGGTAGTCCAATCAAAAGATTTTATCTAATGAATATAAAATATTAATTAGATAAAAATAGAAAGCCCAAAGGATATTATCCAGAGCAATATAAATATTGAGAGGAAAAATCAACTCATAATTAAACGGTTATAAATGCAGAATTTGTTTTGGCAGTTGTAAAATAATTTTACAACGGCCGCATTCAAACCGTTGTAAAATAAATAAATGTTAACTTCACTCAGAATATTCTAAAAAACGGTTTTTAAGCGAATATTGTATCACGTAAGCCGGAAATAAATTAACAACACATACATCAAATCACACATATACACAAAACAATCTTTAGGAGAGAATATATACACACGCAAAAAAAAGGGAAGATAGGAAGAGACATACACAAAACAAGCACACAGACAGGATATATACGTGAATTAAATCGCGCAAATGCACAAAACAATTACTACGAGAGAATATATACACACACAAAAAAGGATATATATATATATATCCATCACACCAAGATGGTGCATAGGGCCCCAACTTTTTGTTGCTGTTTCTGTAACAAACTATTTTTTTACGGGGGCAGGATTGTTAGCCCTGCACCCAACCTGAGGAGGACCATTCCTTACGTTTACAGCACCTGGTATTCCCAAATGGTCACCCATTTAAGTACTGACCAAACTCGATGTTGCTTAACTGCGGACGGGAACCGGGGTATTCAACACGTTATAGCCGGAGACATATATATATATATATATATATATATATATATATATATATATATATATATATATATATATATATATATATATATATATATATATATATATATTTTGAACAGTTATAGGTCAGATTTAAACTATATTATAAAATAGTTGTATTAAAAAGTACTCAATACATGTTTGAATGAAGATGAAGATTTAACAAGTCGAGCATTTTGATATTTAGGTAGGGAAGATCAGTTATTTCCGCTACCATGGTTTTGACCTTTCGGGGAAAAACGTCGAAACCATGGCAGCGTAACCGGCTGATACTTCTTATATATATATATATATATATATATATATATATATATATATATTACTGTGTGTATTTACATTGTGCGTTTACATTGCGGACATAACACGCTAAAATTTGCCATCCTCCTCTGTGTGCCGATAGCTCAGAGGTAGAATCTCCGACTAATGTAAAAATCGGCAACCCTAACTGTACTGATAAGTGGTGATACAGCAAAACAGGCCTCTCTGCGGATGACTATTTATGTATGGGTGTTGTTTAAAAGGTTTACGTTTTCATTTATATACAAAGTTAACCTTTTATGAGAGCATGGATATTTTTACTTTTGACAAAAAATGTAACAATGATTCAAACGTTATTTAGCGTCAGTTAAGAAATCAATGAAATGTTCTCGAATTTGATGATTACTGTAACTTAATCAGCAAAGAGACAAATCGTCCTATTTCTTTTCAATATTCATAAATTCATATTTCTGATTTGCAGTCTTAGACGATGCTTCTTGCTTTTGTAAAACCCGGCGTTTCAATAGTATTTACGGCATTCTTTGAAGACAGGCAGGTGTTCGTCGCCAACATCTTGAATGCATCGCCATTTTTTTAAATCTTTTTTTTTAATTTGAAACACGACAAACAACAGAAGACTTGTTTGTACTTTTTGAATCGATAAAATGCAATCATTTCGTGGAAGTTTCTCCTGAGATCGATTTATTTTTTTTTTTGTCGAAGGTTTCCAGTAAAAAAAAATAAACAGTGCATAGCTTTTTCTCTGAGTGTGTGTCAGGCAAAAAAGTTTCTGTAGCAAAATATATTTGATTAAATAAAATTAGCATTAATTAAAAAGTGACTGTCTACTGAATAAAGTTTTTTCAAATTAGTTGAGGGATAAATTTCTTGGGAACTACTTAAATGAAAAAATTATTTGATTTTGTAAAAAACTAACAGAAATGTCTAGAGGCATAAGAAGAAAATGAAATGAAATGAATCTTCAATTCCGATTGTGTGTATGAGCCCAACCAAATGTACCATTCACAATATTTCTTGAAGTTGGAAAAAGGCAATCAAAAATTCAGTAGAATAGCATTTGCGAATTATAAAAGTCAGTAGCATGTTCTGGATTCTTAAGGCTGTTAAACAGATAAAGACCCGCCTGGATGTCTCCAGTTTGCGAATACAAGCGTAAAATAGCGGGAGGCAAGGCTAAACTGAAGATCTGACAATTGAATACGGTGTATCTGATCGAGAATAGATGACGAGAATCCGTCTTCTCGTCATGATCTAGAGCTTACAGCCATATAGCGTTGGAACAGCTGATCCCGTACGATCATCGAAGTTAATCAATGTCGAACCTAGTCGGTACCTAGACGGATGACCGTTTGGGAATACCATGTCCTGTAAGCTTCGATGTTTAGGTGGTGTAATGGATTATCATTCGGAAATATTAATCGGAGAGCCGAGTTTTAATTCCAGTTGGGTTCCTTATATTCACCTACGCGCAAATATTTTTGGAAAGATATGAACTCCCTTCTTCTCCTCCAAGCTATGAGTTAATTAGTAGGATTTTTACCACCAAATCATTATTATCTAAAAAAAAATTTTAATATTTTTTGCAATCTAAAAGTATTTTCTGGTTTTAAATATTCTGCAAAGAGTCGATAAACCGTAAAAATATAACCAATCACGCAATCAATTAACCGTCATGATTTACATTAGGAAAGAAATAATCTCGATCGTTCGGTAATGGAATATAGAAGCATAACATTATAATAAAAGTCTACAATAAAATTGAATAAAAAAAAAACTAATTGAAACGTAACAAGAGCAGTCAAAGCAATAGAGACATCATCTCAGCGATTAGCAAGAGGTGATTATTAAAATGAAAATAACTACATTGAACTTGACCTCTCTCAAGAGTGAAAAAGTAGAAAATGAACTCGACCGCTCTCAAAACTAAATGCACACTTAAAATGAACGATGAAAGGTATAAAAAATAGTACCAAAACACTGGAAAAATAACCCAGAAACTTTATCCCGTGCCAGATCGAACCCAGAATCTAATCAGTGCGAGTGAGTGATGAGGCCAATCATCCCCAAAAGTTTTATTATACATACATACAAAGAAATTATTTAGCGATTGTCTGTTTGTCTGTCTGATAGATTAAAAATTAAACTGGAAAATTATAGAAAAGTCCGTTTTAAATTCTTAATATCCCCAAAAATTGTATTTTGATTCATTTTCTGTGTATTTTGTCTTCTTTGTTTTACTTCTCGATAATAAATATTAAATTTATATTATAAATAATACAGAATTCTAAGGGAGGTAATTCAGTATTTGTCATGTGAAAGGTACGAAAAATAGTAGTAAAAAAATAGAAAAATTACACAGAACATTTATTCCATACCAGAATGAACCAAAAATCTAATCAGTCCGAGTGAGTCATGAGGCCAATCATCCCCAAAAGTTTTATTATACACACATACAAAGAAATTATTTAGCGATTGTCTGTTTGTCTGTCTGACTGATTAAAAATTAGGCTGGAAAAATTATAGAAAAGTCCGTTTTAAATTCTTAATTATCCTTAATATAGTATTTTGATTCATTTTCTGTGTATTTTGTCTTTTTTTTTTACTTCTGGATAATAAATATGAAATGTATATTATATATGATGCAGCATTTTAGAGAAGGTAATTCAGTATTTGGCATGTGAAAAGTACAAAAATTAGTATCGAAAAAATAACCCAGAAACTTTATTCCGCACCGGATTGATTCCAAAATCTAATAAGTTCGTGTGAGTCATGAGGCCAGTTATGCCCGAAAGTTTCCTTTGAATCCATACAGCAGGTTCTGAGATATCTTGTCGATGGACGGATAAACAAAAACAATTAAAAATGACCGATTCAGATGATACTTTACATATATACATATATACAAAGAAATTCTTTAGCGATTATCTGTTTGTCTGTCTGATTAACTAAAAATTAGGCTGGAAAAATTGTATATTGAATCATTTTCTGTGTATTTTGTCTTCTTTCTTTACTTCTGGACAGTAAATATTAAATTTATATTATAAATAATACAGCATTCTAGGGGAGGTAATTCAGTATTTGGCATGTGAAAGGTTCGAAAAATAGTATAAAAAAACAGAACCAGAAAATTTATTCCGTACCGGATCAAACCCATAGTCTAATCAGTCCGTGTCAGTCAGTAACGAGTCTAAATATCCCTTAAAGTTTTATCCGAGTCCATCGATCGTGTTATGAGATATCTTGTCCACGGACCATCAGAAAAACGCGACGGAAAACAATGCTTCTGCCTTAAAGCGCAGTTAATAATGAAAGATTTTCACCCAAGAAACTTTGAGATTATTTCTGCATCAAACCCAGGTTCTGGTACGGCTTGCAAACTGTTATGAAGTTATTAATGGAAAATAGTTATGATTACAGTTTCTAAATTGTATGAAATCGGAAGAAATCGGAAAGGATTTCCTCAGGTGGGAAGTGCACAGAACATAAACATCTGGAGCTGAAGTGGCGGTTGCATCTAGCTAGTTCAATAGTAAAAAAGCGGGACCTAGATGCCAATAGCACGCTTAAATTCATGATTTCGAGGTACCAGAGGGGGAAAAAAAAGTTCATCAGAGCAATTTCCATGAAAATATTTGTTGAAAAGAGAGAAGGAAACCACATCAAGTCGGTGAGAAAGAGACTGACGTCAAGAGGCCTAGTCAGGATTGATTATATTGTAAATCCTTCTTTAGGTTTTATCAAGAATCTCTATATGTACAGCAGGAGCACCTAATCAGATATGACAATATTCAAGAAATGGTAGATTTTTAAATATGCAAGATGGATTCTGACAAGAAAAATAATCTGGCACAACACAATGACATAAATTTCTTTGCAGTATATGAAGCTATAGATTCAGTATAGTAGATCCACTTCATGTCAGTGAAAAACGTGAGGCCGAGAGGGCGTAGTGTGTTTCTCTCCAGAAGTCTAGCGTCAGTCATACAGATGACAGGCAGAAATGATTCTGTGTGATAGTTAAATAAAAGTAGTATTGTTTTGAATGTGTTAATATCTACATGCCATTACTTGCTCCAGTAAACCACTGATTGGAAATCCTTTTCAAGCGCAGCTGCAAAGTTTTCTTTGTCATATGTGACCCAGTTGCTGTTGTTATAACTCGCTACTTACGGTTATATTATGTTTCGATTGACTCCAACGGAACTATAATGAACACTCTATCAGAAATCTCTCGGAATTCTGACGCTGAACTCTTTTTGAATTTTTCATTCAAGGAGTCTTGTTTACTCCACAACAGCAAGTAAGGCAGGAGTAAATGGTAGTGCTATCTGCATAAATGTCTAATTGGAAACTGCTGACATCAGGGAGGTCAGGAACAGCGTAGCTCCATGTATAGTGTCCCGCGTACCCATGAAATGATCTGGAAGCAAGTCCGTTCAAAACGAATTTTCTTTCGCGTTTTGATATAAATGATTAGATTAATCATTAATTAGATTCGTTCTGTGACACCGTATCTCTGGAACATGCGTATAACGTCTTCGAAATATCTAGAACCACAACTCGAGTTTCGCTGTTTTTATCGAGAGCTTGATATGCAAATTCACTGACGGCCGTTAGCACATAAGCGAAACGAAAGAGCAAGGTATTTGTAAACGAATGTAGAGAAAGGGCCTTATCTATATTATAAGAAATACTATCTCGAACGCAAAAGTCATGAGAAGAAAGGGCCTTATCTATATTATAAGAAATACTATCTCGAACGCAAAAGTCATGAGAAGAAAGAGAACTATACAGAAATAAGAAGTCACTGACTGAGTTTAGTAGAAAAAAACGGAGGCACATGTAAGAATGGTCTCTAGAGTTCCCTTGCCAGTGGGTGATTTTTCCAGAACATGATCACCATACAGGTGGATACTAGAGTCTTTAATTGTAAAGAGTCTATATTCTTTAGAATCTACTCTAATTATAGAGATTCTATATTCTTTAGAATCAAGACTAATTATCATCAGCTAAGTGCCACACGTGATAAACGCTTTGGGCGATCATGTCTCGAAAGAGACATGACTGACGGGGCAGAAGATTTTCCCACAGTAGGTTGCCATTGCTTTCTGCTATAGGACCCAATCTGTTCTATTATTTAACCCATAACTGGAGGGAAGAGTATTTGCGCGTAAGTGAATGAAAGAATTCAACCTGAATTCGAAATCGGCTCCCCGATTTGTCGTTCCGAGTCGATATCCACTGCACCATAACGCACAACGCACATCCCCTTATAGAGATTCTATATTCTAAAGAGTCTAGTCTAATTATGGATATTTTGTATTCTAAAGAGTCTCGTCTAGTAATAGAGATTCTATATTGCAAAGAGTCTAGTCTAATTCTAGAGATTCCATATTCTAAAGAGTCTAGTCTAATTCTAGACATACAATATACTAAACAGTTTAGTCTAATTCTAGATTCTCTTATTCTAAAGAGAGGAAGGTAGACAGGAATCTAGAATTCAGAGGAAAGTAGTAAAGTGCCCAGATTTATTTCGCAAATATCTAGGATGTCCGGAGCGTTCGAAGAGGAATGGTTCCACGTTGTAGACGTTGGTACACCAATATATATAGATGAAAAAGTGTGAGAAACTGTGAACGTTTTGTTTAAAGTGTAGATTTATTGTTGTTATTATTAAAAATATTACTTGCCTTTTGTATAATACATTAAGCGTCCATGATGGTATTTGAAACGCTGCACGTGTTTCGAGTTCAAAGTTGATTCTTTTTAGGCGAATAAATTTGTGACTTTACGTATTGACATCCGTTTGTCTTTGTTTGAAAGTCTCGATATGCAAAGTCACAAATAAATCTACACTTTAAACAAAATATTCATGGCTACTCGCACTTTTTTCACCCGCACCAATTTCATTTGTGGGAACATCCCCTATTTTTGATTTCAACATATATATATATATATATATATATATATATATATATATATATATATATTTATAAATGGGACTTTGTCTGTGTGCGTGTGTATGTGTGTGTGTCCGTTTGGGTGTGTGTGCGTCCGTTACCTATAGACTCCGAAACGGCTGAACCGATTTTCTTGAAAATTCACACAGTTTTACTATAAGCGTCTGCGATTGTTCTTAGCTAGGTTTTGTGTCGAGGTACCCCCGATAAATATCAAAAATCGATAATCAAAAAAATCGGGTTATAGACGTAGTGGTCCGATTTTAATCAAATTTGATACACTCATAGACAAAAACATAAGAAACTATATTCAGAATTTTCAGGGTTGCAGTTTTTACAATAGTGCAGAAAATCGATTATATATATATATATATATATATATATATATATAAGGTCATAAAAATACAATAAACGCCGGTTACAATTTCAGTCTACTACGTTGAATTTTTTTCTGTATCACATGTCTGTTTCCCTCACAAAATTAATGTTGATAAAATGTAAAATATTAAAAAAAGTAAAACAATAGCAATAACAACAAAAATAAAAGCAACAGAATAAAGTAAATAAAATCAACTAAGTTATATATCTGGATATAAGGAAAGTCAAAAAATTAACTTAGAATTAAAACTGATAGTGCCTGTATCTTAAAAATTTCGACTTAAAAGTGTTATTAATTTTATACACACACACACACACACACACACACACACACACACACACACACAAACACACACACACACAAACACACACATACACAAACACACAAACACACACACACAAACACACACACACAAACACATACACACAAACACACACACACACACACACACACACACACACACACAAACACACACACACACACAAACACACACGCACACAAACAAACACACACACACACACAAACACACACACACAAACACACACACACACACAAACACACACACACGCACACACACACACATATAGGTACCTCCAAAGATTCGCTAAAAAATGAATATACCATGATCCAAAAGAATGCCCCGACCTTAATAAAAAACAATGTTTTATCGTCAACATCTTTATGTTATTATTGAGAGAAATGACCAAAGTATTTACTCATTACTAAATTATATTTTTTAATCATTTTAGAAACTTCAAAATTTTTGATAATTTTCTTCTTGCGGCAACGGCTGATCAATAAATTAATATAAAACTTTTAACGTTGTTTTGTGGTGAAAAACATCGATTTGGAAATTCTTGCAAAAAAAAAAAATATATAATAGTCGAATCTTAATGAAACTTTCAATATTTATTCCCAAATTAAATTATTTTAGAAATGCTTCATTTTTAGAAAATTTTGATAAAAATATTTTTTAATTGTTACTCACCCCTTTATTTAATTTTATGAAATTTGGACAAATTCATTTTTGTAGCTTAATGTTTATATTAGTTATAAGCAGAAGTCTTTGTAGAATTGAAATCAATTTCATTTTCTTAAACAGGAATCAAAATTATCGAAAAATCTGTAAAAGATAAATACAACAAAATTAATACACTACTTAATTAGAAAAGCATTTCATTGCTTTTATATATATTATGGATATTTTCGTCTTAAGAAAAAACTATTTTTTTGATGAATGAATTTTCATAATTATTTTACTTTTCTTAAAATTTTAACAAGAATAATATATAGACATTTAAATATTTTAAGATTCTGTATTAATTTGTAGCGGTTAGATTATGTTATGAAATAAAAAAATATATTTACTAATCATAAATGGAAACACTTACCACAATTCAGTGACCACTAGTATTATAAAGCCCACTTGTGTGTGTATGTGTGTGTGTGTGTGTGTGTGTGTGTGTGTTTAAACTTAATGATTTTTGTAAATACGGACGTCCATACACGACACTATCAGAAAATAAGAGTAGTAATTATAGCAAATTTAAAGACAAAAGTACCTAAAATCCAATGAAACATTATATTCCTTAGAATATTTTCTTAATTTTTTAAGATTACTAGGAAGTTAAAAATGTATATAAAAAAGCGCTGATGTTAGATTCCTCAAATCATTTTACGGATATGTCCCGGTAGAAAAAAATTTCTCAAATTTCTCAAACATCAAGAAATCTGTAACTTACACCCACCTCCGTGTTAAAAATTGCTCTTCTGTGATATTATCAACTATTCATTTTAATTAAGTTTGATTATAATTTAAATCATTAGCTCTCTCTCCTAAATAAAGTTTCATAAAAATATATTACAATTTTGAAACATTGTTTTATTAAACTAAATTAGGTGATGATGAGAGAAATATTATATGGCTAAAATCAGCGATTGTAAGCTTGTCTTTAATCAAATTCAAATCAATTTAAATTAGTTTTGAAATGCAGCTAAGTGTTTTGCTTACTGGAAAGTATAAATTTAATATATATTATTTTAAACTTAAAAATAAATAAGATTCAAGCAAAACTTTTCATTTTTAGAAATTAATTTTAAACCTTGGGTGTCGCTTTTCTTTACAATTGACTATATATATATATATATATATATATATATATATATATATATATATACATATATATATATATATATATATATATAGAGAGAGAGAGAGAGAGAGAGAGAAAGAGAGAGTATTGTAGGAAAGTTATGGAAAACGTAGGTTTTAAACCCACTGTTCATGTATTTACTTTTAAGATGAGAAGCAAACGAAGCTCCGAAACGCAAAAACTTTTTGTGCAGTGATACTATGCTTTTATAAACAATTGTAACAACCATTACAATATATATATATATATATATATATATATATATTTGTAATGAAATGTCCAACAATTTCTATCGCCTATGTGGCTGACGAACGGATTGAGTGATATAATGCTTTTATAAACTATTGTAATAACAAAATTACAATATTAAGCACTTTTTATAAAAGTAAATGCAATGAACAGTAGGTTTTTAATCTATCTGCTCTTTCACTTTCTTATAATATATATATATATATATATATATATATATATATATATATATATATATATATATATATATAAATATATAACCGAACTCATGTAAACACTGTTATTAATTTGAATAAATACTTTTTAGGGACGAAATGCATTACTTAGGCATTTCTTTATTTTTTCACACACACACACAAACACAGATCTCTCTCTGTCTCTCTCTCCCTCTCTCCCTCTCTTTCGCTATATATATATATATATATATATATATATAGATATAGATATATATATATATTGTTTAATTACTTAGTTTTTAGTCATAATAAAATTAGACCAGTGCACACTTGAATTAAAAAGTGTTCAATATTGTAGAACTTTTAAATATTTTCCATTTGTAAACGAGTTATTACGCGACCCAGGTTTCTACCATGAGTGGCATCTCCAGGCGATTTTCAATAACATAATAAGTTATTGAAACCACAATAAGTTATTTAAAATCGCCTGAAGACACAACACATGACAGAAACCTGGGTAATAACTCGTTTACAAATGGAATATATATATATATATATACATAAAGAGAGAGAGGTGGCAAACAGGCAGACAGACAGACAAACATAATACTACTTAATAACTCTATAACCTCTACTACACAAAACAACTTATCCAATCTAAACAGCATCAAAATTATTGCAATCATATCTAGAACTATCATGGATATGACCATAACTAAAAATACCAATAACAATAATATTTCTGAAGCAGTTATATTAAAATATAATTACCAGAACTGTTCCTTGCAATACATCGGGAAAACTTGCCGAAATTTAAACAAAACTTATCTTCGAATACGAAAAGTATCTGATACATAACAATATATTAAATTGATTAATAATACATAGAAATAAATTCATCTACAATTTTGAATGTCACATTAATTAAAAAAGGAAAATATCTTACTTAGACGGAAAATTCTTGAGAGTGACGATATCTAATCTTATCAAAATAGAAATCTGCGACCTGGATATTTTCCAATATCCACATTCCTGAAAGAATTACTATTTTCCCATTCAAAATACGTAACTATAAAGATGTTAACAAATTCAAAGAAAATGGTTCAATATATAAAACATAAATTAATCCGCAACTAAAATAATTTGATTACTAATTTGCATTAAAAATCGAATTGTATCATTTAGCGTCCTCCATAGATTGCTCGACATTTCGACAAACGTGATGAGACTTCTTAAGTTTAAAACTTTTGAAAAAACAATAACATTTTGCTCCTATTTATAAATACTTATTACAAAACAAAATCCATGCATTTGTCTTGATAAAGTTCATCAGATAACTGAACACGTCGACTAAGATAAGTTTACATATTGTCCTTTTACAAATATATTCTCTCTGAATGTTTTACATTTAAAGTTAAAATGAAAACTTAGGTATCACGATTTTTGTGGAGGTACCTATGTTATATGTACATATATAGAACTCATTAAAAATTTATGTTATATATTTTATTTTATGTATTATAAGATATATTAGAAAATCGAAAAAATAGTATTTTATTTGTTTGATTCCAATGAGTATTTTGTTGACGGCTAATTTTATGTTCACTTTTGTATTTGCTTCGTTGTTTATCGATCAAAGTTAAAGGGCGTGTAACACAACTCGGCTTTGAGAGGAAAAAAATATTAATTCTAGATTCAGTTTACAACCCACAAGAGGTGTAATGTTATCTTTGCAAGCTGTTACAATCAAGTCAAAACATAGGATAAAAAAGCTATTATACCCTGCTTTTATTGAGACCTGTCGAGAACTGTCGAGTGACAAAATCTCTACTCCGGTGCTAGTAATAAAAAACAAAGATTAAGATACTATAACCACAATAGCAGATCTTTTTCTGTTTTTGTTTTTTTTTTTATGAAGGAGGAATCGATGTGATATTTACTTCAAACAAATTCCTGTTTATTTATTTATTTTTTTTCGTTTAGGCTTTACTTTTGTACACTTTTCGTTTGCGAACTTCAAATTCTGTTATCAAAAGATTACAGTACCACATGATAAATTGCTTCGTACTGCTTACTTAACGATAGTAGAATGAAAAATAGACCCGGAGGTTTTCTATAAAATGCAGTTAAACTTTATGATAAAAAGAAAAATTAGCAAAAATCTATAATGATAATGACAAAAAATTTCAAAAATTAATGCAAATTAAATTTTAAAAAAGATAGAAAAAAATGTAATGAAAAAAAAACTTTTCCACAATGTTCCATGTAAGAAATTTAGAAAACTTAAGACCAGATGTAAAAATAAGAGAAAGAAAATGAAAAGATAAATCGTAAAAACTGAATAATAATTCACTATGCTTCATCTAAGAAAATCAAAAAACTTAAGACAAGATGTAAACAAAAAAGAAAAAGATGAAAATATAAATATTAAAAAGTAAATAATAATTCGCTATACTTCATTTAAGAAATTCAGTAAGCATAAGACCAGATGTAAAAACAGGAGAAAGAAGATAAATAGTAAATAATAATTCACTATGTTTTTAAGAAACTCAGAAAACTTAAGACCAAAAGTAAAACAAGAAAAAGACGATGCTTCTTCTAAAAAGATCAGAAAACTTAAGACCAGATGTAAAAACAAGAGAAAGAAAATGAAAAGATATATACCAAAAACTGAATAATAATTCATTATGCCTCATGTAAGAAATTTAGAAAACTTAAGACCAGATGTAAAAACAAGAGAAAGAAGATGAAAAATGAATAGCTAAAAAATAAAAATAGTTTACTATGCATCATCTAAAAAGATCAGAAAACTTAAGACCAGATGTAAAAAAAGAAAGAAGATAAAATGATAAATAGTAAAAACTGAATAATAATTCATTATGCTTCATGTAAGAAATTTAGAAAACTTAAGACCAGATGTAAAAACAAGAGAAAGAAGATGAAAAATGAATAGCTAAAAAATAAAAATAATTTACTATGCATCATCTAAAAAGATCAGAAAACTTAAGACCAGATGTTAAAAAAAGAAAGAAGATAAAATGATAAATAGTAAAAACTGAATAATAATTCATTATGCTTCATGTAAGAAATTTAGAAAACTTAAGACCAGATGTAAAAACAAGAGAAAGAAGATGAAAAATGAATAGCTAAAAAATAAAAATAATTTACTATGCATCATCTAAAAAGATCAGAAAACTTAAGACCAGATGTAAAAAAAAAGAAAGAAGATAAAATGATAAATAGTAAAAACTGAATAATAATTCATTATGCTTCATGTAAGAAATTTAGAAAACTTAAGACCAGATGTAAAAACAAGAGAAAGAAGATGAAAAATGAATAGCTAAAAAATAAAAATAGTTTACTATGCATCATCTAAAAAGATCAGAAAACTTAAGACCAGATGTAAAAAAAGAAAGAAGATAAAATGATAAATAGTAAAAACTGAATAATAATTCATAATACTTCATGTAAGAAATTTAGAAAACTTAAGACCAGATGTAAAAACAAGAGAAAGAAGATGAAAAGATATATACCAAAAACTGAATAATAATTCATTATGCTTCATGTAAGAAATTTAGAAAACTTAAGACCAGATGTAAAAACAAGAGAAAGAAGATGAAAAATGAATAGCTAAAAAATAAAAATAGTTTACTATGCATCATCTAAAGAGATCAGAAAACTTAAGACCAGATGTAAAAAAAGAAAGAAGATAAAATGATAAATAGTAAAAACTGAATAATAATTCATTATGCTTCATGTAAGAAATTTAGAAAACTTAAGACCAGATGTAAAAACAAGAGAAAGAAGATGAAAAGATATATACCAAAAACTGAATAATAATTCATTATGCTTCATGTAAGAAATTTAGAAAACTTAAGACCAGATGTAAAAACAAGAGAAAGAAGATGAAAAATGAATAGCTAAAAGATAAAAATAGTTTACTATGCATCATCTAAAAAGATCAGAAAACTTAAGACCAGATGTAAAAAAAAGAAAGAAGATAAAATGATAAATGGTAAAAACTGAATAATAATTCACTCTGCTTCATGTAAAAAATTCAGAAAATTTAAGGCCAGATGTAAAAAGCAAGGGAAAAAAGATGAAAAATATATAGTAAACACTGATTGATAATTTATTATGCTTTATCTAAGAATTTCAGAAAAAAACTTAAGACCAGATGTGATAACAAAGGAAATAAGGTGAAAAGGTAAATAGCAAAAGTTGAATAGTAATTCATGATGCTTCACCTAAAAAAATCAGAAATCTTAAAACCAGGAGCAAAAACAAATGAAAGTACATGAGCAGATAAATATTTAAAAATAAATAATAATTCACTATGCTTCATCTACGAAATTCTGAAAACTTTAGACCAGATATAATTGTGGTGATACCGAGCAAAAGCGATGGACCGGATGTTTGCGCTTTCCACAACCAAAAAGAAAATGACCAAAAGTCGTCGCTGCGCCGCCGGCTACGCGCAGATGTTCCGGTTGAAAACTAAAAATTAATTAAATATTAAATTTACAGTTCGCGAGCCTACGCGAATTTTATTTATCAGCCAATAGGAAGCCCAGAACCAAATACAAGTGTGAAATCCCAAATGAGCTGCTGTGATTAAAAAAAGAAGATATAAAAAGCGGATACAGAAAGCTTCGACAGGCAGACCGACTCGAGGAGAAGAGAGTAATCAATATCCCCTTGACCTAAGTCAAGCGGCTACTATGTTCGCCTCCTTTCACCTTCTTCCCTGTCTCAAAACTACTTACTGACCTAAAGAGCGAATATATCAAAGACATTCCTTACTTACACGCTCCCAAATTCCTAAGCAATAATTCTCTTTCAGCATTTTATTGCCATGAACATTTTAACCTCCGTTGGATCTATACTTCATGTATGACTTCAATTGTAAAAACATTAATTGATATGTGTTATATATAAAATGTTATCTTTTAACTCAATTTGCTTTTCTTGGTTTATAACCTTTCTTTATGACTTATAGTGGGCTATCTACGACAAGGCCAAATTCCGTTAACCTGCAACAGTATACAACTACCCGTCACTAGAACTGACCCTCTACTACTAACAGAAAAGAATAGATAAGCAACCCATTATATAATAACAAGGGAAAGAAGAGTAAAATATAAATAGTAAAAAATAAATAATAATTTACTAAGATTCATCTAAGAAAATTAGAAAACTTAAGACCATATGTAAAAAAAAGAAAGAATATGAAATTTACATACTAATAAATAAATAATAATTCACTATGCTTCATCTAAGAAATTCTGAGAACTCAAGTCTGTGTGTAAAAAGAAGAAAGATGAAAAATAAATAGCAAAAAAAGAATAATTCACTGATTCATCGAAGAAATGCAGTAAACTTGAGACCAGATGTAATAAGAAGGGAAAGAGGATTAAAATATAAATAGTAAAAATAAATAATAATTCACTGATTCATCTAAGAAAATCAGAAAACTTAAGACAAAATGTAAAAAAAGAAAAATGATGAAAAGATAAATAATGAAAACTGAATAATAATTCACTATGCCTCATCTAAAAAATTCGGAAAACTTAAGTCCAGATGTAAAAACAAAACAAAGATGATGATAAATAGTAAAAAATGAACAATCATTCACTACGATTTATCTATAAAATTTAAAAAAAAACTTAAGACCGGATGTAGAAACAAGAGAAAGAAGATTAATAGATAAACAGTAAAAATTGAATATAAAAATTCACTATCGCTCATTTACGAAATTCAGAAATCTTAAAGCCAGGTGTAAAAAAGTCAAAGAAAACGAAAAGATAAATAGCTAAAAATGAATAATAATTCACTATCGCTCATTTACGAAATTCAGAAATCTTAAAGCCAGGTGTAAACAAGTCAAAGAAAACGAAAAGATAAATAGCTAAAAATGAATAATAATTCACTATCGCTCATTTACGAAATTCAGAAATCTTAAAGCCAGGTGTAAACAAGTCAAAGAAAACGAAAAGATAAATAGCTAAAAATGAATAATAATTCACTATCGCTCATTTACGAAATTCAGAAATCTTAAAGCCAGGTGTAAAAAAGTCAAAGAAAACGAAAAGATAAATAGCTAAAAATGAATAATAATTCACTATGCTTCATCTATGAAATTCAGAAAAGTTTAGACCAAATGTAAAAATAAGAGAAAAAAAATGTAAAGTTAATTACTAAAAATGTTTTATCTAAGAAATTCAGACAACTTTAGAATATTCAGTCAGTCAGTTAAGTGCCATACATGATACACGCTTGGGCGATCATTTCTCGAAACAGACATGACTGACTGGGCAGAAGATTATCCCGCAGTAGGTTGCCATTGCTTTCTGCAGTAGACTGGTTGCCAGCCAAGGCTATAGAACCTAATCTGTCCTATTATTTAACCCATAACTGGAAGGAAGAGACGGATTAATACCTTCCCCAAGGTTATTTGCGCGTAAGTGAATGCAATGAATTCAACTGGAATTCGAACTCGGCTCCCCGATTTCTCGTTCCGAGCCGAAGATTATCCCGCAGTAGGTTGCCATTGCTTTCTGCAGTAGACTGGTTGCCAGCCAAGGCTATAGAACCTAATCTGTCCTATTATTTAACCCATAACTGGAAGAAAGAGACGGATTAATACCTTTACCAATGGTATTTGCGCGTAAGTGAATGCAATGAATTCAACTGGAATTCGAACTCGGCTCCCCGATTTCTCGTTCCGAGCCGATATCCACTGTCCCACAACGCACATTAGAATATTACCACTCATAAAAGAAATGAAAATTTGCAATTGAAATGGCTAGATATCTCCGTAAGTTTTTTGCTGTTAGTTTCTTCTTGTGCATTTCTATCTGGTGGAAATCTCTTTTAGGTTAATGCTTCCCAGTTCTGTCGATCTTCAAATATTTATATGCAATGTCAGTCGTTGTCTTCTTTCTTCTTAATTCTTATTCTTTTATTGTCAACACTCCTTTTTTACACTATTTACATTGTTCGTTCTGTTGTCGAGTTATTTCAATATTAGCGACATTTCGACCGTTGTACGCTCCGGCCATTTAGAGATAATATACATTGGTATTTCAAACCAAACTCTTTATTTCATATTTTCGGGGTAGATTGTTCTAATTTCATGTGCCATACTCTTTTCTGTATACCTTTCAGTTTTAATGAGGACAACAATTTGAATGATATAAATAACATAAATCGTTACAGTACCTCATCGCATACATATAGACAGATCCTGAAGAAGGCCGGAACATACAACATCCAAAAGATGACAACAGTCCGAACAATGTAAATGGCGTAAATAGTTACAATACCTCCTCTCAGAAATATAGACATCCTGAAGAAGGCCGAGGCATACAACATCCGAAAGATGATAATAAAGATGATAACCGTCCAAACAATGTAAATTGCATGAACCGTTACAGTATCTAATCTAAAAAATATAAATAGATATCTTAAATAGAGCCCATTCTACGCAAAAGCCAAAATGGTTTCCGTCCAGGTCGTTCCACTCTTTGACAAATTTTCACTCTGCTTAGAATAATTAAGGAAATCACATTCTGCAATAAAACTGCAGCTCTTATCTTTGTAGATTTTAGTAAAGCTTTCGACTCAGTCAACCGCGACACTATGTCCGAAATTGTTGGACTTTATGTCATACCAGTAGAAACCATTGAAGCCATTTAAGTATTGTATACAAACACACAAGCCACAGTCTTGACTCCAGATGGTGAAACAGAGCCTTTTGATATTCTAGCTGGTATTCTCAAAGATGATACACTTGCACCTTTTTTCCTTTTTATCATTGTAATAGACTACATCATGCGCATTTCTGTGGATCTCTGTGGATACAATAAAAGAAAATGGACACTTGTATCAGCCTACAAGGAGTTCACGTTACCCTGCACTTTATATTACCGATGCTGATTTTGCTGATGACATTGCGCTGTTGTCAGACAACCTCCTTTGTGCTCAGGCACTCCTATCTTCTCTTGAATCAGCAGCAAACTGTTCACGGCTTCGCCTGAATGAAACCAAAATTGAGTGCATGCCAATCAACATTTGCAACAACCATGAAATTAAAACTCTCTCGAATAACATCCTTAAACGCGTTGAAGACTACAAATATCTAGGATCACACATCAAGAATTCTGAAAAAAACTTTGATATCAGAAAAAGGTATAGAATGGCCTGCTTGTAACAAAATGGATAAGATCTGGCAATCCAATCTTGATCGTAAGATCAAAATCCAAGTTTTTCGCGCACTTATTGAACCAATCTTACTCTATGGATCTGAAATTTGGACTCTTTCAGCAAAAGAACAGCGCCGTTTAGATGGATGTTATACTCGTCTTCTCAGAAGAGTACTTGACCTTTCATGGCGAAACAACCCAACTCTAGAAATGATATATGGAGACCTACCAAAGTATCAACCTTAGTTCAAAAGAGACGTGTCCAGTTCGCTGGGCATTGCGCACATGCCACAGATGAACTTGTCTCATAGTTTGTATTATGGAGGCACCCATCATCTCACAATCGATTTCGTCAGTTAACCTTTCCTGACAGGATAGAAGGAGATACATCTATTGCCAAGGAAGATCTTACAGGAGCTATGACAAATAGAGAATACTGGAAGGGTGTAGTGAGTTCTATCTCTGCCAAGGCCGCAGAATGATGATGATGATGAGAACCGAGATATCAATTTGTTTCATGCATCATTTTTGCTGTATGAACATTTTTCTTATTGACTTACGCAGGATACTTTCGACTAAAAATTTTATGGACACGTTGCAGCTGCTAGATGTATAAAGGTGCATTTAGTGATTCCTTGCATATTCAGAACTCCAAATGAATAACAACGAACCTACTATAATATTTCCTTTCTTCCATAAAACTCGACTTTTGATGTCGATTGAGCACATTTTTGTTTGTCTATTCACTCCTTTTTGCGATGAATATTATTGTACGCGTAGACCCGGGCCGTCAACAATGATGACAAAATATTTATATCGATATGCCATCTAAAAAGATTCTACCATATATATTGATGTACCTATTATTGATGTACCTATTATTGATGTACCTATTATTGAGTACCTTACATTAAAACATAAAAAAAAATTCAAACTCCTGAGTGTGAGAGAAGGGAAGCACACACACACACACACACACACACACACACACACACACACATATATATATATATATATATATATATATATATATATATATATTGAAATTTGTGTATTTAGTAAGCAAATTTCTTAAGGTACTCAAGTACTTTCAACCTCTTTCCGAGATCATCTTCAGGGGTGTGAGTTATGGTAACAAACGTAAGAGGAAAACTGTTGCTAAAAATTATTGTACATTTTTTCTTGCTTCAAAAACAACAGTTGACAAATTGAAGATGTTCTCGGAAAGATGTTGAAAGTATTTGGATACCTTAAGAAATTAATGAAAATAACATGTCAACGTTACAGCTCATTTCTAACATCTTTTGATTGTAATACGCGAGAGATTATCCGTGAGTATGAATGGATTTTATTAAAATTAAGCATACATAGTGTTTGCAATTTATTTAATCTGACATTATATATATATATATATATATATATATATATATATATATATATATACACAAAGAATCTCAAGCTAGCCAAAACCTACCGCGGTTTTTCTTAAGGTTTATCTTAGTATAAATTTAAAACTTAAATACTTGCAGAGTCTATTTAGTTATTATTTTGAATATTATAAGCTCTGGGTTTACCCATCGAGCACTGTTTACTATAACCGCGGTAGGTTTTGGCTAGCTTGAGATTCTTTGTGTGTCTTTGCTCTACTTTTGCATTTCGTTTGTACTTTGTATCGAGCACTTTTTCTTTTTTTTTGTGGTTGGTTCCGTTTGGGGTTTTTTTCTTTACTGCGGAGTATCGTATGTTTTGTCCTTATTCCGCGGATTTCTTTTTTTTCTCCCCTCTTATCCAACGCCTTAGTGCACCGGATTGTAACGGAATTAGGTTCTGTTTGTTAATGGTTTTTCTTAAGGTTTATCTTAGTATAAATTTAAAACTTAAATACTTGCAGAGTCTATTTAGTTATTATTTTGAATATATATATATATATATATATATATATATATATATATATATATATATATATATATTGTAATAGTTGTTACAATGGTTTATAAAAGATAAAAGCATGGTATCACTACACAAAAATTCTCATGTTTCAGAGCACAAGTGCTCTTCTTCGGCTGATTTTGTGGCACTGAAAATAAATGGTGGAAACGATAATATAAAAACGATTAAGTTTCCACTATTTATTTTCAGTTCCACAAGATCACCCGAAGAAGAGCACTTGTGCTCTGAAACATGAGAATTTTTGTGTAGTGATACCATGCTTTTATAAACCATTGTAACAACTATTACAATATAAAGCTCTTCTTTGTATCGAGCACTCTTTATAAAAGTAAATGCTTGAACAGTGGGTTTAAAATCTACGTGTTCTGTCACTTTCTTACTATATATATATATATATATAGTAAGAAAGTGACAGAAAAGTGTTCTGTCACTTTCTTACTATATATATATATATATATATAGTAAGAAAGTGACAGAACACGTAGATTTTATATATAAATATATATATATATATATATATATATATATATTCTTTGCTACTCTAATTATTGCAAAAATTAAAATAATAAGGCACTGTTAAAGAACAAACACGCGGCAAGAGCACTCATAACTGGTAGTAAAGTTTAATAACTGGG
The DNA here is from genome assembly GCA_037127315.1 of Ascarosepion bandense. Classification (NCBI taxonomy): domain Eukaryota; kingdom Metazoa; phylum Mollusca; class Cephalopoda; order Sepiida; family Sepiidae; genus Ascarosepion; species Ascarosepion bandense. Next base: position 2,002,757 of record JBBBDQ010000882.1, read on the forward strand.
AGTAAAGAGAATGAACTGAGCCGGCGCTGTCTTGCTATCGTCTCTCTCGCTCTCCATAAACGTGCCAGAAAGGATATATATATATATATATATATATGTGTGTGTGTGTGTGTGTGTGTGTGTGTGTGTGTGTGTGTGTGTGTGTGTGTGTGTGTGTGTACAACGGTCTTTATTACGATAGACTGGATGTTAGTGTGCTCTAAATTCATTGTTAACCCCCACGTATTTAGCAGTTGGGATGATTCATTCGTCTTTACAATTGGTTTCCAAAAAACGGAAATTACGTTTGATTCAAGCTAAAATAGAAAAGTTCTGCATAGACATATGTACTCGCATTATCGGACATTTTGTTTTTCAGTCTATACATAAATTATTCGAGCCGGAACCTGCGTTTTCTGTATGTCGCTAAATAATATTAGAAACTAAGTTAACTCGAAAAATCGCTTGTTATTAGATTTCTTCCCCATCAAAAAACGTTTTGCAGCGATCGACAGAGTAAAGAATCGGTTGGTGAAATGTCACTTGAATATAGCGTGTCAGGTAGAACAGACTTGCCAAATGTTTTTTTTTTATGTTATGCTTACTGACTGCGGTTTTGTGCTGCTATGTTGGGAAACATTATTCTATTGACGAAAACATGGCGATTTCCGACCAAACCTTTATGGACACTTTGCAACTGCATAATAAATGTACATTTAATGTTTCACTGTTTTAAGAATATACTCCGATGGTCCCATTGCACGCACAACATTACCTCTCTTCCCTGGAGCTCTGTTTTAGGGTCAGTTGTTAAATTTTATCGTTGATTATAATCCACCGACTTCAGCGTTGAAATTTGATAGATGTCATTTATTTTTCATCACCTGTATATATTTAGAAAGCGGTTAATTAAAAATTACTGATGACCCAAACTTTTAGTTTTGTTATTCTTAAGACGATTACATTTTTAAGTTTGATTTTTACAACTTCTCTTCAGTAGGATTTTTTTTTAGTCCAGTTGATGAATATATGAAATTTAAATCGTTTTCTCAATAACAGTTTCGCGAAGTGTAGAGAATTGATGCCAACACGATAATCTCAAATGGAATAATTCAAGTCTGTTAATGCCAGCGATGAGAATCGCTAAAAATAGACCATTTAATTTCTGATACAACAAATATTTAAAGAAAGCTTGTTTGAGATTCCAAATTTTAAGGGAAATTGATTTTTTAGAAAAAGGTTCTCTGATTCTAAGAAGTCAAAAAAGTAAACAAAAATGAAAAGTGATCAAATCAATGGCGATTGCAATGTAGCAACAATTAATTAGAAATATTAATCTTAAATGCAATGTAATAATGAAAAATAATCGTTACATGTAATGCAAATTTTTATTTTAAATTGATTAAGCAGATTTTATTTCTACGATTAAAACATCCCAAATTAAATCTTTCGTTAATGATTTCATTTCATTTCTGAATCATAAAATCAATTCGTTTGTAATATTAAAAACTGATAATTTCAGAAATCAGTATCAATTCGTTTCTCTTATTGTTGTGGAGTAGTTTTCGCACTGAAGGTTATAATCGTACTATGTCGGTTGCTAATCGACTTAACGTACCCAAAATTTTAGGAATTTGGTAATCTTCCACTGAAAGCTGACTCCTTAATATTCGACTAACTGCCGACTAATATCAACTGCCTAGTATTTCTACTGAACTCCAATAGAAGTCTAAAGAACTCCTATGAACTTAATACTTATTTGCGTAAGTTACAGAAATTGTGGCACAAGGCCGAAAAAGGGGGTGGGTAGTGGGTGGTCTTCAGTATCTATCCTATACCTAGCTAAACACTATCACGACCCAAACACTCATTACAATTTACACATTCGTCACAAGAACCCATCCATCACCGCCTAATCCTTAATACACCACAATACCACAAATTTACAAGGGTCACCTAAAATAGGGGGGAAAAACCCATGACAATAAAAATGCAACTATGTACAATATATAATATGGATTTAAAACATTTAATGAAAAATGGAATGATGGGAGAGAGATGAACCAAAAACAAAATAAAATACAACATACTTTTTTAAAACTAAAATAAAATAAATGTTCGTAAGACCCGTCCATTCCAGAAAAAGAGTGGCCGCTGTATTCCGCCAAACGGCGAAATCAAGAAGCACATTCGCTAAGGGAGTGGGGGGTGTAAAATAATTAATGGAATGAGACAATCAGAGGCTAAACCAGCCGAGATAAAAGGAGGCCAAAACAAACTGGGGAGGTTGAGAATCTTGACTTGGATCATAACAAAAGAGAAAGCCGGGTACAGGCTAGGAACACATTCATTCACATTAACTAGGGACACAAAAGAGAGCTAACTTAACCAGAGGAGGGTTCCAAAGGAATCCACTCCGATGCAACTAGCAGATCTAAAAGAGAAAGTCAAGGCTAGCCCCATTCACGCAAACCAGGCTCGCCACATTTAACCCACCTTTTGCTGGTCTGTCGAAGTCAAACGTTTCCAATCAGTTTTAATCTTTATTTTGAGCTGATGCTCAAAATATCGGATCAGATCCTGGTGTGAAAGACGCTGACCTCGCAAGACTTCCTCCTTTCGCGTCGTCTATATCACCATTCGAGCCGTGGCTAGCAGCGACAGAAACACCATACGCTTCATCCCAGAGAACGGGGGGCGACACATTATCACAGGCGAATGCACGATCATTGAGCACAAGCTCTCGCCGTGTGATACGAGTAGTCAACTCGCCAACACGATCCTATAGAGGGCGAACCCGCGAACAATGGTAGAAGGCGTACGAAGCCGTTTCTTCCAAACCAAAGTTGCAGCGTTCACAATCTGGCAAATCCGCCAGGCCCCATATGAAAAGCTTGTCATTGAGAGACAACCGATTCCGAGTCAATCGCTAGGTGAGCGAAAACTCTGAGTTGCTGAGGTAATCGGTACCTGGCGCCTAAGACCAGAACGAGCGAAACTCATCCTCCGACAAGCGGAGCACATCACGTAATGAATCCTTCGCGACGCTCTCCACTAACCCACGATAGAAGACTCTCCTAGGCTGTGAAAGGTCACTAAACCGCGGAATAGCCCACAGGGCCACCAGACATTCGAGGAGAAAACTTGATTGCCTTCGAGGCCTACGATACCGCCTCGAAATGGAGGGAGTGATAGTAAGGCTAGGGAATGAGTCTTCCAAAATTGCACGCCTGAGAAAAACTAACCTTGAAGCAACCTTGTGGCCCATCAAGTGCGGCATTCCCAGACCCCCATGACACGGACGCTGGACGCAGACACATTTGTCGACGTGATGTTTGCGTCCTCTCCACAGAAGGGAGAATAGCAAACGCTCGATCGCATTCCTACGATCTTTACAAAGTGGAAGTACTGACAACCGGTAAAGGATGAGAAAGACGTATGTAACACACTCCTCAGCCAAAACCTTTAATGACAACCTCCTTCAACGCCAAATCTTGATCGACGCATCTACCTTTGCTAGTACGTCTGACCAATTTTTCTCCAACTTAAGGTCGGGCCCAAACCACACTCCAAGAATGCGGACAGGCCCTCCTGTAACACTCCTGTAACACTCTTCCAGCCACCTAACCGCAAGCCGGATAACTTGTTGCGGTTAATCTTGGCCCCTATCACCTAATCGTACCGTTCAAGCGCCTTCTGAACCACCTCAATGTCACTCCGGGAGAACACGAAAGTAGTGACGTCATGGGCGTACGCGGAAACCCTGGCTCGAGAACCACCAGGGACAGCGATTCCACGTAGGGCCGGACTGCACGCCCTATCCCTTAGCCGGCGAAGGAGGGACTCCAACGCCAAAGCATAAAGTAGGGGCAACAGTAGATAACCTTGTCGGACCGACCTAGACAGCGCCAGAACGCCCGACAACTTTCCGTTCACTTGTACCACAGCTGTGGGGGATTGATACAGGAGGCTAATCCAGCGGCGGAAGTTGGTTTTGAATCCAGCGGCCTCCAGCGATGGTCAACCCTATCAAATGCCTTGGACTGATCCAAATTGATCAGCGCGGCTTCTTCGTCGTCTTTTATCCCTTCTATGATCGTGCATATCAGATGCAGGTTGCTCTGAATTGTTCGGCACTTCACAGCACAAGTCTGCTCAGGTCCCAACAGAGACTCGGCAACTAATTGCAAACGATTTGACAAGATCTTGGTCAAAATCTTTAACTCTGTGTTTAGCAGAGTGATGGGCCGGTAACCCTCTAACACCTTCCCAACATCCTTGCCTTTTCTCGACAGCGTGATCACACCCCTGGTGAACCGGTTGGGGATGGACCCCTGCCGGAACCAGTTGCTGAACACGACAGTCAAAATCGGGACAAAGATGTGCGACAGCCTCAAGTACAATTCATAGGGTAAACCATCGAGACCCGGCGATTTGCCTCTGCCGAACTTCTTCAAAGCCGCGTAGACTTCGCCCTCCGTAATATCTCCCTCGCAGCTAGCTGCATCAGCCGGCAAAAGCCGGGGGAAGTCAGCTAAATAGCCGCAAAACTCCTCATCATGGAGACCAGGCTCCTTGGTAAACAGGATCTCGAAATGCCGCCCAAACGCCTTGCACATGTCTTCAGTCGACCGAAGAGTATATCCCTCCGGGTTGCGAACCTCTCGAATGTACCGGTTGAATTTTGTCAGACGGGAAAATCTTCCTGGCTCTACACAGAGAACCGACTATGTAAGTATATTTTCCTTAAAACTTCAATACTTACATGTTCCAGTAGCCTTCTTTATATAATTGAATACTGTTGCCATATCTGGTCGGTTGCTCCTGCTTTTCATCGTAAGGTTCTCGACAAAATCCAAAGGAGGATCATCAATGTATTTAATACTGACTTGGCGACTCGCCTTCAGTCACTTTCTTACCGACGAGATGTGGCTTCCCTCTGTCTTTTCTTCAAATATTTTCATTTCTTTTCTGATGAGCTTCTTTCCCGTGTGCTCCGATCTCATGAATTTATTCGTGCTACTAAATCGGCATTAAGATCCCACCCTTTTACCGTTAAAATAGTCAAATACAACAGCCATTTCTACTCCAACAGTTTCTTTTCTCGCACTGTGGAACTCCCTACTGTATACTTGCTCCCTTGATAGCCACAATCTCCAGACGTTTAAATACAACGCCAGTTGCTATCTTCTACTTTCCTAAATTCCATCCACCAACGGAAATCTCATCAAGTTCCCATCCTTTCTTCAGCATCCCCTGTACACTTGTTATATATCAAATTGTGTATGGTATATACTGCTTCAGCCGCTGCTCCTGGAACAACAATCATCTTGACGGATAAACGACAGAGAACAAACAGCATAAAAAATATAATCTTCTATTTTCATTCTCTTCTGTGACGGTTGTGTGGGAGTGGTAGTTAGAGAGATTCACGCACATACACAGGAAATGTCAAGAGTTTTCTCTTCTCTGTCTGTCTTCTTCAGCCTTTGACCGAAAAAATTCGCTTTTATATAAACTGAAATTCCATGAATACCGCTTAATTGCGTCATCTATGGGTAAGCACATCTATTAATCATTTTCGCCAATTATTGTCTTGGGCTAGCTATCTTTGCCGTCATCACATTCCATCTGCCATTGTTTATATTTTCTGACGTTGAAAACGACTGCCCTTATGCAAACACACTTTTATTTGTAACTGCTTGCAATCCTGCTTTTGACCGAAATCATATTTACATGGGTCACAGAAATATATTATACACTGTTTTTCTCCCCTTGTGCACCAGTGGCAATACTATCTTTTTGGGGGTGAAATGATTATAGAAACTATATCACTGTTGCTTGAACTATACTGTACATCTGGGAAGCAAATAACATGCATTTAGTACCCTATTACATCGCAATTCATCACTATTTTCTCTGATTCCACTAAAATGTATTTATTTCATAATACTTCTTTTAGTTTTTGGAAGACATCTTTTGCTATTTCAATGTCTCTTCGGATTTCTGTGTTACATTGTCACTCTTCTATTCTTTCTTTGATCATTGAATTCCTTGCATCTTAACATTATTTAAAAATATTATTAACAAGCACCAAAAATAATAAAAAATCAGTTGTATTGTATTATCTCTTTATCGATATTGCATTATCGTGGCTCCCTAATATTCGCCTAGCAAGATGCATCAATTCAAGTGAGATCGGCTCTTTCTCATAGTAAGATTGAAGAACCCCTGCTTTGTAGCACCAATATTAATTGAACGACGCAGAGGAAATTGTTGCATAAAATCGATGAAAAAGTTATTCCTATTGATAAAGAGATTTGAATCATTCTATTAAGGATCCATTTTTTTTTTTTATTTGAACCTCCATGAGTTGCTTAAAAATTTAGAGTTGAATCTTTTAAGCTTTAGTGAGTCATACTTAAGGATGTGTGGCTCATAGATACTGTTATGTGTTAAGTTGTAACAAAAGAAAAACAATGATTGACCAAAACACAGAGCCTTAGTCACAAACAAATATTTAATTTACGATAACAAAAAATAAGAATATATTACAAATATACAATGTTTGCATTCAAATAGAAAACAGAATTTACTATTGGCAGAGTGACGAGTAAGTGTTACGAAGGGGAACGAAGGTGTCAAGTATCTTTACCCAGTTCAGCTAGCAAAATAGTCTAAGTGCTATAATTTTTTTGAAATCCTCAAATTTATATATAAAGAATAATTTTAAGATTGGTCAATGAAAGAGTCAAAATATCTATTTACCCATTCACTTCCATGAGTTTCTTTTTCAGGTTTTAGTTGGTCGGCAACTTTTCTTAGAGATTCTTTCGACTGAATGCACAGATCCACGAATCGGGCCGGAGTTGATAATGTCAGCAAATCTTTTTAACAACTAACTACTCTCTTTCCAAAACCTATTTTTATAGGGGCTAATACTTAATTTGCATATTTCTAGAATCCTTTTGAATTCTCTAAATTTTACTCGGACATTCTACAATCTTCCACAGCGTTCTATTGTTAATTTCTCTATTTTTACGACTACTTCATGAATTAAAACTTTTTTTGTAATAAGTAGGACTCAATAGAATCCCTTACTATAACTTTTTAGACATTGTTAATATTTTTTATATAAATGCATCCTCGTGACAATACACAAAAGTACAATCGGTGATCTGAGTTCAAATTCCGGGTTAATCAGTTGGGTTCATTTTCTTATATATACCCTTTCGCAAAGCATGAAGCCATCTCTTTTCATCTCCGTTCTATGGGCTAAATAGCTGAATAGATAATTCTCTGTAATCTTTGGTGGCAACCAGTGTAAATGAAGGAAAACTGAATTTCATACACTTGAGAAGTCAACGAGAAACTACTCCATTATCTTTCCGAAAAATGTGTAACAATTCAAAAATAATAAAAAGGAAACTTTTATCGGTTAAAAAAAAAATCCGGCGATCCGAGTTGGGGTAAAAGTCATAGCTGATACGATCACTACGCATCAAATGCCTTTGATAAACCCATTTCTTTACTTCTTCCAACTTATGGGTTTAAATATCAGCGGAGACAGAGGTCTCTTATAGTCAGTCTACAAGAATAACAAGACTTGTTTCAAAACCGAATGCTAATTAAACTTTCATATTTATTTTCAGTCCAATGGATAATTGAAGTATTTGAAAATGAGAATCGCAATATGATTGGACTAAAGATATCGAATATGATTGGCTTACTGATAATATATATGATTGGCCTATAAATAAAGAATATGATTCGCCTAAAGATAAAATATAAGATGTTTACACAAAATGAATATGACTGGCGTACAGATAACGAATATGATAGTTTTACAGACAAAATAGGCTATATGTCAACAAATGACAAAGACTTGCCTTTGCTTGCTCTGATTTTTTTTAATCATATCACCCCGAGCAAGGCGGTAACGCCACTAATGCGCAGGGGGCAATGTAAGAGTGAAAAGATTGGAAAAGAGAAATCCGGAAACCACATCCTAGACAGGGAACAAAGGATGTGCATCTTCACCTGTTCAATAGACGTGGGTGGAGTGTGAACCGGGCGATAGTTTAGTCTATCTACTCCAACTGAAAAAGAAAAAAGAATAGAGTAAAAAGATTGGAAAAGAGAAAGCCGGAAACCATATCCTAAACAGGGAACAAGGGATGAGCCTCTTCACCTGTTCAATAGACGTGGGTGGGGTGTGAACCGGGCGATAGTTTAGTCTATCTACTCCAATTGAAAAAGAAAAAAGAATAGAGTAAAAAGATTGGAAAAGAGAAAGCCGGAAACCACATCCTGAACAGGGAACAAGGGATGAGCCTCTTCACCTGTTCAATAGACGTGGGTGGGGTGTGAACCGGGCGATAGTTTAGTCTATCTACTCCAATTCAAAAAAGAAAAAAGAAAAGAGTGAAAAGATGGAAAAGAGAAAGCCGGAAACCACATCCTAAACAGGGAACAAGGGATGAGCCTCTTCACCTGATCAATAGACGTGGGTGGAGTGTGGACCGGGCGATAGTTTAGTCTATCTACTCCAATTCAAAAAAGAAAAAAGAAAAGAGTGAAAAGATTGGAAAAGAGAAAGCCGGAAACCACACCCTAAGCAGGGAACAAGTGATGAGCCTCTTCACCTGTTCAATAGACGTGGGTGGAATGTGAACCGGGCGATAGTTTAGTCTATCTACTCCAATTGAAAAAGAAAAAAGAATAGAGGAAAAAGATTGGAAAAGAGAAAGCCGGAAAGCACATCCTGAACAGGAACAAGGGATGAGCCTCTTCACCTGTTCAATAGACGTGGGTAAACGTAAAACTGCTTCGTGAATGAAATAATTGCCCATCTTTCAGTACAATTAGTGTTTTCCTTGTAGAAATCAAAACTTTTCCAAAAAGCAATATAATATACCAAGTCACTGTAAAAACAGCAAATAACCAAAGAAAATATACAGAGAAATAACTGAATGACCCTGAAAACAAAGGAACTAAGCACATGAAACATCCTTTACCATCAGTAAATTCATGGAGCACAACACTTTCTAACATATCAATCAGTTTAGTGCCATACGTGATATACGCTTTTTGGAACTTTAATTTGTAGTTATTACTGCACAATAACATGTGCATTAAATTAACTGTTCTGGTGTCCAGATTTTCTGCTCTTTTCCATAGGCTAATCTCTGCTTATTTGCTGGCCGAAGTAAAGGCTTCCTGTTTGCTTTGTAAAACTTTGCAAAGTAGTAATAACAAAAGAACCACCTAATAATTATGGCCGGTAGTATATATATATATATATATATATATATATATATATATATATATATAGTGAAACGGATGAACTGTAGCATAAATTACGCAAAATGAAAATAACACTGACATTCCATTTTAACACATATTTACCAAAATTACACCAAAATATCTTGAAATACTAGATGTTTTTTAGTTATCTGTCAGTCAGTTACGTGCCATACGTGATACACGCTTGGGCGATCATGTCTCGAAAGAGACATGACTGACTGGGCAGAAGATTATCCCGCACTAGATTGCCATTGCTTTCTGCTGTAGACTGGTTGCCGACCAAGGCTATAGAATCCAATCTGTCCTGCTATTTAACCCATAACTGGAAAGAAGAGACGGATTAATACCTTTCCCAAGGGTATTTGCGCGTAAGTGAATACAATGGATTCAACTGGAATTCGAACTCGGCTCCCCGGCTTCTCGTTCCGAGCCGATATCCACTGTACCACAACGCACAGGATGTGCCTTGTGGTACAGTGGATATAACCATAGTTACCTGTATATGACCACAGTTACCTGTACATAGATAACCATAGTTATCTGCACATGGAATTATTCTGCAACAACATATGTTCCACTTTTTCCATTAAATCTCTCCGTCTTTGAGCCAAGTCTTTGATTTCATCCTTCCAGGAAGGACTCCAATTTCCACATGCATGGGCTTGGTGTTTACGTCAGTGAACACCTCCCTTTAACTCGGGTGATCTCTCTTGAATCAATAGATCATTCTTATATGTGTTTCCGTCTCTCCCTAATAAGCTCAGTTAGCTATCTCTTCTTCCTCTACCGCTACCCCTCATCTCCCGGCTGTTCTGTTCTTGACAGCATCTCCAATAATATTGACAAGGCCATTTCCTCTCATCCGTCTGCCCATATATTTTTGTTTGGCGACTTTAACGTCCACCATGCCAAGTGGCTGAGAAACTCTGTCACAGATCTTGCTGGTGTCCACACCATGAATTTTTTAATCACTCAGTCCCTTACGCAAGTGGTAGAGTTCCCCACGCGTTTCTCTAATAATCCTAATATATACGACTCACTACTAGATCTCTGTTTTACTTCCATCCCTGACTCTTGCAATGTCAAGCAGCTCTGCCCTCTCGGAAACTCTGACCATGCAGTGGTTTCCTTTAACATCTCCTTCCACTCCCACTCCGCCCAAGAACATCAGACTAGCAAAATATCTTACTGCTACCAAAGAACCGATTGGGACACGTTCCGCGATTTTCTGTGTAACGTTCCTTGGAACAAAGTCTTTAGTCTTCCCGTTGAAGACTGTGCGGCTGAGGTCTCTTCTTGGGTTAAGGCTGGCATTGAAGTTTTCATCCCAGCCAAGAAGTTGAGACTTAAATCCCACTCGTCCCCTTGGTTCTCCCCCGCTTGCTCTGCCGCCATCGCCCATCGAAATCACTTCTTCCGGCTTTATCGGAATCACGCGTCGGACCATAGCAGACGCTTCTTTACCTCTGCTCGCCACGAGTGCAAGAAGATACTTAAAGAAGCCAAGATGTTGTTTGCAGCCAGAATGAAGCAGCACATAGCATCCCGTAGATTTGGTTCCAAAGACTACTGGAGGCTCTGTAAAAGTGTACTAAACAATAGTAAACCCTCAATTCCCCGCTCTATTTAACGAATATGAGGTCCCTACCTCTACAACAGACAACGCTGAGTGCTTCGCTCGCAGATTCTCCACCAACTCGACACTGGACTCTTCTGGAGTATCTGTACCCATCTTACCACCCCGAACTGAAGCACAACTGAATGACATCCACATTACCCCCTCGGTGGTCTCTAACTTAATTTCAAAGCTTGACCAACATAAGGTGAGCAGCGGCGACGCAATCCCAATCATTGTTCTGAAGAAATGTTCCCCTGAACTCTCCTCTGTTCTCTCCAAACTCTCTAACTACAGCTTCTCTACTTGTTACTTTCCTGCCTGCTGGAATTCCTCCTCCGTGGTTCCAATATATAAAAACACAGGTGTACCCACGACCCCTCTAATTATCGTCCTATCAGCCTCCTACCGATTTTTGGCAAAGTGTTCGAAGCTATCATCAACGCCGAAGTGGTTCAACATTTCACAGCCCACAGACTCTTCTCTGACAAACAGTATGGTTTCCGCTTCACCAGGTCTACTGCTGATATCCTCACGACCATCACTGAGTATATACACCAAGCTCTCGGCAAGAACGGCGAAGCCTGAACTGTTGTCCTAGATATCTCCAAAGCGTTTGACAGAGTCTGGCATGCTAACCTTCTATGCAAGCTGCAAGATTATGGTATAACTGGACAATTGTTTGACCTTATCCAGTCATTCCTTTCAAATCGCACACTGAAAGTAGTATTGAACGGACATACCTCACAATACTATCATACGGACGCGAGTGTCCTCAAGGCTCTATTCTAGGTCCTATGCTTTTCCTTATCTATATTAACGATCTCCCCGATGTAATAAGATCCCAAGTAGGCATATACGCTGACGACACTACAGTTTACTCTCGCCTCGACCAAACATCTGCTGAGGCTGACGAAGCAAACCTCGCTACCGAGCTTGAAAAGAACCTCCGATACGTCGCGGACTGGGGTAAGAAAGGCTCGTGGATTTAAATGCTTTCAAAACGAAGCTGGTATCTATTAACCATCACAGACAATCGCTCCTATCCCCCATTAGCATGGATCAGACTAGTCTCTCTGAAAACAAACCACTGCGTCTCCTCTGCTTAACCACAATAGTAGAATGACTATATAGAATTTATAGTTAAATCTGCTGCTAAGAAAGTCGGTTCTCTGTGTAGGGCCAGGAAGTTTTTTCCGCCTGAAACAATCTTGCACATTTATAAATCTATCATCCGCCCGTTTGAATACTGCTGCCATATCTGGTCGGGTGCTCCTGCTATCCACCTAGGTGTCCTTGATAAAACCCAACGGAAAATCTGTAATGTAATAGATATCGACTTAGCAGATCAGGTACAGTCACTTTCTCACCGGCGCAATATGGTTTCCCTGTGTCTCTTCTACAAATACTTTCACGGCTTCTGCTCCGATGAACTTAGCTCACTGGTGCCTCCTATATATAAATTTACTCAAGCAACAAGATTAGTAGCTGGGTCCCACCTTTTGACTGTGAAACCAATAAATAGTAAAGGCAAATTCTACTCCAACAGCTTTTCACGCACTTCACGCCTGTGGAATTCCCTTCCATTTACTTGCTTTCCCGACAGCTACAATCTAAATGCCAGTAGTCATCTTCTATCTCACTAACTTGCATCCTGTCTCTCTCTCTCTCTCTCTCTCTCTCTCTCTCTCTCTCTCTCTCATGCTTCATTCTCCGTCCACTTTACTCTCATCAGTATTCTTATCTTTCTCTTACCCACTTCCTGACAACCCCTATAACCTGTCACTCTTTCTCATCAGTTTCCTCCTATGTAACCCCCTGCAAAACAGTGGCAGCAAAATGCCTTGCTTGGGGCGATATGATTATAAAAAAAAGGACTTGTCATCTTTCTGGATGATGACCCTTCTATAAATTTTTGGAGAATTGAAGTTCTGCTCACAAAGAGATTTTTGTAATGATAAGATTAAAGGCTGATCCAAAAGTGCAAGATCAGTTGATATGGCAGCTGAAATGGGACATTTCAGCCAATCTCTATCGATTTCCGGCAGGCCTGCAAAGACACATGATGTCTGGCGTTGTGTTAATAGAAGATGAATCAGGGAGATAACTGATACTGATGCATCTGGAAAAGACATGTCACGTGGAACTAGAACAATCTATCCCAGTGAACGAAATAAAGGGTCCAGATCAAAATTCCAGTCACTTGAAGAAAACCGGAATGTGAAACAACCGAAACGTCGTGAATATGCAACAAAGATGAATGCAACTGCCCGAACAATGTAAATGTTACAAATAATCTGAAATGTATTTTGTTTATCTTTTGCGATACTAATTACCTTTACGCATTTACTGTGTATAATCGGTGTGGAAATCTTGGCGCACGTGAATAATGACTGTAACAAAGATATTGTAAAATCGACATTTCTTAGTTAACCGTTTCATTTCTTTCAACATTGTATTTAAATAGGTCGATCTTCCTTTTCCACGTACCGTATCCCTTCAGATCTTAGGCGATCATGGACTTCCACATCTCCCTATCCTTAGTGGCTATATATTTTTCAAGGCCATGATTGTTTTTGAGAATGATAGTGGAGTCGTTTCCTGTTGCCTTCTCCATGGTGATTTATCGAAGCACCGCCTGCTAGCAGTTGACTTCTCCAGAGGTCTTTCGTCATTTCTGTGGGTTTTGTTTTTCGTCCTAAAGGGGTTGCTAACATCCCGCTTCGCTCACAAGCCCATGGAGTGGAGAAGCCGGTTTAGTCACTGACAGTGAGATTTTTTTTTACATACCTGTGCCGATCGAGAGGGCTATTGGGTTAGACTTCTCTAGTTGTATTTGATCAATTTATGGGAACGTGTGAGAAGGGCAGTGTGGGAAGAGAAAATGTGCATTATTAAGTTGCGACTTATTGTTGTATATTGTCTGATCTTATGCATAATTTTGCGCAAAAGTGTATTTTTAATGAACCAGCAAGTTGGCTGACAAAAGGAGGATAAATATTGTTTGATAATAGATATTGTTTATATAAAATGGACGAACAAAATTCCCCCAGATCAGAAAATGTGGAGACAGAAATGTTTTATAGAAAATAAATACTATTGCATTGAAGGACTGTAATTGTGTTTTGTGTTTTGATAACCATCGTAGCCAAGGCCAAATAATGTAAACCTCGGAAATGTTTTTATAAACAATGTGCCTGAAATATAAGTGCTAAGACGAGATTCGACCGATATATAGGTCGGAAGACAGTTGAGTTTTAAAGGCAGACGAGAGAGGCCCAGGGAGAACGGCGGATGAGTACGCGGCCTCTGGCTGGCTCGATGCGTGTGTGCTGACGCTCCGACCTGAACCACCTCCTACTCTACAGTCGAAGTCATCAAAAAGCGAACAAAGAAAATTTTTATACGTGCTTCTTCTTCTATGTATCCTGTCCCTTCAGGACGTAGGCGATCATGGTTTTCCACGTTTCCCTATCTCTGGTGGCTCTGAGCACGCCTTCTCCTGTTACACCGCGCAATCCTCGTTCCGTCATCCACCTGATTAGTTCCTTCAAATATGTTATCTGTTGCTTTCCCCTGTCTCTTATTTCCTCTATCTGGCCTGTTAGTATCAGATTCTTCAAGCCCTCCTTCCTCATTGCGTGTCCCAGGAACTTCAGCTGTCTCTTTCTGATGCTCGGTATTAATTTCCTTTTTGTTGCCATCATTTCCAAGACCTCATCATTGCTCACATGCTCGATCTACGATATTCGCAGCATCCTTCTGTAGAAGCACATTTCAGTTGCTTCAAGTTTTTCCTTCATCTTTGATGATATTGTCCAGCATTCACTGCCATAATGAAGAACTGACAACACATTCCAGTATTCTGTTCCTTGTTTCTAGCGAAATTGTTCTGTTTCTCAATATTCAACTTCTGGAATGCTTCCTTCGCCATGCCAATTCGCTTTTATACGTGCTACAGTCGTCATTTTATCAGCATGAAAAAGACAGTCGATTTTATAAGAGAGAAGATATCAAATTTAGGTCCAAGTTAAATTTTTCCCATCAAAGAGAGTATACAACATTATCTTAAGTCTGAATAGAGAATCCAGTTGCAAAATTCAGGGCGATACTTATCGAGAAATTCGCATCACTTGACGCTGACCGTCATATCAGCTCACCGTTACAAACTTAAGAAATCGCTTTACTGCTTCAATGACTTTGAATTAAATCATGATCTAGGCGGGTAAGGATAGTGAGAATAACGTGCATTAAACATGTTAAACAACGACAAAGTTTTAGTGGAAACAAAAGCGACACACGTACTTATAATGAGAAAGAGAGGGTTTCATAGATAGGAAACAAAGACGAATAGTAAATCCGTAGAATGATTCGTTAATGCATCAGAACATGAATGTATAAACCAGAAACAAAAATATGTAGTATTTTTAGATCACTTTTTGTGGTGCAATGGATATCGGCTCGGAACCAGAAATCGGGGAGCCGAGTTCGAATTCCAGTTGAATACCTTTACATTCACTTACGCGCAAATATCCTTGGGAAAGGTATTAATCCGTCTCTTCCCTCCAGTTATGGGTTAAACATCAGGACATATTGGATTCTGTACTGCAGAAAGTAATAGCAACCTAATGCGGGATAATCTTTTGCCCAGTTAGTCATGTTTCTTTCGAGACATGATCGCCCAAGCGTGTATCATGCATGGCACTTAACAGACTGGCTGAATTACCAGAGATAAACACCTCTTTTAAGACGACATCGATACGTATTTGTAATCACCAGGATTTTAGGCAGGCGTACCTCACTTGAAAGATTGCTGCGGCACAATATTTCTAGCGGCCTTTAAACTTCATTACCAAGTTTGGCAAACATTGATAATTACTCAACACAGAGGAACTGCTTTTAGATTTATGCGAATACGAAATTCTTATCGTCCGAATAACGAAGCGTAAAGGCAGAAAATCGATATAGTAGAATTATTCCAGACGAACGATTCAAGAGGTGGGACGAGATCGTCTCAGACAACACTTTATTTCAATTTCTAAGAACCGAATAGAACTATTCAGCGCAATCTAATATATATATATATATATATATATATGTGTGTGTGTGTGTGTGTGTGTGTGTGTGTGTGTGTGTGTGTGTTAATTTCGATCGCTAGGCCAGCAGACATTAATTACACTGTTTGGGATAACATGGATGTGTAATTTAAAAAGCGGAGACCACTATACTAAACACTTATAATAACAATAATAATAATAATAATAATAATAAAGATTATATATATATATATATATATATATGTGTGTGTGTGTGTGTGTGTACACGCGCACGCCCACCACACACGAATATATATATATATAGATATATATATATATATATATATATATATATATATATATATGTGTGTGTGTGTGTGTGTGTATTACTTTCGATCGCTAGGCAAGCAAACATTAATTAAACTGTTTGCAATAACATGGATGTGTAATTTAAAAAGCGGAGAACCACTAAATTAAACGTTTATAATAACAACAACAATAATAATAATAATAATAATAAATAAATAAATAAATCTATATATATATATATATATATGTAAACACGAGCACGCACACACACACACACACACACACACGTGTCTGTGTGTGTGTGTGTGTGTGTGTGTGTGTGTGTGTGTGTGTGTGTGTAAGATTAAATAAATTTCAGACATTATGAACTGCTTATTTTTAATAAAATCTGTTTGGATTCACAGATAATCTTTCGTGTATTATAACTGAAAGATGTAAGAAAAGCACTGTAACTTTTACAGATGAATTTATTATCCATATTCATTTAAAATCAACTGTAGACGTTACAACACAATTCTTACTTCTTTCAACGGATTTTATAAAAAATAAGCAGACATAATGTTTGCAATTTATTTAATCAGACATGCCTAAAAGAGAATTTGCTGCCTAATACATACATACATACATACATACATATATATATATATATATATATATATATATAGTCAATAAATATTCAGTAGAGTTTTGTCACAAATCGCTCATTGGGTTCAAATATTCGTAAATGTATTGAAATTATTATTAAATCTAATAGTTTTACCCACTCTTGAAAAAATGTTTATCATAAATTTCATATATATATTTATATATTTCTTATATTGAATATATACAGTCCCCTCCAAAAGAGCAGAAAAGCAAGGTCAATTCCTTTGTTATTATTTTTAACAAAAGATATATGGGCTTAAAATCAAAAGATGAATATGCGACATGATTTCAGAATTTCAGAATTCATTTCCTGGCATTTACATTTAGGTGTGTTAAACAACTTAGGACATACCATCTTTTATATCAGATCACCCAATTTTAGACGAGCAAATGTAAGGGAACAAATAGCCTTAAAGTAAAAAAAAAAAACATTTAATATTTAGTTCATAACCTTTGCTTGCAATAACTGCATCAAGCTTGCAATCCATTCACATCACCAAGCTTGTATTCTTCATTTGTGATGCTTTCCAGACTTTTAAGGCAGCCTCTTTTGGTTCTTGTTTGTTTCAGGGGGACTTACATCAGTTTCCTCTTCAGGAGATGAAATGCATGATCGATTGGGTTACGGTCCAATGATTAACTTGGCCAGTCTAAAAGTGTCAACTATTTTTTTTTTTACTGATGAATTCCTTCTTTGCGTTGGCGGTACATTTTGGGTCATTATCCTGTTGCATGAAAAACTTCCTCCTGATTAGCTTGGATGCATTTCTCTGTAAATTAGCAAAATGTTTCTGTATACTTCTGAATTCATTTTACTGCTACCATCATGAGTTATATTATCATAAATATGAAGTAAACATGCAAGCCAAAATCAAGACACTCCATACGCCATGCTTGTCAGGTGAGCTTGTATACTTTGGATCATAAGCAGATCAATTCTTTCTCCACACTTTGATCTTTCCATCATTTTGGCAGATATTAGTTTTGGCCTCATCAGTTCTTAAAACTTTCTTCCAGAACTTTTGTGGTTAATTTCTGCATGAATTGTAAATTGCAACCTTGCCTTTCATTTCTTACTGTTAATGGATGGTTTTCATCTTGTGGTATGGCCTCTATATTTTTGCTCTTGAAAACTTCTTCAAAGGATGTTTTGTGAAAACTTTACTATTGCACTGTGAAAGTTGCTGATGATGATACTGATGCGTTAGCTCTGTCCAATGTTTTTCCAAAGTTTCTGATTGATTCTCCTTTTCTCGGTTTAAAAATGGCTACTTTTCCCCCATAGGCAGCTCTCTCGTTAGTTTATCCGTTTTAATAAGAAATGAAACCTTTACAGGTGAAATCCAAGGATAAAACCAAGAGTAGTCATTCAGAGCTATTTAATATTTAAACAATCACTCTAAAAGACAACAAGAAACACCTGTCAGTTTCCACTCGGGTAGTTTCTTCTCAAGAATTACTTTTTTTGGAACAGACACCCGAGAGAATGATTACCCTATCACTGTCATCTTTAACATTTCAGGTCTAGCGTTTAGCGTTGTATTTCCTACATATCCTCATAAATTGCATTTCTTGTCTTTCCCTCTCACACAACAACCTCATTGAATGCCTCATGAACGTTGTATTTAGCACACACACAAACATACGTAGATATACAGATATGAACGAACTTAGATAGATAGATAGATAGATAGATAGATAGATAGATAGATAGATAGATAGATATGAAAAGACTGAGATAGATAGATAGATAGATAGATAGATAGATAGATAGATAGATATGAAAAGACTGAGATAGATAGATAGATAGATAGATAGATAGATAGACAGATAGATATGAAAAGACTGAGATAGATAGATAGATAGATAGATAGATAGATAGATAGATAGATAGATAGATAGATAGATATGAAAAGACTGAGATAGATAGATAGATAGATAGATAGATAGATAGATAGATATAAAAAGACTGAGATAGATAGATAGATAGATAGATAGATAGATATGAAAAGACTGAGATAGATAGATAGATAGATAGATAGATAGATAGATAGATATGAAAAGACTGAGATAGATAGATAGATAGATAGATAGATAGATAGATAGATAGATAGATAGATAGATAGATATGAAAAGACTGAGATAGATAGATAGATAGATAGATAGATATATAGATACATATGAAAAGACTGAGATAGATAGATAGATAGATAGATAGATAGATATGAAAAGACTGAGATAGATAGATAGATAGATAGATAGATAGATAGATAGATAGATAGATAGATAGATAGATAGATATAAAAAGACTGAGATAGATAGATAGATAGATAGATAGATATGAAAAGACTGAGATAGATAGATAGATAGATAGATAGATAGATAGATAGATAGATAGATAGATAGATAGATAGATAGATATTAAAAGACTGAGATAGATAGATAGATAGATAGATAGATAAATAGATAGATAGATAGATAGATAGATAGATATGAAAAGACTGAGATAGATAGATAGATAGATAGATAGATAGATATGAAAAGACTGAGATAGATAGATAGATAGATAGATAGATAGATAGATATGAAAAGACTGAGATAGATAGATAGATAGATAGATAGATAGATAGATAGATAGATAGATAGATAGATAGATAGATATGAAAAGACTGAGATAGATAGATAGATAGATAGATAGATAGATAGATATGAAAAGACTGAGATAGATAGATAGATAGATAGATAGATAGATATGAAAAGACTGAGATAGATAGATAGATAGATAGATAGATATGAAAAGACTGAGATAGATAGATAGATAGATAGATAGATAGATAGATAGATAGATAGATAGATATGAAAAGACTGAGATAGATAGATAGATAGATAGATAGATAGATAGATAGATAGATAGATAGATATGAAAAGACTGAGATAGATAGATAGATAGATAGATAGATAGATATGAAAAGACTGAGATAGATAGATAGATAGATAGATAGATAGATAGATAGATAGATAGATAGATATGAAAAGACTGAGATAGATAGATAGATAGATAGATAGATAGATAGATAGATAGATAGATAGATAGATAGATATGAAAAGACTGAGATAGATAGATAGATAGATAGATAGATAGATAGATAGATATGAAAAGACTGAGATAGATAGATAGATAGATAGATAGATAGATAGATATGAAAAGACTGAGATAGATAGATAGATAGATAGATAGATAGATAGATAGATAGATAGATAGATATGAAAAGACTGAGATAGATAGATAGATAGATAGATAGATATGAAAAGACTGAGATAGATAGATAGATAGATAGATAGATAGATAGATAGATAGATATGAAAAGACTGAGATAGATAGATAGATAGATAGATAGATAGATAGATAGATAGATAGATAGATAGATAGATATGAAAAGACTGAGATAGATAGATAGATAGATAGATAGATAGATAGATAGATAGATATGAAAAGACTGAGATAGATAGATAGATAGATAGATAGATAGATAGATATGAAAAGACTGAGATAGATAGATAGATAGATAGATAGATAGATAGATAGATAGATAGATAGATATGAAAAGACTGAGATAGATAGATAGATAGATAGATAGATAGATAGATAGATAGATAGATAGATAGATAGATATGAAAAGACTGAGATAGATAGATAGATAGATAGATAGATATGAAAAGACTGAGATAGATAGATAGATAGATAGATAGATAGATAGATAGATAGATAGATAGATAGATATGAAAAGACTGAGATAGATAGATAGATAGATAGATAGATAGATAGATAGATATGAAAAGACTGAGATAGATAGATAGATAGATAGATAGATAGATAGATAGATAGATAGATAGATATGAAAAGACTGAGATAGATAGATAGATAGATAGATAGATAGATAGATAGATATGAAAAGACTGAGATAGATAGATAGATAGATAGATAGATAGATAGATATGAAAAGACTGAGATAGATAGATAGATAGATAGATAGATAGATAGATAGATAGATATGAAAAGACTGAGATAGATAGATAGATAGATAGATAGATAGATAGATATGAAAAGACTGAGATAGATAGATAGATAGATAGATAGATAGATAGATAGATAGATAGATATGAAAAGACTGAGATAGATAGATAGATAGATAGATAGATAGATAGATAGATAGATAGATAGATAGATAGATATGCAAACTGTATAACGGTTATCGACCAATTATGCAAATGTGCTAAAAGTTTCCAAATTCCGATCAGTTCCATTTCGTTCGATTGAACTTCATTCCCTTGAAAAAGCCATGAATCTATCTTCCTCCTACTATGCGTTAAATAGCAGTGAAGACTTTACTCACTCTTTTGCCTTGGTTAGGAGCCAGTCTAAAAGAAGGAAAACTAAATCCTAAATTGAAGAGACTTTTACACCACTTTTTTCCAAAAAGTGGGGCTGGTTCAGCACAAATCTTCACCACTAGAACCAGATTATCTCTAGGGGGTCTATCGGTTCTAAAAATAAACTATTCTGGCCACTCAGTTAAGTGTCATACGTGAAACACGCTTCGGCGATCATGTCTCGAAAGAGACATGACTGACTAAGCAGAAGATTATCCCGCAGTAGGTTGACATTGCTTTCTGCGGTAGATTGGTTGTCAGCAAATGCTATAGAACCCAATCTGTCCTGTTATTTAACCCATAACTGAAAGGAAGAGACGGATTAATACCTTTCCCAAGAGTATTTGCGCGTAAGTGAATACAATGACTTCAACTGGAATTTGAACCCGGCTCCCCGATTTCTCGTTCCGAGCGATATCCACTGTACCACAACGCACATCCTGACCACTATACGTCGAAAATGACGGGAAAGTTCACTATATATCAGGGCAGCATTTTTCAACTGTTATTGAATGCGACAGATGAAGAATAATTGTCGGACTTTTTCAATTTAATTTCTTTTGTTTTCTTAGGGTTAAGAAACGGTTTAATCCAGACTATGCAACAAGTGTCGATTCTTCATGTCTGCGATTCCCTTTTGGCAATTCTCTAGTGATTCCGAGAAACAAAACGTGTTTTAGGAAATGATGAACTGATAAACAAAAACTGATGTCGCTTCTGATATAAGATTTTATATCAGAAGATGTCAATGGTAAAAGCAAAAAAAAAAAAAAGAAAAAAAAAACACCCTTGGTAATAGAGTTAGTATTTTTTACTCTGTAATATAGTTCTAAAACAAACTTATTAAATTTTTACTTTAATTATACAAATTTAAAATGAAATATATTTGTCTATGTTTCTGAGATGAGCTATTTACATTATTTATATTGTTCGAACTGCTGTCTGCACCTTTATTTTTTTTAATTTTTTTTTTAATCATTTCACCCCGAGCAAGGCAGAAACGCCACTGATGTGCAGGGGGTTACATAAATGTAAAAAGATTAATGAGAAAAGAGTGAGGAGTACAAACTAGTTAGAAAGGAACAATAGAAAGCTGAGAAAGCAGGTGCGATGACAGATACATAGGCGGAGAGAAAGTGAAGATTATACAGGGGAGGGGAGAGAGCTAGAGGCCAGTGGTTAGTAGATGAGTATTAACTTTGCATTTAAATTTCTGGAGGTTGTAGCCGTCAGGAAAGCAAGAATACGGGAGTGAGTTCCACAGGCAGGAAGTGCGAGAGAAGAAGCTGCAGGAGTAGAATTGTCGTCTGTATTTGGCTAACCTGACTGTGAATGGGTGGGACCCAGCTGCCTGTCTGGTTGCACGGGTAAACACCTGTTGAGGAGGCATCAGTGACTTAAGCTCATCCGAGCAGAAGCCATGAAAGTATTTATAGAAGAGACAGAGGGAGGCCACATTTCGACGATGGGAAAGTGGCTGCAGTCGAGTCGCCAGATCAGTACCTATCACATTACAGACTCTCCTTTGGAGCTTGTCAAGAACACTGAGGAGAACGGCAGGGGCACCTGACCATAAATGGTAGCAGTACTCCATGCACGGACGGATGGTTGACTTGTATATATGCAGGATGGATTCAGGTGGAAAAAACATCCTGGATCGACATAGTGACCCAATCTTCTTAGCAGTAGATTTTGCTATGGATTCAATATAGTGGTTCCATTTGAGGTCTGAGGACAGGGTAAGTCCGAGGAGGCGTAGTGTATTACTCTCCGGGAGAATCATCTGTTCCATGCTTATGGGAGGCAGAAGAGGTTGCCTGTAATGGTTGACAGGCAACAGCTTGGTCTTAGAGGAATTGAAGTTGACAAGCCACTTCTTGCCCCAGTTCACGACGCTTCGGTCGTTGTTCACGACCGAAGCGTCGTTGTACACGCCAACCTTCTTCAGGTGAATGAAATTTTGAACCGAATCCTTTATTTTGATCACTGGAGATAGATTGTTCTCGTTCCATAAATCATGTCACTTCCGGATGTTTAAAGTTGTCTTTATTTAACTCAACTGTCTAAATTTTTTGTTCGTCCCTTCTGCTGCCAGGTATTGAGCTCACAACACTTTGGGTCAAGTCACTGGATACGACTAACGCTTTTATGCACTGGACCATGTGTCTTTGGAGACACATAAAAATAACTTCAAATTAAACAACACATTCAGTGAACTGATATAACACCGAAACCTTTATGATTAAAACTTTATGATCGCTGCTGATCTTGAGAAGGACCTCCTCTTAGTGGTGGACTGGGGTAAGAAGTGGCTCGTAAATTTCAAAAAACACTTCTAAAATGAAACTCCTATCTGTCAACCATCACAGGCAATCACTCCTGCCACCCATAAGCATGGACCAAGTTAGTCTCCCTGAAAACAATACACTGCGCTTACCCTATCTTCAGACCTCAAGTGGAATAATTACATTGAATCAATAGCTAAATCCACTGCTAGGAAGATTGGGTCACTGTGTCAGGCCAGGAAGTTTTTTTCCACTTGAATCCATTTTGCACAAATCAAATGCACGGTCGGATGGTTGATACAAATCAACCATCCGACCGTGCATAGAATATTGCTGTCGTATATGGTTAGGCGCCCTTGCTGTTCATCTCAGTGTTCTCGACAGGCTCCAAAGAAGAACCTGTTATGTGATTGGTTTCGACCTAGCAACTTTCTCATCAGTGGGATGTAGCTTCCCTCTGTCTCTTCTGTAAATATTTTCATGGCTTCTGCTCTTACGAACTTGGGATGAGTCACTGGTTCCCCATCCACAAGAATTTACTCGAGCAACCAGACTGGCAGCAAGGTCTCACCCCTTTTACAGTTAGATCAACCAAATGCAGGCGACAATTCCAGTAACTTATTTTCTCGAGCTTCCCGTTTGTGGAACTCCCTTCCATATACTTGCTTTCCTGACGGCTATAACCTTCAGAAATTTAAATGCAAAGTCAATTCCCATCTCTTATCCACTTGACTCCAGCCCTTTCTACATCACCCCGTGTATTTTGTTCTTTTCCTTTCTCTCTACCTTCGCAACTGTCTTCATACCTGTTCCCATCCTTCTCTTTCCCTCTCTCTTTTATCCCCTCTAGCTGGTTCGTCTTTCTCTTCAATCTCTTCTTGCATTATACTTCAACTCTCTTATGTAACCCCCTGCACATCAGTGGCGTTAACGCCTTGCTTGAGGTGAAATGATAAAAAAAAAAAACTTTTATCTGGAAAATAATATTTTAATAAAAATTTGGAACCGCTAGATAACCTAGACATCTATCTAAAATTATTTATAAATGAAACTTTGTCTGTGTGTCTGTGTGTGTGTGTGTGTGTGTGTGTGTGTGTATGTGTGTGTGTGTATATGTGTGTGTGTGCGTTAACTATAGACTCCGAAACGGCTGAACCGATTTTTTTGAAAATTTACACAGTTTTACTATAAGATAAGCGTCTGCAAGTGTTCTTAGCTAGGTTTTGTGTCGAGGTACCCCCGATAAATATCGAAAATCGATAATCGAAAAAATCGGGTTATAGAAGGAGTGGTCCGATTTTAATCAAATTTGATACTATCATAGACAAAGACATAAGAAACGATATTCAGAAGTTTCAAGGTTGCAGTTATTACAATAGTGCAGAAAATCGATAATATATATATATATATATATATATATATATATATAAAAGGCAAGATGTTTGTGTGTGTGTGTCTGTTTATCTGTCTGTATGTCCTTTATACAAATCCACAATTTTTATCCGATTCTCACCAAACTTCACACAAATATTCTTTAGGCTGAGTCTGAGTCTGTGTTCCAGGACCATGGATTAGTTTTAAAGCTTTCATTTCACCCGAACAACGCCGGGCTATCCTGCTATTATTTTAAAAGTAAATTATACTGATCCATAACGTATGCTGATAGAAAGCTCCCTGAACACGAACAGAAATTAAATTCAGCGAATATAAAAAAGATAGAAAGTGGTGTGAGTCAAGGCTATGTCTTCTCGCCGGACTTATTCAATTAATATAATGAAATGATTCTAAGAGACTTAGGATTTCTCCCAGGATTCATTATTGGCAGGTACATTTTGTACAGGCTTACGGCCTATCACGTTGAATACACCGGTTCTCGCTCGATCACCGAAGTTAAGCGACGTTGAGCCTGGTCAGTACTTAGATGGATGACCGCTTGGGAATACTAGGTGTTGTAAGCGTATAGTGACGGATGTGCGTTGTGGTGCAGTGAATATCGGCTCGGAAAGAGAAATCGGTGAGCCGAGTTCGAATTCCAGTTGAATACCCTGCATTCACTTAAGCACTGGTACCCTTGGGAAAGGTATTAATCCGTCCCTTCCCTTTAGTTATGGGTTAAATAACAAGGGTAGGACTTGGGGACCCTGCCCTTAAAAACAAATCCCAATGAATCTTGATACTCGAAAAGAAAAAAGTATTACTAGACACAAAACTTATATAAAAAATACAACAATAATTTGTTAAAAAGAAAAAGGTATTGCCAGCAATAAATAAATAAAGATTAGTTGGCAATAAATGACCCGCCGAGGTTGATATGCCATAAAAACAAAACAACCAACCAACCAACATTCTTTACAATTTGAGATATGCAGACGACAAAATATTCATAACAGACACAGAAAAAAAACTACAATAAATCCTACAAATGGTAGGAAAGGAAAGCGAGAAGAAAGGACTAAGCATCAATTGCAAGAAGATAAAAATGGACGGTTGTTAGAAAAAAGAAAAGCTCAACATGCAATTTAAAAATTGAAGATTCCAAAATCCAACAAGTTAAAAATTTGAATATACGGAAAATGTTTTAACAACAACAACAAAAAAAAAAAAAAAAAAAAAAAAAAACGGAAAGTGTGAGACTGAAATCTGAAGGAGAATTGGTATAGTGGAATATGCCTTCCAAAAGATAAGCAAGGTATTAAGAAACAGAAAAACGTCGTTATAAACAAAGAAAAATTTACAGAACTGTTACGGTATATCAGTCCTTCTTTATAACAGTGAAGGCTGAACAATGTCCTCATTGATGAAGAAGAGACTTTAAGCAACAGAAACATGGTTCTAATGAACTATGCTAAGAATACCATGGGCTGAACATGTGAGCAACGTCAAAATATTTTTTAAAATGGACACAAAAATACCCTTACACTTAACATCAGAAAGCAAAAGTAAATAATGAGGAAAGAATGCTTGGAAAATTTAATACTCACAGGAGAGATTGAAGGAAAGAAGAATAAAAGAAAACAAGACGTAGCCTACCTAGCGAGCTTGTGTAAACGGATTGCCGAACAAGATCTAGCAGAGATAACAAAAAGATACAAATTATCAAGACGTGTAAAGGACAGGAAATTGTGGAGAACCATGACCACTTACTCCATAAAGGGACACGGTACACAGAAGAAAAGAAAACGCTTATATGGATCAATCATAACTTAATCAAACAGTCTAAACCAACGTTTTTCAACATTTTGCCCTTAAATAATATAAGATGTTGGAGCCTTTGTTATAATAACCAATGATCTTTTAACAATACGATGTATGCGTAAAATAAAATTACGAATATAAAATTAAACAAAAATTACTCAAAAATGCATTAGTCTATTTATCACTGTTGCTCGTGGAAAACCTAGCGACCACTTATGAAACACTAGAGTTCCGAGGAACACCAACTGAGACATACCGGTCGAGAGGTTTTAATAATAACCAAGGAATTTCCAACAATATGCCGTATGTGTACAGTAAAATTATGAATGCAAAATTAAAGAAATATTACTTAAAAATGCATTAGCCTATTTATCACTCTCGTGGAATCCCTACAGACCCTATGTGAAACACTTGGGTTCCGACGAACACCAATTGAGAAATACCGGTCGAGAGGTTTTAATAATAATCAAGATATTTCAAACAATATGCCGTATGTGTATCGTAAAATTATGAATACGAAATTAAAGAAATATTACTTAAAAAGGATTAGCCTATTTATCATTCTTTCTCGTGGAACCCCTAACGACACCTTGGGAAGCACTTGGGCTCCGAGGAACATTAATTGAGAAATACTGGTCTAGAGGTTTTGAGTGAATTTTTTTGAGACTCGAGAAATCAAACCTAACCATAATAATATCAAATATAAAATATCTTTATGAGAAATTCTTAATGTTGTTTTGAATTATCATTATTTAGGTGCAAAGCGATGCATTCTGCTATTTTGGCTGAGACAATTGTGTATTTCAAGTTTAAGTTTCGAGCCCGGTTACCAAGTAGGATGTTGAAAACTGGCTACATTCCGTAAACGATGACTCAAATATGGTCATATTTTGCTAAGATTCCAACGGATGTTACATCCATTTCAGAAAAACCGTTTACTGTTTGTTCCAAAATATCACTTAATAATGATTCTAACATAAATATTCCATTTGACATAGGCTCTAACACAATCCCATTTAACAAGGGCTTAAGCACAAACCCATTTAACAAGGGCTTCAAAAGAATCTCATTTAATATGGGCTTAAACACGATCACATTCAACATGGGTTTAAACACAATCCCATTTAACATGGGCTTCAACACAACGCCATTTAACTTTAGTTCCAATCCAATCAGATTGAACGTTGTTTTTAAAAACAATCTCATATAACTTTGGTTCCAGCACAATATCTTTTAATTCTGGTTAGGAAAAATCCAATTTAACTTTCTTTCCCCGAAATAGCACAACGTTAGTCCCAACAAAATCCCATTTAACGCAATTCACCGCAATTCCAATTGACCCTAGTTTCATAACGCCACTTAACGTTAGTCCCAACACAATCCCATTTAACGCAATTCAATGCAATTCCAATTGATCTTCGTTCCACAAAGCCATT
This sequence comes from Ascarosepion bandense, assembly GCA_037127315.1. Classification (NCBI taxonomy): domain Eukaryota; kingdom Metazoa; phylum Mollusca; class Cephalopoda; order Sepiida; family Sepiidae; genus Ascarosepion; species Ascarosepion bandense. The sequence continues at coordinate 2,030,994 of JBBBDQ010000882.1, forward strand.
AATGTTAGTTTTAACACAGCTTCATTTAACGCATTTCAATGCAATTATAATTGACCTTGGTTGTAGAAAGACAATAAATGCTAGTTTCAACACAATCCCATTTAACGCAATTCAACGCAATTCAATGTGACCCTGGTTCCTCGAAGACACTTAACGTTACTTTCAACACAATCTCATTTAAAGTTTCAACGTTGGTTTCAACACAATCCCATTTAACGCAGTTCAAGGCAATTCTAATTCAACCTGGTTCCACGAAGACACTTATCGTTACTTTCAACACAATCTCATTTAAAGTTGATTCAAAAGCATTCCAATTGGCCTTAATTCCACAAAGCCACTTAAGGTTAGTTTCAAAACGATCTCATCTAACGTTGGATCAATGTAATTGCAAATGACTTTCGTTCAACAAAGTCTCAAAGTTGGTTTCAACACAATCCCATTTAACGCAGTTCAAGGCAGTTTTAATTCAACCTGCTTCTACAAAGCCACATAACGTTAATTTCAACACTAACTCATTAAATGCAATTCAACACAATTCCAGTTGAACCTGGTTCCACAAAACCACTTAACGGTAGTGTCAACAAAATCTTATTTAACTTAATTCAACGAAATTCCAATTGACCTTGGTTCCACAAAATCACCTAACGTTACTTTCAAGACAATCCCATCCAACATAACACTCAGCATATTTACACTTGCGAATATAGAATCACACAACACTTACCTCAAAATTCCAGTAGCCCGTTTATCACTGTTTCTCGCGATCCCCTTTGCGACCTCTTGCGAAACACCGGTTGAAACACACTAATCTAAACAACCCCTTACTATTTTAATATTATCTAATTTGCGCAATGAGTGTGGGTGTGTGTAGCTTTGGGATTATTGTCCAAAACGTCGATTTTATATTCTCCTCCGAAATATCGGATAGACTAGATAAGGCAGTTCTAAAGATTTCTGAGAATACTAGAAACAGAACATGGGAGCAATGAGGAAGTTTCCCCAAAGAACATGTGAACAAGAAAGATATTCATACACAAAATTAGAAAAAGATAGTTAACATTTCAAGGAAGAGCGGCTTGGAAAACATAATACTAACAGGGAAAGCGTTAGAGGAAAACAATGATCAACTTAACTAATGAGTTTCCGTGAATGGACAGGACAGCAAGGACAAAATGTGACGGCAAAGCTTGTATCATGTGGATCGTTCCAACGATAAGTGCAACTGTGTCGGTCATGCGATTCTGGAACCAGTGGTCACCTCTGGTCAACCCTGCAACTGGCTCCCTTGTAGGTCTAATAAGCTAAGTGCAAAGTCTATTCTGACATAATCCGGGATGAGACACATTACACACTACTGAATTGAATTCTCCCTGAGTGCTCTATGTCTTCTCCCTTGAACCATACTAAGCTAATCTAAGTAAATATCAACAATAAATTCAAATGTCATTCTTATTTACTTTATATCCCAAAATTGATTATGTAATTCAAGTGGACGGAAGAACATTTCACGGCACAAATAGAGATTACAATCAAGTTAACGCAAATTCTATATTTTATTGCTTTATAACCATTATAAATCTTACCCTCTTGTCAGAATCGTCTGTGCTTTTCAGTGTACACAATTTTCTGAATGTATTTATATGAACAGTCTGCATTTTTGTCTATTGATTTTTATGGGGCAAATATATCTGTAAGTGTCGAAAGATTGCGTTTTATTTAAAACAAACATTATTTGGGTGCTTACTGCAACGCACAGTTCAACATATTTGCTGAGCAAAAAATTCCCTAAATTTTAAGGCGGCAGAAATGTGGTTCAACAGAACGAGACTGAAAATTCCATGAACGGAACGAGGAAACAACAAAGATGTATTTAAGAAAAGGGTAACAGAAAGAACATTTTTACTTAGAACAAAGACTAGACAACTGGAATTCCTTGGACACATAGGGAGGAAGATTTGGAAAGTTTAACCATCACGAGGCATATTGACTAGCTTGTTAGAATGGATGGCGGAACAATGATACGGATGGTGGACCTAAGGGATAAAAACTGCTAAAAGCTACACAACGAGAAAGCTAAGTAGAGTGATGATCACCTATGTCCAGGTTGGGGGTGCGCAGTATATAGAAGAAGAAGAAGAAGAAGAAGAAGAAGAAGCTAATCTAATGTCTTTCCCAGAGCAATTCACACGCCTACTGAGTGTGAGGGGAAATGCGCCTTGCATAACGATTACCGGTACAGAAAGCTAAGTCGGCTATCTGAGTTCAAATTATAGCCTAGGAAAAACGTGACTATATTTCCCACCTATGGATTAAATAGCAATATATACTAAACTCTCTAGCCTTAGATGACAGATCTAGGAGAAGCTCAACTCTGAATTGAAAACTACGGGAAAAGATTCAACTATCGTATTATTTTTATTTATATTATTTCCATATTTCTCTCTCTCTTTCTCTCTCCCGCTCTCTCTCTCTCTCTCTCTCTCTCTCTCTCTCTCTCTTTCTTTCTTTCTATCTATCTATCTATCTATATATATATATATATATATATATATATATATGAATTGGGATCAAACATGAATTGGAATCCGACAAAATAATAGGATAAAGAACAAATAGGAAACGTCTATAAATAGGGAAAACGTCTTAGGCATTCGCCTGACTGCTCTATGACACTGTCAGCTCTCTTCCTTCAGGTAGAGGGCGCTCTCTGCTTCCGAGCAAAGAGCACAAACACAGTCGTGGTTGCGCCGAAGGGTAGAATCACTATTGGGGAAAAATATAGAGAGATTTTTTGGCCCGGCTATATGACCGGGAATACCCACTATAAAATGACCATGTGTCACATCTGGCCTTGCGTGGGAAGGCTAGTAAATACGGGAAACGTCTATAAATCTAAGTCAGTCAGTTAAGTGCCATATGTGATACACGCTTTAGGCGGTCATGTCTCTAAATAGACATGACTGACTGGGCAGAAGATTATCCCGCAATAGGTTGCCATTGCTTTCTGCGGTAGACTGGTTGCCAGCCAAGGCTATAGACCCCATTCTGTCTTATTATTTAACCCGTAACTGGAGGGAAGAGACAGATTAATACCTTTCCCAAGAGTATTTGTGCATAAGTGAATGCAAAGAATTCAACAGGAATTCGAACTCTGCCCCCCGATTTCTCGTTTCAAGTCGATATCCACTGCACTACAACGCATATGAGATCTTATCCTCTCATGAAGCTTTAATAAAAGCAAAACATGTTAAATTTATAAACGTTTCTTATTTGTTCTTTATTCTATCATATATGATATGTTAATCACCTTAAGATTGCTGTGAGTCGTGAGTAAAATAAAGGATAACACGTATATTTTTTTTATTTCTGGTTTTTTTTTCTCATCTTTCCTATCCTCTTTAGCTCGTACGAAAAATTTTGTCAATAAAAGGAAGTGAATTTTCATAAATTTTCTTTTAAAAAATAATGTTTATTAACCTCATTACTAACTTTCCTGATGAGACATTGTTCTTTCAATGTCGAAACACAATATACAATTTTGTAGTAGATTGTAGTTTGTATATATTCTAAAGTATAATTTATAATATAATTTATAAGGCATATATATAGTATAAATTATATATATATATATATATATATATATATATTATAAATTATATTTTAGAACATGTACATAACTTTTCTATATATACCCACGACAAAGGTCCGTTTGTTTCGACATTGAAACTTCAATGTCTCATCAGGCGGTGTGAAAAGTAATGGAAAGAAAAATTATGTACATGTTCTAAAGTATAACTTATAATAAATATTCACAGCTTTATATATTATATAGCGAGCACTGTTTTGAATTAATGTTTTGGACGTTGTAAGAATTCTTTCTTCGTTCTGTATTCACTCGTATATATATATATATATAAAATAAAATATTAAAAAAAAAAAAAATAATGGGAAAATGGAAAAATGTTTTTTAAGCGGTCACATATACTTACAGGTTAAGATAAAAATCAACCCAACACAATTAAAAGAGGCCAACCAAAAATGAGAAGAAGCATAAATCAATTAAGCAAACATCCACCTAAGCACACTCAATTCAATTTAACACGATAAAAAGCAGATAAAAGCAATCGACAACCTGTAAACAGTACAACACGCTAAAAATTGGTCTGTAAACTTCAGTCAAAAGCAATTAACCATCTGTAGAACCACTCACATACAAAAGTATTAAATTACACCAAACTGCATATGAATAGGGAAAAAACCGAGAAACAACAGAAGAAATCCTTAAGGAGTGAGTATATCACAATGGTGCCTTCACGAAGCTCCGAAATTGGCATAACCCTGCTCACTTAAATGACAAACTTCTCCATTATATATATATATATATATATATATATATATATATATATATATTGTCTTACGTCGATGGCACGACGTATTTATGAAAGTTGGCACTCTGTGCAGGGCCCGGAAATTCTTTCCGCCTGAAACTATCCTGCACTTATACAAATCTACCATCCGCCCGTGTTTTGAATACTGTTGCCACATCTGGTCGGGTGCCCCTGCTATTCTCCTCGGGCTTCTTGACAAAATACAGCGAAGAATCTGTAATGTGATTGATACCGACTTAGCTGACCGTCTGCAGTCACCCTCTCACCGGCGTGACGTGGCTTCCCTGTGCCTCTTCTATAAATACTTTCATGGCTTCTGCGCTGATAAACTTAAATCACTGGTGCCCCCTAGGTGTGAGTTCGCACGAGATACTAGATTGGCAACTAGGTCCCACCCTTTTACAGTGAAACTGATGAAATGTAACCGCAATTTCTACTCCAACAGCTTCTTTTCTCGCACTTCCCGCCTGTGGAATTCCCTTCCGCGTGCTTGCTTCCTCGACGGCTATAACCTCCAGGAGTTTAAATGTAAGGTCAATAGACACCTCCTAACACACTAACCCTCCCATTCTCTCCAACTCTCCCCCTATGTATATCCTGATTCGTCTATCGCCCTGTGTAACCCCCTGCGCTATAGTGGCAGTGGAATGCTTTGCTTGGGGTGACATGATTAAAAAAAATATTAATATTCCTTATCTACTTCACAAAAACTGATTTAATGAGCTCATGATGCCACTGAAAATAATACTTACTTAAATTCTTCGACCCCGATTGATTTTGATTTCTCAATATGTTTGCCTCTTTCTTTCTCTCTTTCTTTCTCACTTTCTCCTTTGTTTCTTTCCCCCGCAAATATTAATCTTAATAATTGTGAATTACGTTTCTTTAATTTTTGCTCGCTGCATTCTAATATTTTTTTTATTTTAATTTTATTTTAATTTCAATTTTTAATTTAAAATTTTGATTTCAATTTTATATCTACATGTAATCTTAGAATCTCTAAATTGATACGTTTTATGTATTACGCCCCTATGATTTCTTCTCCCTGCATTTTAGTATCTTTTATTATTTTTATTTCTTAATTTTATTTTTATTTTCTTAAATTTCAATTTAATTTTTTTCTCTATATGTAATCTTAGAATATTTAAATTTTTAATCTTGTTAATAAAAAGCAGTAATTTAACTTTATAAGATTTAATTCCCATAAACATCGAGTGAATCCAAATATATCAAACCGTCAGCTTGAAAAACGCACCTGGTGATTGCGTTACGCGTGAAACTCCGAGTCGTGCCATCGACGTAGGACAATGTGAATATTTATTAATATATATAAAATAGTTCTGTTCATACTATATTAAGCACTGTTTTTTAACACCTGAATAATAATACTATACATATGAGCACGCTCATGAATATATATATTAATTCACATTACTATATCTATCTATCTATATATATATATATATATATATATATATAGTCATCCGCAGACACGTGAAAATTGCTGTGAGTCATGAGTAAAATATATATCACAGTTCATCAGTACGGTTAGACATTCGATTGCTTTTTACCCAGGATTGAAAACCGACCTAATTGGCGTCAGTCGGCGATTCTACCTCTCTAAGATATGGGCGCTCGGTAGAAGAAGGCAGCCTTTTAGCGTGTGATATACCATGTATTCATATTTTCAAGAGAGTGCCTTGTCAATACCTAACGTTTGTCTTATGAACTTACCATTCTGAGCTATTTCCAACCCATGTGAACATACAGTAGCGTACAGTACGACTTGTTATGTGAAAATTTGGTTATCATGAGAATTCGCCGCCAGCATTTTAATAGCCATTTACTTTAAATAAATGATATTTTCATATTTTCCTAAAACGAAGCAGTACAGCCAGGCAACATTGCTATAATAATGCAATCTAATGGAAAACAATTTGACCTTTGTACCTGTCTATTTTTGTTGTTCTTTTTGATTGAAACTGTTTTATTTGTTATTTTTACAGGTGATAAAGACATTAGTAATTGTTGTGACAATATTCGTCCTGTGTTGGCTGCCACTTCATGTCTTCTTCTTGATACTAGACTTTCACCCAACATCATACACAATTTTGGGCCCGAAAGTCACAAGTATCTACTTGGGTGTACATTGGCTGGCGATGTCTAACAGCTTCGCCAATCCGATTATATATGGATTTACAAACGAAAGCTTCCGGGTAAGTAATTGAAATATAATTCTCAATTCCTCCTAGTCAGGTAGGTAAATGAAATCCGTTGTCAATGACCAGCCCTTTAAAACCAACAAGATCAATACAGTTATCCCATAAGGCTCTTTCTTTGGCTTGATCTCTGCTTTAAATGAACGATCAACCTAAGAACTGCGTGAAAATGAAATATAATCAATAAATAAACTCATAGTAATAATGAATAATAAAAAATAGATAAATATATATTTTCCCATGATCTTAGTAATAAAGAAACAGGACATTTTATTACGCAACTTGGTTTAGTCAAAACGTCTGCATGTAGCGTGGTTTAAGTCTATGAAAAGATAAAAATTTAATTACTCTTTCTCTTTGCTCCAAGATGTAGTCGATTTTTCTTTTTTAATCCTATCACCCCGAGCAAGGCGGTAACGCCACTGATGTGCAGGGGGCTACGTAATAGTGAAAAGATTGGAAAAGAGAAAGCCGGAAACCACATCCTAAACAGGGAACAAGGGATGAGCCTCTTAATCTGTTCAACAGACGTGGGTGGAGTGTGAGCCGGGCGATAGATCTATCTACTCCAATTGAAAAAAAAAACAAAGTGAGAAGATTGGAAAAGAGAATGCCGGAAACCAAATGCTAAACAGGGAACAAGAGATGAACCTCTTAACCTTTTCAATAGACGTGGGTGGAGTGTGAACCGGGCGATAGATAGATCTATCTACGCCAATTGAAAAAAAAAAACAAAGTGAGAAGATTGGAAAAGAGAAAGCCGGAAACCACATGCTAAACAGGGAACAAGGGATGAGCCTCTTAACCTGTTCAATAGACGTGGGTGGAGTGTGAACCGGGGATTGTGGAAAAAGACGTCCCGGCTGGGCACGTCTCCTTTCCTGAGTCTACTTACTGATGAAGTAAGTACAACCTTTATATCGCTCTTTCTAACTCAGCGCAAGGTTGATTTTATCTCGACCAATACAACCATCTTACTTCTGGACCAAAAAGAAAACACGGCTGTTAAAAAGGACCAGAAAAAATTTCTTTTATTTTCCAGCATATTGCGTTCGCACTGTTTTTTAAGAATTACAAAGGTCGGGACATTGTGGAGAGCCACGTCTGGCAATGACCTGAAGCGACATGGCACATAGAAGAAGCTCTCACATAGGTACGCTAAAAAATTAACATAAATATTAAAAATTGCCACAAATGTAACAAAACTAAGTTTTATCAGCAAAATATTTTTGTTATTATTAAGAGGAAAAACAAAATTATTGTTTAATATTAAATTATATTTTTGATCCTTTTTAAAGCGTTCAAAATTTTGCTTAAATTTCTTTTTCTTGCGTCTGCGAGTCACTTTAAGATAGTATAGTCAATTTTACCATATTTTTTGCGATGAAAAACACACTGATTTGGAAATTCTTGCAAAATTCACATAATTGTAGGATTTAAATTAAACTTTCATGGATTTATTTTAGAAACTTTTCTCTTTTAGAAAATCTTGGTAAAACAGTTTTGCATCTGTTAACCCCCAAATGTATTTCGAGAAATACATTTTTTGTGCCGTTTAATATTTATATTAGTTATAAGCAGTAGTCTTTGGAGAATTTAAATCACCAATTTGCTTTTATAAAGCAGGGTCCCCAATTACCGAAAATACCTTGAATCGTAAAGTAAAAAATACAATAAAACTTATTATTTAATTAGAAAAGATTTTAGTTGCTCTCCTGAATATGATATATTATGGACAATATTGTCTTAAGAAACAATTTTTTTCGTTGAATAATGAATTGGCTTTAATTCTCATTATAGCCAACTGGTAAATGAATTTAATTCCTATTGGTAACAATTTACACGATTTTGTCATAATTAGTAACTGGTATACAACTTTCATTCCTTTACAGCCAAATGCACTCCCCACTCAATTGCCAAGAAAACAGCATAGCGTGATGTTAAAAGGGCTCAAACTTAATAAAAACAAAGTTGTCTCATCAAAATGCTATTATTAAGAATAAAGATCAAATTTTGTTGTCATTATCTTAAAAAAAATTTAATCCTTTCTAACACGTTTGAAATTTCAATTAAAATTTCTTTTTTATTTTTTGTTTTCCTTGAACGATTCACGCTGTGTTTATGCAATGTGACTACTAAGGGAAACGTAATATTATGCAAGTCGTTTTTTGGCGTTGAAAGACACATTAATTTGAAAATTCTTGCAAAAATCATCTAATAAAAATTTCACGACTTATTCAAAGATGAATGAAATTATTTATGCAATTATTATTTTTAAAAGATTTTGGTAAAAACATGTGTTAGTCCCCACTTCAATTAAATACATAAAACCTCTAGAAATACATTATCTATACCAATTTCTTAATTAATAGTTAAATGCAGGACTCATTAGAGAATGCAAATCATGTATTTTGTTTTAATACGAAACCATTTTTCTGAAAATCTGCTCCAAATAGTAAAATAATTAAAATTACGCTATTTTTAATGTAAATAAAATTTCAGTTGGTTTTATAAATAATATAATTTTAGGATTTCATTTTCTGAAGAAGAAAAACATTTCGATGAATAGTGAATTTTTATAAGAATTGTTTTCATTTTTTCTTTGCTAATTAAAGTTTCAAACATCTTTTTAAATTTCTTCCAGTTACTAAATGTTACAATGTCTTCGGTTATAAATTCTTTAAAAATAAACTGTTTACAAATCGAAAATTCAGAAGCTTAATACAAATCATTTAGAATAAAGATTTTTAAAATAATTTCTTTTTTTTATTATGTTAAACTGCACATTTTCTTTCACTATGGAAACTTATAAGAGACTTATCATTAAAAGATCACATCTTTTAAGTGTTGTTCGAAACCGAAATGCTAAACTGGGTTATGTCAACTTTTGGTCACCATACGTCCAGATTGATTGATAGGTGCTGTTAACGCCCACTTAAAAGGTCAACGCGTTTGTGATCAAGAAATACTTTTATTCTAAATTTCATTCCCTAAACAAGTAATATTAGTTTGAAATCAGATTAAGTTAACTTCCAATTTGATAATTTTCCAAACGTAACTCGTAACATATTTTATTTTTGCAAGACTTTTAAAACCGAGAATTAACATTTATTTACAAATTTGTCGATCGCTCAAAAAATGACCGAAAAATTTAAATTTTTTTTAAATCTCAAAATTTTAGATTTCAATGAATATAACTTTTGTTTGAAATACATCGGAATATTTTCAATGAAGCTAAAAGTAAAGTTTCAAAAAAAGTTTTCATTTTTAAAAATTCAATTTAAAACTTAGATATCTAAAATGGAGTGGAGGTAACAATGACCGTTATATGACTAATTCTCATTACACCCAGCTTGTATATGACTTTAATTTTCATTATTACCAACTAGTATACGACATTGCTACCAATTACAGCTAATCCGTATATTACATTAATTCACATTACAGCCAACTGGTATACTACTTTGTCATTACAGTTAACTGATATACGACTTTAATTTCCATGACAGCCAGCTGATATACGACTGTGTATATTTTAACAATATTTTAACAAGACAATATAAGGAATTTATTTTCAAATTTACACTGTTGTAATTGTCAGGATCTTATTTCAAGACAGGTAATCACACATTAAAAGCTGATAAACAGAAAATATTCATATTAATATATCAGGCCCTAAGTACATTTCCAAAATTCGTTTACACACGGAAGTATTAAGCTGAATTCTATAAACAATATTCCAAAATGATTAAAAGCAAATCGAAAGAGTTCAGTTGAATTCCATACAAACGAGGTTTCCAAACTGATTAAAAACAAATCAAAAGAGTTCAGTTGAATTTCATACAATCAAGGTTTTCAAAATAATCAAAGCAAATTAAAAAAAGTTCAGTTGAATTCCCTACAAACAAGGTTTTCAAAATGTTCAGAACAAATTGAAAGAGTTCATTTTTCACATTAAAATATTCCAATGAAATTCAATATAAAAGACGTATTTTTAAATATTTATCTTCAACAGTAGAAAGAGTCTTTGTAATCATCAGTTGTCATTAAAGGCTAATAATATATTGGCGTGAAATGGACATTGTTGAAGCGTAGTCTCTGCTTTCCTTCTCTCTGCCACCGACCGACTTTCTTGTTGTGATTCTTTCTTTAAATAGCAGCAGAAGAACTGCAAACGCCAGGCGGGAAAATAACGTCTCCTGCAAAAATATTTTTAAGAAATAAATTAGGCATGGTAACACCTTTACGCAGTGATTGCTAATCTCTAACTGAACTAAAAACATTGGAATTACCATAGATCTAACAATTTATACCCCTGGTCTTATAATTTTGATCATGTGTAAATCGCCTCCTTTTATAAAAATGTACATTTTTAAATAAAATGTTTGGAATGTAGCTTTTTGTTTCCATAACCTTTTAGATTGTAGTATTGGTAACCTTAAGTGGGAGGAGTTTAAAATCTATCTGTAAATAAAATTTCTTTTCAAAGATTTTTAAGTGGTCTTAAATTTTTGATCGGGAGTGTATACACCAGTCACTCGGCAAGAACGTCGAAGCCCAAACTCTTGCCCTAGATATCTCCAAAGCGTTTGACAGAGTCTGGCATGTGAGCCTTCTACGCATGCTGTGAGACATAACAATTGTTTGACCTTATTCAACCATTCCTTTTGAAATCGCACAATGAGGGTAGTATGGAACGGACATACCTCCCAATACTATCGTACGAATGCGGGTGTCCCTCAAGGCTCTTTTCTAGGTCCTATGCTTTTCCTTATCTACATTAACGATCTCCCAGATGTAATAAGATCCTAAGTAGGCATATACGGTGACGACACTACGGTTTACTCTCACATCAATCAAAAATCTACCGAGGCTGACAACGCAAACCTGGCTGCAGAGCTTGGAAAAGACCTCCAATCCGTTGCGGACTGGGGTAAGAAATGGCTCGTTAATTTTAATGCTTCCAAAACGAAGCTGCTATCTATTAACCATCACAGACAATCGCTCCTACCCACTCCCATTAGCGTGGATCAGACTAGTCTCCCTGAAAGCAAAACACTGTGCTTCCTCGGGTTAACTCTCACAACAGACCTCAAGAATGACTATAAAGAATCCATAGCTAAATCCACTGTTTATGTCTATTCGGCTTTAATGGACTATTCCATTACTATGTATAGGAATGGTGGCCTCTACGTAGGAGAGTGTGCCGAGCAGCCGATCGACAAGTCAGACGTAGACTTCCGGTGACGACCCGGAAGTACCCATTGCTCATACTACGTCTTACGACGGCTTTATTCTTGTATTGGATACTAATAACCTTTGTAAATACTATTTTCACCGAATACAACAATTAACCTATTCCTGTTGTTGAGTTATTTATTCTTACTCACGACATAACAGTTTAAAAGGTTGGTTCTCTGCATAGGGCCAGGAAGTTTTCCTGTCTGAAACCATCGTGCACATATATAAATCTACCATCCACCCGTGTATTGAATACTGCTGTCATATCTGGTCGGGAGCTCCTTCTATCCACCTAGGTGTCCTTGACAAAATCCAACGGCAGCTCGGATGCAGTCTTTTTCTCACCGGCGCGATGTGGCTTCTCTGTGTCTCTTCTACAAATACTTTCACGACTACTGCTCCGATGAACTTAGCTCACTGGTGCCCCCTGTATATGAAGTTACTCGAGCCACAAAATTAGCAACTAGGTCCCACCCTTTTACTGTGAAACCAATAAAATGTAAACGCAAATTCTACTCCAGCAGCTTATTTTCTCGCACTTCCCGTTTGTGGTATTCTCTTCCGTTTACTTGCTTCTCCGACAGCTACAATCTCCAAGAATTTAAATGTGAAGTCAATAGTCATCTCCTATCTCAGTAACCCGCATCCTCTCTCTCATGCTCCTTTCTCCGTCCACTCCACTCTCATCAATATTCTCATCCTTTTCTTACCCACTTCCAGACACCCCCTATACCTGTCACTCTTTCTCATAACTTTCCTCCTATGTAACCTCCTGCAAAACAGTATCAGTAAAATGCCTTGCTTGGGGCGATATGATTATAAAAAAAATACAATTCTAATCAAAAACTAATCCATTTCTTCAGTATATTAATTGATGAAACTAAATATTCAAATATAATCTGAGTCAAGAATTTAAATATAATTTTTCCATCCAGAATCACTGTTTAATGATATGAAATAGGCATAAAATTTATTAGATCAATTAGAAAATGATATATATGTGCCGTATCCTTCCAGGACGTAGATGATCATGGTCTTTCATATCTCCCTATCTCTAATGGCCCTTAGCACGCTTTCTTCTCTTACCCCACCCAAACCCCACTCTGCCATCCACTTGCTCAAGCCCTTCAAGTATGTTACGCTTTCCCCTGTCACTCTTTCACTTTATCTGACCTGTGAGTATCAGATTCTCTAAGCCCTCCTTCCTCATTACATGTCACAGAAACTTCAGCTGTCTTTTCCTGATGTTAAGTATTAGTTTTTTTTTTCAATTCCATCCTCTCCAAAACCTCATTCTTGCTCAAATGTTCGGCCCATGGTAACGTCAGCATCCTTTTGTAGAATCACATTTTGGTTCCTTTAAGTCTCTTTTTCATCTTTGATGAGATTGCCCAGTATTCACCGCCATATTGAAGAACAGACATAACATAACAATCCAGTTCTATCTTCCTTATTTCTAGCAAAACTTTCCTGTCTTACAATACTGTACTCAGTTTCTGGAATGAATCCTTAGCCATGCCAATTTGCCTCCGAATCTCAGTGTCTCCCTTTCTGTTTTCTGTTAGAATACTTCCCAGGTATTTAAATTTCCGTACTTGCTTGATTTTAGTATCCACCGCCTGTTGTTAGCATTTTGGACTTTTTACTGACGACTGCATTCAGTTTTCTTGTAGTTCTTTCTTTCCTCTTTCTTCAACTTCTTTCTGTAGGAGGCTTTGTAGTTTCCTTTCTATGTCTGCTGTCAGCACTGTATCATCTGCGTATCTTATATTGTTCAGATGGTGGCCGCCGAGGATGAATCCTGGCATGACTTCTAGGGCTCTCAGAATAGTCTCACTGTACAAGCTGAATAGATAGGATGAATCCTGGCATGACTTCTAGGGCTCTCAGAATAGTCTCACTGTACAAGCTGAATAGATAGGATGAATCCTGGCATGACTTCTAGGGCTCTCAGAATAATCTCACTGTACAAGCTGAATAGATAGGATGAAAAGACACATTCTTTACACCTCTTTCTATCTTTGTACATCTGTTGAACACGTTCCCTGTCCGTATGCAGGCGGTGTGCGGCCAGTAGTTTCTTGAGTACTCAATTGTCTTTCCTAAGTATGTCTTGATTACTGAGCTTCTTCTTCTTCTTCTTCGATGTGCCCTGTCCCTTCAGGACGTAGGCGATCATGGCTCTCCACGTCTCCCTATCCCTTGTGGTTCTTAGTATGTTTGCTCCTGTTGCTCCTGACAACCCCCATTCCGTCATCCACCTGATCAGGCCCTGCAAATATGTTATCCGCTGCCTTCCTCTGTCTCTCCTTCCTTCTATCTGTCCAGTCAGTATCAGGTTCTCCAGGCTCTCCTTCCTCATTGCATGTCCCAGGAACTTCAGTTGTCTCTTCCTGATGCTCAGCATCAATTTCCTTTTTGTTGCCATTCTTTCTAACACCTCGTCGTTGCTTGTATGCTCAGTCCACGATATCCGTAGCATCCTTCTGTAGAACCACATTTCGGCCGCTTCCAGTTTTGTCCTCATTTTCGATGATATTGTCCATCATTCACAGCCGTATTGAAGAACTGACATCACGTAGCAGTCTAGCACTCGTTTCTTCGTTTCTATTGAGATTTTCCTGTGTGTTAGTATTTTGCTCATCTTCTGGAACGCGTCCTTTGACATTGCTGAGCAGTAAACCTAAAATCGTCGAACCGAATCCAGATTTTCAGCTGAGCCTATGCTCACTTACCAGGAATACTTTTCGTAAATATATGAATCGACATCTTTGAGGTCACACCAATCACCAGTCACCAGATATACCTCGTTGTTGACATACTGGTTAGAGGATAAAATTGTTTGAATAAACGAATTCATATAAAAACGTCAAAGATAAAAAAAAAAAGTCACAGGAAAAGTCACTGGAAAATTCAAGGGAAAGGTCACAGGAAAAGTCACAGGAAAAGTCACGGAAAAAGTCACAGGAAAATTCGAGGAAAATGTCACAGGGAAAGTCACAGGAAGTCACGGGAAAGTCACAAGAAAAGTCACGGAAAAGTCACGGGAAAAGTCACGGGAAAAATCACAGAAAAGTCACAGGAAAATTCGAGGTAAAGGTCACAGGGAAAGTCACAGGAAGTCACCGGAAAGTCACAGGAAAAGTCACGGGAAAAGTCACGGGAAAAATCACAGAAAAGTCACAGGAAAATTCGAGGAAAAGGTCACAGGGAAAGTCACAGGAAGTCACGGGAAAGTCACAGGAAAAGTCACGGAAAAGTCACGGGAAAAGTCACGGGAAAAATCACAGAAAAAGTCACAAGAAAAAGTCACAGGAAAAGTCACAGGAAAAGTCACGGGAAAAAGTTACAGGACAAAGTCACAGTGAAATAGTCTTCCGAAAAAAAAAAAGCAAGCAGAATAAGGTTAACACATAACGAGCACAAACAGTGGAAAAAGGTCAGCCTCTTGTCCCAAAAATTTCATAAATAAATGGTCTAATAATGATGAAGCATAAAAACCTTCCCAAAACCGAAACAACACAAACAGATTATTTATAGTGACTTCCTGGTTGACCATCAATACAACCTCACAATTTTCAGGACTCTAGCCAGAGAATCACTGCCAAAGTTGACTGCCAGCAAATAAATTAAATGTACATTCAGTTAAACAAAATGTAACCGTCAGTGATTAATTGATAAAGTCTAATTCTGTTTCATGAAAATGCTCGATAATATTTTGCCAGGACAATGCTGCAGAAGTTCACTGACTTGGGATACAAGACATTGCCACATTGAACATATTCCTCTGATCACTCAACCACTGACTACCACTTTTTTCAAGCATCTTGACAATTTCTAAGCCAAAAAACATCACATTGCAAAGAAGGTGCAGAAACTGCATTCAAAGATTTCTTAATTGCAAAGTTTTATCATAAATGCATAGATAACCTTTTAACCCAGCCGCATAAATGGATTGGTGTTCAGCATTCAGGGGATAAGAGTTGATTTTAAAATTGGACATTATTTTTCTCTTTCCAACAATACAAACCACATAATTAGAACTACGTCTGAATTTATTTCTCACTTATCTTTGGGATTCTAAGAAATTAAAAAATAAAACCGCACTAAGAATTTCCCGGAACAGTCACTCCGAAAGTAATGCCTCGTATTTTATGTTGGCTAATAATGTCAGAAGTGGGTGTTAGCATTAGTTTTTAAACCTTTCCACTAATAATGATTGATATATTTTTGTTTCACAATTAGCAGCTGTGTGAGGTTCGTTTTGATAAATGGCGTCTGACATGAATCTGCTTACGAAACTGAGGTGTATTATTCAATTTTTTTCATGCGGTAAAAGATTTCGTCTATTTATCGACGCTTCTAAAAGTATATGGAAACGAAACAGTGAATGAAAACACAGCTGAGTAACCAATTTCGGTTCGCTGCTCTGAAAAAGTAGGTCACTTTCATTTCTGAAATTTCTTTACGACTGTAGCAGTCATCGATAGAGGAAGTGCAAACATTTCTTCATCGATGGAGGAAAATGCAACTACTTGTTCATAGATGGAGGAAATGAAAGCCTTTGTTCATCGATGGAGGAAATGCAAGCCCTTGTTCATTAGTGGAGGAAAATACAAGCCCTTATTCATCGATGAAGGAAATGCAAGCTTTGGTTCATCGACGTACGAAATGCAGGCTCTTGTTCATCGATGAAGGAAAATGCAAGCCCTTATTCATCAATGGAGGAAATGCAAGCTTTGGTTCATCGACGTACGAAATGCAGGCTCTTGTTCATCGATGAAGGAAAATGCAAGCCCTTATTCATCGATGGAGGAAATGCAAGCTTTGGTTCATCGACGGACGAAATGCAGGCTCTTGTTCATCGATGAAGGAAAATGCAAGCCCGTATTCATCGATGGAGGAAATGCAAGCTTTGGTTCATCGACGGACGAAATGCAGGCTCTTGTTCATCGATGAAGGAAAATGCAAGCTCTTGTTCATCGATTGAGAAAATGCAAGCCCTTGTTTATTAGTTTAGAAAAATGCAAGACCTTGTTCATCAGTGGATAAAATTACAAACCCTTATTCATCAATAGAGGAAAATACAAGCCTTTTTTGTAAATGGAGGAAATACAACTCCTTGTTCATCGATGGAAGAAATGCAAGCATTCTTCAACGATGGAGGAAAATGCAAGTCTTTGTTCATTGACGGAACAAATTAAGGCCCTTGTTCATCAGTGGAGGAAGATAGAAACCCCTCAATGGAGGAAAATACAAGCATTTTTTTCATAAATGGAAGAAATACAAGTCCTTGTTCATCGATTAAAGAAATGCATGCCCTTCTTCACTGATGGAGAAAAAGCAAACCCATGTTCATCAGTGGAAGTAATGCAAGCTTTCTTCAACGATGGAGGAAAATGCAAGCTCTTGTTCTTCAGTGGAAGAAATTCAAGCATTCTTCAACGATGGAGGAAAATGCAAGTCCTTGTTCATCGACAGAGCAAAAGCGAGCCCTTTTTTATCAATGGAGAAAAATGCAAGCCCTTGTTCATCAGTGGATGAAGATACAATCCCTCATTCATCAATGGAGGAAAATACAAGCCCTTTTTCATAAATGGCGGAAATGAAAGCCTTTGTTCATCGACGGAGAAAATGCAAGCCCTTGTTCATTAGTGAAGGAAAATACAAGCCCTTATTCATCGATGGAAGAAACGCAAGCTCTTGTTCATCAATTGAGAAAATGCAAGACCTTGTTCATTGATGGAGGAAAATGCAAGCCCATGTTCATCGATTGAGGAAATGCAAGCCCTTGTTCATCAGTGGATGAAGATACAAACCCTTATTCATTACTGGAGGAAAATACAAGCCGTTTTTCATAAATCGAGGAAATGCAGGTTCTTGTTTATTGATAGAAGAAATGCACGCCCTTCTTTACCGAGGGAGGAAAATGTAAGCCCTTGTTCATCAGTGGAAGGAATGCAAGCATTCTTCAAGGATGGTGGAAAATGCAAGTCCTTGTCCATCGATGGAGCAAATGCAAACCCTTTTTCATCAGTGGATGAAAATACAAACCCTTATTCATTAATGGAAGAAAATGCAACCCCTTTTTCATAAATGATGGAAATACAAGTCCTTGTTCATTAATGGAAGAAATGAAAGCCCTTCGTCATCCATGGAGAAAAATGAAGTCTTATCACCGATGGAGCAAAATGCATGCCATTATTCATCGATGGAGCAATGATATTCTTCATCGATGAAAAATGCAAGCCCTTGGTCATCGATGGAGCAAAAATGCATGCCCCCATTCATCGATGGAGCAATGATAGCCTTCATCCATGGAGAAAAATGCAAGCCCTTGGTCATCGATGGAGCAAATGCATGTCCTTATTCATCGATGGAGCAAATGATACTCCTTCTTCATCCATGGAGAAAATGCAAGCCCTTGGTCATCGATGGAGCAAAATGCATGCCATTATTCATCGATGGAGCAAATGATAGCCCTTCATCAGATGCAGAAAAATGCAAGTTCTTGGTCATCGATGGAGCAAATGCATGCCCTTATTCATCGATGGAGCAAATGATAGCCCTTCTTCATCCATGGAGAAAATGCAAGCCCTTGGTCATCGATGGAGCAAATGCATGCCCTTATTCATCGATGGAGCAAATGATATCCCTTCTTCATCGATGGAGAAAAATGCAAGCCCTTGGTCATCGATGAAGCAAAATGCATGCCCTTATTCATCGATGGAGCAAATGATAGCCCTTCTTCATCGATGCAGAAAATGCAGCCCTTGGTCATCGATGGAGCAAAATGCATGCCATTATTCATCGATGATAAAATGATAGCCCTTCTTCATCGATGCAGAAAATGCAAGCCCTTGGTCATCGATGGAGCAATGCATGCCCTTATTCATCAATGGAGCAAATGATAGCCCTTCTTCATCGATGCAGAAAATGCAAGCCCTTGGTCATCGATGGAGCAAATGCATGCCCTTATTCATCGATGGAGCAATGACATTCTTCTTCATCGATGCAGAAAAATGCAAGCCCCTTGGTCATCGATGGAGCAAAATGCATGCCCTTATTCAATGATGGAGCAATGATAGCCTCTTCATCGATGCAGAAAAATGCAAGCCCTTGGTCATCGATGAAGCAAAATGCATGCCCTTATTCATCGATGGAGCAAATGATAGCCCTTCTTCATCGATGGAGAAATGGAAACCCTTGGTCATCACGGATAAAATGCATGCCCTTATTCATCGATGGAGCACGATAGCCCTTCTTCATCCATGGAGAAAAAAATGCAGCTTTTATCATCGATGGAGCAAAATGCATGCCATTATCTCATCGATGGAGCAAATGATAGCCCTTCTTCATCGATGCAGAAAAAAATGCAAGCCCTTGGTCATCGATGGAGCAAAATGCATGCCCTTATTCATCGATGGAGCAATGATAGCTCCTTCATCCATGGAGAAAAAATGCAAGCCCTTGGGTCAATGATGGAGCAAAATGCATGCCCTTATTCATCGATGGAGCAAATGATAGCCCTTCTTCATCGATGGAGAAAAATGCAAGCCTTAATGATGAAGCAAAATGCATGTGCCCTTATTCATCGATGGAGCAAACGATATCTTCTTCATCGATGCAGAAAATGCAAGCTCTTTGGTCATCGATGAAGCAAAATGCATGCCATTATTCATCGATGGAGCAAATGAAAGCCCTTCTTCATCGATGCAGAAAAATGCAAGCCCTTGGTCATCGATGGAGCAAAAATGCATGCCATTATTCATCGATGGAGCAAATGATAGCCCTTCTTCATCGATGCAGAAATGCAAGCCCTTGGTCATCGATGGAGCAAAATGATGCCCTTATTCATCGATGGAGCAAATGATAGCCCTTCTTCATCCATGGAGAAAATGTAAGCCCTTGGTCATCGATGGAGCAAAATGCATGCCCTTATTCATCGATGGAGCAAATGATAGTTCTCTTCATCGATGGAGAAAATGCAAGCCCTTGGTCATCGATGAAGCAAAATGCATGCCCTTATTCATCGATGGAGCAAATGATAGCCCTTCTTCTATCGATGCAGAAAAATGCAAGCCCTTGGTCATCGATGAAGCAAAATGCATGCCATTATTCATCGATGGAGCAAATGAAAGCCCTTCTTCATCGATGCAGAAAAATGCAAGCCCTTGGTCATCGATGGAGCAAAATGCATGCCATTATTCATCGATGGAGCAAATGATAGCCTTTCTTCATCGATGCAGAAAATGCAAGCCCTTGGTCATCGATGGAGCAAAATGCATGCCATTATTCATCGATGGAGCAAATGAAAGCCCTTCTTCATCGATGGAGAAAAATGCAAGCCCTTGGTCATCGAGGAGCGTATACCCTTATTCATTCGATGGAGCAAATGATAGCCCTTCTTTATCGATGCAGAAAAATGCAAGCCCTTGTTCATCGATGGAGCAAAATGCATGCCCTTATTCATCGATGGAGCAAATGATACTCCTTCTTCATCGATGCAGAAAAATGCAAGCCCTTGGTCATCGATGGAGCAAAATGCATGCCCTTATTCATCGATGGAGCAAATGATAGCCCTTCTTCATCCATGGAGAAAAATGCAAGCCCTTGGTCATCGATGGAGCAAAATGCATGCCCTTATTCATCGATGGAGCAAATGATAGGCCCTTCTTCATCGATGGAGAAAAATGCAAGCCCTTGGTCATCGATGGAGCAAAATGCATGCCCTCATTCATCGATGGAGCAAATGAAAGCCCTTCTTCATCGATGCAGAAAAATGCAAGCCTCTGGTCATCGATGGAGCAAAATGCATGCCCTTATTCATCGATTGAGCAAATGATAGCCCTTCTTCATCCATGGAGAAAAATGCAAGCCCTTGGTCATCGATGAAGCAAAATGCATGCCCTTATTCATCGATGGAGCAATGATAGAAGCCGCCCTTCTTCATCGATGCAGAAAAATGCAAGCCCTTGGTCATCGATGGAGCAAAATGCATGCCCTTATTCATCGATGGAGCAAATGATAGCCCTTCTTCATCCATGGAGAAAAATGCAAGCCCTTGGTCATCGATGGAGCAAAATGCATGCCCTTATTCATCGATGGAGCAAATGATAGCCCTTCTTCATCGATGGAGAAAAATGCAAGCCCTTGGTCATCGATGAAGCAAAATGCATGCCCTTATTCATCGATGGAGCAAATGATAGCCCTTCTTCATCGATGCAGAAAAATGCAAGTCCTTGGTCATCGATGGAGCAAAATGCATGCCCTTATTCATCAATGGAGCAAATGATAGCCCTTTCTTCATCCATGGAGAAAAATGCAAGCCCTTGGTCATCGATGGAGCAAAATGCATGCCCTTATTCATCGATGGAGCAAATGATAGCCCTTCTTCATCCATGGAGAAAAATGCAAGCCCTTGGTCATCGATGGAGCAAAATGCATGCCCTTATTCATCGATGGAGCAAATGATAGCCCTTCTTCATCGATGCAGAAAAATGCAAGCCCTTGGTCATCGATGGAGCAAAAATGCATGCCCTTATTCATCAATGGAGCAAATGATAGCCCTTCTTCATAGATGGAGAAAAATGCAAGCCCTTGGTCATCGATGGAGCAAAATGCATGCCCTTATTCATCGATGGAGCAAATGATAGCCCTTCTTCAGATGGAGAAAAATGCAAGCCCTTGGTCATCGATGGAGCAAAAATGCATGCCCTTATTCATCAATGGAGCAAATGATAGGCCCTTCTTCATCGATGCAGAAAAATGCAAGCCCTTGGTCATCGATGGAGCAAAATGTACGCGCCCTTATTCATCAATGGAGCAAATGATAGCCCTTCTTCATCCATGGAGAAAAATGCAAGCCCTTGGTCATCGATGGAGCAAAATGCATGCCCTTATTCATCGATGGAGCAAATGATAGCCCTTCTTCATCCATGGAGAAAAATGCAAGCCCTTGGTCATCGATGGAGCAAAATGCATGCCCTTATTCATCGATGGAGCAATGATAGCCCTTCTTCATCGATGCAGAAAAATGCAAGCCCTTGGTCATCGATGGAGCAAAATGCATGCCCTTATTCATCAATGGAGCAAATGATAGCCCTTCTTCATCGATGCAGAAAAATGCAAGCCCTTGGTCATCGATGGAGCAAAATGCATGCCCTTATTCATCGATGGAGCAAATGATAGCCCTTCTTCATCGATGCAGAAAAATGCAAGCTCCTTGGTCATCGATGGAGCAAAATGCATGCCCTTATTCATCGATGGAGCAAATGATAGCCCTTCTTCATCGATGCAGAAAAATGCAAGCCCTTGGTCATCGATGGAGCAAAAATGCATGCCCTTATTCATCGATGGAGCAAATGATAGCCTTCTTCATCGATGCAGAAAAATGCAAGCCCTTGGTCATCGATGGAGCAAAATGCATGCCCTTATTCATCGATGGAGCAAATGATAGCCCTTCTTCATCGATGCAGAAAAATGCAAGCCCTTGGTCATCGATGGAGCAAAAATGCATGCCTCGTTCATCGATGGAGCAAATGATAGCCCTTCTTCATCGATGGCAAGTAAGTCTCTTGGTCATCGATGGAGCAAAATGCATGCCCTTATTCATCGATGGAGCAAATGATAGCCCTTCTTCATCGATGCAGAAAAATGGAAGCCCTTGGTCATCGATGGAGCAAAATGCATGCCCTTATTCATCAATGGAGCAAATGATAGTCTCTTCTTCATCGATGCAGAAAAATGCAAGCCCTTGGTCATCGATGGAGCAAAATGCATGCCCTTATTCATCGATGGAGCAAATGATAGCCCTTCTTCATCGATGCAGAAAAATGCAAGCCCTTGGTCATCGATGGAGCAAATGCATGTCTCCTTATTCATCGATGGAGCAAATGATAGCCCTTCTTCATCGATGCAGAAAAATGCAGTTTCTCCTTGGTCATCGATGGAGCAAAATGCATGCCATTATTCATCGATGGAGCAAATGATAAAAGCCCTTCTTCATCGATGGAGAAAAATGCAAGCTCCTGGTCATCGATGAAGCAAATGCATGCCTCTTATTCATCGATGGAGCAAATGATAGCCCTTCATCGATGGAGAAAATGCAAGCCCTTGGTCATCGATGGAGCAAAATGCATGCCCTTATTCATCGATGGAGCAAATGATAGCCCTTCTTCATCGATGCAGAAAATGTAGCCTTGGTCATCGATGAAGCAAAATGCATGCCCTTATTCATCGATGGAGCAAATGATAGTTCTTCATCGATGGAGAAAAATGCAAGCCCTTGGTCATCGATGGAGCAAAATGCATGCCATTATTCATCGATGGAGCAAATGATAGCCCTTCTTCATCGATGCAGAAATGCAAGCCCTTGGTCATCGATGGAGCAAAAATGCATGCCCTTATTCATCGATGGAGCAAATGATAGCCCTTCATCGATGCAGAAAAATGCAAGCCTCCTTGGTCATCGATGGAGAAATGCATGCCCTTATTCATCGATGGAGCAATGATAGCCCTTCTTCATCGATGGAGAAAATGCAAGCTCCTGGTCATCGATGAAGCAAAATGCATGCCCTTATTCATCGATGGAGCAAAATGATAGCCCTTCTTCATCGATGGAGAAAATGCAAGCCCTTGGTCATCGATGGAGCAAAAAATGCATGCCCTCATTCATCGATGGAGCAAATGATAGCCCTTCATCGATGCAGAAAAATGCAAGCCCTTGGTCATCGATGAAGCAAAATGCATGCCCTTATTCATCGATGGAGCAAATGATAGCCCTTCTTCATCGATGGAGAAAAATGCAAGCCCTTGGTCATCGATGGAGCAAAATGCATGCCATTATTCATCGATGGAGCAAATGATAGCCCTTCTTCATCGATGCAGAAAAATGCAAGCCCTTGGTCATCGATGGAGCAAATGCATGCCATTATTCATCGATGGAGCAAATGATAGCCCTTCTTCATCCATGGAGAAAAATGCAAGCCCTTGGTCATCGATGGAGCAAAAATGCATGCCATTATCCATCGATGGAGCAAACGATAGCCCTTCTTCATCGATGGAGAAAATGCATGCCCTTGGTCATCGATGAAGCAAAATGCATGCCCTTATTCATCGATGGAGCAAATGATTCTTCTTCATCGATGCAGAAAAATGCAAGCCCTTGGTCATCGATGGAGCAAAATGCATGCCCTTATTCATCAATGGAGCAAATGATAGCCCTTCTTCATCGATGCAGAAAAATGCAAGCCCTTGGTCATCGATGGAGCAAAATGCATGCCCTTATTCATCGATGGAGCAATTATTAGCCCTTCATCGATGGAGAAAAATGCAAGCCCTTGGTCATCGATGGAGCAAAATGCATGCCATTATCCATCGATGGAGCAAATGATAGCCCTTCTTCATCGATGGAGAAAAATGCAAGCCCTTGGTCATCGATGAAGCAAAATGCATGCCCTTATTCATCGATGGAGCAAATGACAGCCCTTCTTCATCGATGGAGAAAAAATGCAAGCCCTTGGTCATCGATGGAGCAAAATGCATGCCCTTATTCATCAATGGAGCAAATGATAGCCCTTCTTCATCGATGGAGAAAAATGTGCTCTCTTGGTCATCGATGAAGCAAAATGCATGCCCTTATTCATCGATGGAGCAAATGATAGTTCTTCTTCATCGATGCAGAAAAATGCAAGCCCTTGGTCATTGATGGAGCAAAAATGCATGCCCTTATTCATCAATGGAGCAAATGATAGCCTCTTCATCGATGGACAATGGATAGCCCTTCATCGATGCAGAAAAATGCAAGCCCTTGGTCATCGATGGAGCAAAATGCATGCCCTGATTCACCAATGGAGCAAATGATAGCCCTTCTTCATCGATGGAGAAAAATGCAAGCCCTTGGTCATCGATGGGAGCAAAAATGCATGCCCTTATTCATCGATGGAGCAAATGATAGCCCTTCTTCATCCATGGAGAAAAAAAATGCAAGCCCTTGGTCATCGATGGGAGCAAAATGCATGCCCTTATTCATCGATGGAGCAAATGATAGCCCTCTTCATCGATGGAGAAAAATGCAAGCCCTTGGTCATCGATGGAGCAAAATGCATGCCCTTATTCATCAATGGAGCAAATGATAGCCCTTCTTCATCATGGAGAAAAATGCAAGCCCTTGTCATCGATGGAGCAAAATGCATGCCCCTATTCATCGATGGAGCAAATGATAGCCCTTCTTCATCGATGCAGAAAATGCAAGCCCTGGTCGATGGAGCAAAAAATGCATGCCCTTATTCATCAATGGAGCAAATGATAGCCCTTCTTCATCGATGCAGAAAAATGCAAGCCCTTGGTCATCGATGGAGCAAAATGCATGCCCTTATTCATCAATGGAGCAAATGATAGCCCTTTCTTCATCGATGGAGAAAAATGCAAGCCCTTGGTCATCGATGGAGCAAAATGCATGCCCTTATTCATCAATGGAGCAAATGATAGCCCTTCTTCATCGATGGAGAAAAAAATGAAAGTTTTCTCTTGGTCATCGATGAAGCAAAAATGCATGCCCTTATTCATCGATGGAGCAAAAATGCAAGCCCTTATTCATCGATGGGAAATGCAAGCTTGGTTCGATGAAGGAAAGGCATAAACAAGAGAGTGTTTTGCTGCTCACAGTTTGCTTTCTCCACCGGTGTCATTGCATTTTCTTTGTTTGCTGGTGTTTACATGGAAATAAATTGGTGTCTTTGCTTTCGAAGCGTTCTATCTATCTATCTATCTATCTATCTATCTATCTATCTATCTGTCTGTCTTATTACTCCAAATGTTATATTTGAGTAGATACACGTGTTTAAGTAGAGGCCTAGTTTTGTTTTGTGAGTTTTTTCTTCGTTTTCGTGCGAATTACATGCAACGATCTGGGAATTCAAGAATCATAGTAAATAAAATGTGCTCTCCATTCATCGAGGAAACCTCCGTTTGATCCAGCATACCCTAGACAGCACGGCCACTGAGAACTTCCGCTTAAACACCTGTATCCACTAAAATATAATATTTGAAGTAATAAGAGATAAGGTTAGATTAAAAATAAAATCTATTAGTTCACATATATATATATATATATATATATATATATATATATATATATATATATATGAGATCAAGTTAGGTAAACTATCTAAGCGGTGGTACTTATAGAAGTATTTACTGGCGAATTTGGCACCGGACTGATAAAGATTCACCCTCCCACATCCTGTTATAGCCTCGTATACTTTAAACTGTAGCCGATTCTTGGCTATTTAAATGCATCTGCATAATTTAGCCAGACCTGGCACCTACAGCTTGAACACTAACTAGAAAGATGCCGTAAAATTTGTTTTAGCTTTTTTCTTTTTTTTTTCTTTTTTATATTTCAAAACATTATTCACATTCCTATACTTTCTACGATCAAAGTTTTAATAAATGTTACCCAGTCTTGGCCATTTCTTCGCGACTACAATATGTCATTTTACATACCTTGTAAAATCAGTTAAACGACAATATGTCATTTTACATACCTTGTAAAATCAGTTAAACTACAATATGTCATTTTACATACCTTGTCAATCAGTTAAACTACAATATGTCATTTTACATACCTTGTAAAATCAGTTAAACTCTATACGTACTACACGCTTTGGCAGATTATCCCGCAATAGGTTGCCATTACTTTCTGCGGTAGACTGGTTGCCAACCAATCTGGAGGGAAGAGACAAATTAATACCTTTCCCAAGGGTATTTGTGCATTGTGAATCCAAGGAACTCAACTGCAGTTCGAACTCGGCTCCCCGATTTGTCGTTCCGAGTCGATATTCACTGGACCACAACGCATATCTATAAATAAGAAACGTCTTTTTTCTTGTATTTAAATGAAAATCACTTTCGCAACAATGATCTAACATTACCTGATGATGAGGTAGAAATCTCGAAACATAGAAATTTCCGTGTCGCAATGTATTTTTAATTGAAAAAACAAATTTAATCATATAATTATATTATGCTCTACAATATTTATTGTACTTAGCACTTTTAATTAACAAAGAAGTAAATGCCGGAGAACTCGGAATTGTAAAACTGTTGGTTCTCTTCACCTGGATATATATATACTTATCTGATCTTCCAAATGGATGATCAGATAAGTAAATCCCCAAAACCCGATCCTAATTAATATTAATTTCATTAACATTAAAATTGATCAAGGTGGATTATATTCTATTTACAGAGCCAAATATAAAAAATAAAACAAAAGTTTCGATATTTAAATCCGCTGAATAGCCATTTCTACGAGGAAATCGTCGCTTCTTCAGCAACGGTGAAACGAAGATTTTGAGTAAATAAAATTTTCGTTTCGCCGTTGCTGAAGAAGCGACGATTTCCTCGTAGAAATGGCTATTCAGCGGATTTAAATATCGACATTTTTGTTTTATTTTATATATATATATATATATATATATATATATATATATAATAACTAATATATATAATATTACCTATCTCTCTCTTTATAAATATATATAAAGAGGTATATGTATTATTAGATTTATAATAATCATAATATATATCTACAATATATATATATATATATATATATATATATATATATATATAGTCATCCATAGACAGATCTGTTTTGTGTATCACAGATCATCAGTACGGTTATATATATATATATATATATATATATATATATATATATATATATATAATGCAGAGAAGCTAGTCACTGAACTGAGCAGTGTTATTTCAATCATACCGACTTCGAAGATTTCCTAAGGAATGAAGAGATCACAATAAGGCCATCATGAAACTTTGAAATCGGCATGACTGAAATAACACTGCTCGGCTAAATGACAAACTTCTCCACATTAATTCTATTAATTAACGCTTCATCCTTATCTTCGTGGCGATTTTTATATTCATTTGGGGCAAGTATAGAACAGGATGTGCGTTGTGATACAGTGGATATCGGCTCGGAACGAGAAACCGAGGAGCCGAGTCCGAATTCCAGTTAAATCCATTACGCGCAAATACCATTGGGAAAGGTATTAATCCGTCTCTTCCTTCCAGTTATGGGTTAAATAACAGGACAGATTGGGTTCTTTAGCCTTAGTCGGCAACCAGTCTACCGCAGAAAACAATGGCAACCTACTGCGAGATAATCTTCTGCCCAGTCAGTCATGTCTCTTTCGAGACATGATCGTCTAAGCCTGTATCACGTATGGCACTTAACTAACTGACTGACAGAACAGCCTGAGATTAGATGGTCTATTGTTTCTTGGTGTTTATCACAAAACCTGCATTTTGGATCCACATTATTATGTATAATATTTGCCTGAAAGTTTCTAGTGAAAAAACTTTGGTCTTGCGCTACAAGAATAAAGCCTTCAGTCTCAGACTTTAATCCAGATGCACGTAACCATCGATGAATATTAACTTTATTACCATCGATTTATTGGCACGTTCTGGATATTGGCCATGCAGAGGTTTGTCTTGCCAGTTTTGTTTCATCTGTTCAAGAGCTTTATTCTTGGCTTTCATTTTCATATTTTTTGCCGCAATAGTTGGTTCTTGGCTTCTGTTTTGCTTTTCTACAGAATCTACTAACTGTAAATCTTGTTTGTATTTACTGCCTTCTTTTATTATTGAATATTTTTTCTTTCTTTCTTCATGTTGAGTTACTAATTGTATCATCCAGTCCTTTGTTGTTTCTATGTATGTTAGTAAGCCAATAGTTGTTGTCTTGTATGACAATTCTAGCTGAATAAGACCTCTTCCACCTTCTTTACGGGGTATGTATAGATTATTATTATTATTATTATTATTATTATTATTATTATTATTATTATTGTATACTGCAACTTAATAGCATAAATGAGGCCCAGGGAATGTGGAAGAAAAGTTAACAGATGGATAGGAATCAAGTAGATAAAAGACGACAATTGACGTTGCAATTGAACTTTGGCAGGTTGTAACTACCAAAGAAGCATGCAAATAGAAGCGAGTTCCACAAACGCTAAGTGCGAGAAAAGAAACTATCAGAGTAGAAGAGACTGTTACATTTCATTAGTTTGACGGGAAAAGGGTGGGACCTTAATGCCAATCTGGTAGCATGAGTAAATACACGTGGTCGAGGTAGCAGGGAAAGAAGCTCATCAGAGCAGTTGCCATGAAAATACTTATAGAAAAGAATGAGGGAAGCCACACCACGTCGGTGAGAAAGTAACTGAAAGTTAGCTGCCAAGTCAGGATCGATTATATTGTAAATATTCCTTTTGATTTAATTCAGAACCTCAAGATGAATACCAAGAGCACCCGACCAGATATGGCAATAGTATTCAATGCATGGACGAATGGCAGATTTATAAATGAATTCTGACAAAAATGTAATATTTTGAGAATAAAGAGGATAGATAACTATTGACTGTTGACCTGAAGAAGTAGAAATCTAGAAGTAGAGATAAATTTCTAGAAATCTAGAAGTAGATAGTATTTAAGTTGTAGCAAAAAAGTTGTCTGAGTTGAACATTCACATTACAACTCGAATACGTAGGATATGAAGGCGATTCAACTCCGTGGATGAAGCATGGCGTTTACTAGTTGCGAAGGTCTGAACTAGCAAAACTAAAGAATGGAGCGCTCATCTGAACATTTGCGATATAAATAGCAACAGGCTATTTGTTTGTGACTTTGTGTCGGTGGAAAAGAGGAAGAAGTGGGGAGAAAAATTATTCTCCCCACAACGATTTTAGACCTGGTCAAGTCTGTTAAGGGAGAACTGAGCAGAGGTAGTGCAGATATGGCAATAATACACCAAAATGTTTTATTTCTTTTTTAGCTTGTCCTCAAAATCGATCCGACTAATCTCATGAGGGAATGTGCAACCCGCATATTAGTGAAATGTTCTAAGGTTCCATATCCACTTTTTTTTTAGAGATGGACAAAACTAGTTTATTAGGCAATCTATTTCCAGAGATTCGAAGTAAATATGTATCCATTCTCTTTCACATGCTTTTATTCTATGACTAGCAGTATAACCCGGCGTTGCTCGGGTGTAATGAAAGCTTTAAAACTAATCCATGGTCCTGGAGCTCAGACTCAGCCTAAAGAATATTTGAAATAATAAAATAATTACGACAATTTACCAATCGCACCTAGAGTGTGTGTGTGTGTGTGTGTGTGTGTGTGTGTGTGTGTGTGTGTGTGTGTGTGTGTATATATATATATATATATATATACTAGCAGTATAGCCCGGCGTTGTTCGATTATATTGAAAGCTTTAAAACTAATCCATGGTCCTGGAGTTCAGACGCTTTGGACGTTGGCAAGAAAGACTAAAATGCAATAGTTGTGTCCAGTTAAAGCGAAACCGTAGACTGAAAGAAAAATGAATGGATTTTTGATTTCCTGGTATCGATATCAAATACGTTTTTTTCATCGTAAACTGAATTGTGTAGGCTAAATAAGTCCTCTGAGTAAATAGTACAATAGCGGAGACTAAAAACTACAATTATACCTACTTAGAGACAAAAAACAAAAACTAAAATAAAAGGGCTGGAAATATTATAGACAGGCAGATAAACAGACACACACACAAACATCTTGCCTTTTATATATATATATATATATATTATCGATTTTCTGCACTATTGTAAGAACTGCAACCTTGAAACTTCTAAATATCGTTTCTTATGCCTTTGTCTATGAGTGTATCAAATTTGATTAAAATCGGACCTCTCCTTCTATAACCCGATTTTTTCGATTATCAATTTTCGATATTTATCGGGCGTACCTCGACACAAAACCTAGCTATGAACACTCGCAGATGCTTATAGTACAACTGTGTAAATTTTCAAGAAAATCGGTCCAGCCGTTTCGGAGTCTATAGGTAACAGATACACACACACACACACACACACACACACACACACACACACACACACAGACAAAGTTCTATTTATAAATAAGTTTAGATGACTAACTTTCTCA
The DNA here is from genome assembly GCA_037127315.1 of Ascarosepion bandense. Taxonomy (NCBI): domain Eukaryota; kingdom Metazoa; phylum Mollusca; class Cephalopoda; order Sepiida; family Sepiidae; genus Ascarosepion; species Ascarosepion bandense. The sequence goes on from JBBBDQ010000882.1 coordinate 2,061,859, forward strand.
TCCATGTACTAGCAGTATCCGTAACCACCGTTGAGACAAATCGTGCACAGTCCGAATAATGTAAATAATGTAAATAATCACGATATCTCATCTAAAAAATATAGACAAAAACCCGTAAACATGTAAGTTGAACTGGCCCTTCTATATTCTAAAAAAATCACAAATCTAGTACGTTATGCTGGAGATGGTATTGTTTTCCCCATTTTTCCAGAAAGGACTTCTCTTCACGGCGTATATCTCCCAAACAGCTCTCTATACAGTGGGACCAGCCGTGAACGTTCGCATAATCGGCCAAGCATCGTACATAGAAATTAGCGAAGAGAAAAGAAAGTTAACACAATTTCTTTATCCATTGGCTACAGTGTGAAAAAATCAATATATAGTAATGCTATATGAATCCCGTACAATTCACAACGAAAAAGCTAGCCGAATAATATTCTTAGAATCTTTCCTGGAGACAATATAAAGAAATAACTGATATATAACAAAAATATCGACGAACTACAGAATCTAAAATAACACATTCAGAGCCGCACTGAAAACTATTAGAAAATCAATGAACAATCTAAAAACACTCCGACATCGATATTTCTGGATGTTTCTCTAAAATCAAAATTCCTTTAAAGGACAAATATCCGGTTAACTTCACTTAGCTAAAGTTATTTCTTCTTCTTCTATGTGTCCTGTCCTTTCAGGACGTAGGCGATCATGGATTTCCACATCTTCCTATCCCTGGTGGTTTTTAGCACGCTTTCTCCTGTTACACCTCGCAACCCCCGTTCCGTCATCCACCTGCTCAGGCCCTTCAAATATGTTATCCGCTGCCTTCCTCTGTCTCTTTTTCCTTCTATCTGGCCTGTCAGTATCAGGTTCTCCAAGCCCTCCTTCCTCATTGCATGTTCCTGGAAATTCAGTTGTCTCTTCCTGATGCTCACTAATAATTTTCTTTTCGTTGCCATTCTTTCCGGTTATCTCCACCTAACTAAAGTTATTTACTCATAATGAAAGCGTAAAATAAAGCTATTTACTGAATCTGTAAGAAAGTGAACAACTAGAATCGAACCTGACTCCAAATTAATAGAGTGCTACTGAAATAAATCACTTACGATTGTTCTACATTAAAATCTCCTAACATGTTTTTTTATATTAAAAATCCGATCGTTCGAATTCCAAATAGTAATAAAATAAAAATAAACAACACATGAGTATTTCTATTAAATAAATTCCTCATATTTGCAAACATATATACACGAATTCAAAAGAATTAAAAAGTAGTAAAAGTAGTACTTACTTAAATTAAAATCTTCGGTTATTTGGCCTAAAGAAAAATCTGAGTTTAGAAAAACTTTTAGTAGTTGTGCCACAGTAAAATCTATTGGGTGAGAAAATACTTTGATCGTCAGCGAAGATTCACTGACTGCCATGGCAGTCAGTGAATCAGTTATTGAAGATGATTCCTTTGAAGTCAGCATATGTTTAACACACACTGGCGGAAACGAAAAAGCTATATAGCCATATTTCTCATTTCTTTTAAGGGTTTCCATCTTCTTCAAAGTCGTATATAATTTTTCAAAGTCAAAATATTAGAATATTTTTCCGAAAGTACATTCAAGAAAAATGGGGTTTTGGTTTTCTCTGATTGGTTAAATATTTTGCATGATGTTGTTAATTTCAAACCAATAGACGGCATTAACGGCGTAATGAGGACACATTTCCTCAGAATTGATCCCTCGCCCGAAATGGAACGATATGAGCGACAGGTGTCACCGGATCGTCATCATGCAACTGTTGGCATTAACGGCGTAAAAGGGACAAATTTCCTCAGAATTGATCCCTCGCCCGAAATGGAACGATATGAGCGACAGGTGTCATCGAACCGTTATCCTGCGACTGTTTGCACCAAACAAAATATAAATCTTGGGACATGGAAGATCAGAATGTTAAACAACTGTGGACAGCTGAAAAACGTGAAACAGGATGTGATTAGATTAAACATAAACATTTTAGGTATGTGTGAAGCGAGGTGGCCAAACAATGGAGACTTTATCAGTGACGACAACAGAATTATATATTCGCAAGAGGTGAAAATAATGAAAAAGAATTCGGCATGATGCTGGATAAAGACACGAGGAAATGGGTTATGGGATATTGCCAGATTTCTGACAGAATTCTGGCTGTTAAAATGAAAGGGGGTGCCAATCTGTATATCTTTTATAATGGTATATGCACCGACAACGCAAAATACAGAAGAGATCGAATCTTACTCCATGCTAGACAACACTCAGTCACAGTGCAAAGTCACAAGAATTGAAAATTATCATGGGAGATCTAAATGCCAATGTTGGCCTAAAGAGGGAAAGTGAAACAGTCGGCAATTTTGAACTAGGAAACTGATATGTCACGGAAAGGGATACATATATATATATATATATATATATATATATATATATATATCATTCGAGGTAGTTAAATGGTTAAGGCAAATGTAACCGAGTAGGACAATCTAATACGTAAACGTAATGACGGTACTCGTCGTATGCAGTATCCTGAGACGCAGGCGTAGTCAGTAGACTTACATCAATAGTCGTAGATCCCTAGTCGAAGACCTGTAGACTTCTAGTGAAAGATCTCTTCGCCTTAGTCTATATTTATGGCTGACACCAGCCAATCACATTCCAGTGAGGGGGAACCAAGGTGTATATATACTCATTATCTATTCATTACATCAGAAACCTCAATGGCCGAGGTGAGAAATGGGTCCAATAGTGCATAGCGAAAGAGCAGATAATAACCAACACCACAACGCCTATGGACATGGAGAAGTCCAAGAAGAAACAAATTTATTATATAACTATCAACAAGAGATTCAAGAACGCAGTCTTCCACTCTAAAACCTACCCAAGTGCTGACTGCGAAGGCCAACATTTGCCAATTATATGTAAACTAAGGATGAAACTACGGAGGTTTATAAAAAATAACGCTGCACCCAAACTTGGGTACAACAGACTCGTGAATGACCGAATATGCAGGAAATATACACGGACAGTATGAAAAAGAAATGCGAAGGACAAATTGGAAACCGAAGCTCAAAATGAGACGCACTAAGAGAAGCTTTAGTGAGATCAGCAAACGACATCATCCCAAAGGAAAAAGCACGTTGGAAGAAAAATGAGTAGAACCCTGAAGAGATTTTTGAGATGATGCAAAAGAGACAGAAAACAATGCCAAGATATGGAACGGAATACAAGAAACTACACAAGAAAATGAGCAAATGTAGTCACTTTAAAGAAAGATGGCTTAACACCAAATGCACAGAAATAGAGAGACTGGGCACAACAAATAAAGATATGCATAAAAACATTAAAGAGCTAACAGGACAAAAGACCTGCTCAGTAACAGAATATATAAAGTCAAAGGACGGAACACAAATATTAGAGTAAGAAAATACTTCAGCAATGGGACGAGTATATCGGATATCTCTCCCAGGACAAGAGAGAGCAACCGGCAAAACACAGAAATACAAACGGACTAGAAATATTGAAAACCGAATTGGATGCTGCACTGGCCAAATTGAACGGAAACAAAAGAGCAGGGCCCGACGGTATTGTAATAAAGATGCTAACGTCCTTAAACGGCGTTGGAGTAGACAGGATAACAGGAATAATAAACGAAATCTCCAACAGTAACGATATACCGGAGGACTTAAACAGATCAGTTTCATAGCACTACATAAGAAGCCAGGTGCAAAGGAATGTGAACTCCAACCAACAATCAGCTTAATGAGTCACATAACAGAAGTCATTGTCTGGATTCTGATGAACAGTGCATGCAGTTGAATCGGCTCATTTATATAAGAAAAGAACAGTGTTGCTTTGTTAAAGATACCGTAACAAGAAACGCAATATTCATGTTCAGAATGCTATTTGAAGGGGCAATATAATTGCAGAAAGACCTGCATCTGTGCTTTATAAACTACGCAAAGGCATTTGACAAAGTACACCACAAAGGCTTGCTCGATATTTTCGGGAAAGACATTAGGATATTCAAAACTTATATTGGCAGCAAACCGCTTGCATATGGACAGGAAATGAATTCAGCAGGTATTCAAAAATGGAAAGGGGCATAAATCAAGGGTGTGTTTTCTCACCGGATCTATTCAACTTATACAGCGAAACAATTCTGAGAGAGATTGAATCCTTGCCAGGATTCGTCATTGACGGCCACAATCTCAACAATATAATATACGCGGATGACCCGGTGCTGATATCAGACACGGAAAGGAAAACGCAGGATTTCCTGCAGAAGGTAACAAGAGAAATCGAGAAAAAACGACTGAGCATAAACTTCAAGAAAACTGAATGTCCGTTCATCAGCAAAAAGAAGACCCAAAAATGTCAACTACAGGTCGGAGAAACCAGAATAAAGCAATTAAAGAAATTTAAATACCTAGGAAGCGTTCTGACTGAGGTTGGAAAGTGTGACACTGAGATCCGAAGATGCATTGGCATAGCCAAGGACGAATTTTAAAAGCTAACCAAAGTCCTGAGAGATAAAAAAAATTCATTGGAAACAAAGAAGAGAATGCTGGATTTTTATGTGATACATGTGCTTTTGTATGACAGCTAATGTTGAACGATCTCTTCAAGGATGATGGAGAGACTCGAGGCAGCAAAAATGTGGTTCTACAGAAGTATTCTGAAGATAGCATGAACCGAGCACGTCAGAGAACGAGAAGAAAGTACATACTTAACATCAGGAAGAGAGAGTTGAGTTTCTGAGACATAATGAGGAAGGAGGGCCTGGAGAATCTAATACTCACAGGGCCGATAGCGGAAAATAGAGACAGGGGAAAGCAGCGTGAAGAATATTTGATAGGTTCGAGCAAATAGACGGTGGAACGGGGTTTGGGAAAGATACTAAAAAGAAAAAATATTAGAATCAATAAAAAACAGGGGTAAGTGGAAGTCCAGAGCCGCTGACGTTCTGAAGGGACACGACACATCAAGAAAAAAAAAGACACTTTGATTTAAACAGTGTGAGTTGCATAGTGGAATATTTTGTTATATTTTGTAAACTAGCAGTATAGCCCGGCGTTGCTCAAGTGTAATGAAAGCTTTAAAACTAATCCATGATCCTGGAGCTCAGACTCTGTGGACGTTGGCACGAAAGACTAAAAAGCAATAGTTGTTTTCAGTTAAAGCCAAACCGTAGACTGAAAGAAAAATGAATGGATGTAAGTCAAATTTTGATTTCCTGCGATCGATATCAAATAAGTTTTTTCGTCGCAAACTGAATTTTGAAGGCTAAATAAGTCCTCTGAGTAAATGGTATCATGACTGAGACTAAGAACTACAATTATACCCACTTAGATCCAAACCAAAAGTAAAAACTAAAATAAAAGGGCTGAAAAAATACAGACATCCAGGCAGATAAACAGACACACACACAAACATCTTGCTTTATATATATATATATATATATATATATATATATATATTATATCGAGGCAGCAAGTAATTTTCTAAACATATGCTATTAAATATAAGAGACAATGAAATTAAATGACAATTAAAGCTTAGAAGAAAACCAATAAATAATTATCCAAATGTTGGAGAATTTTTGTCTTTATTTTCAACTGAAATTAAAGCAAAAATACGACGTTTAGAACGGCTCATGATTAAACATAATAGACATTCCTTGTCTCTTATATTTAATAGCATATGTTTAGAAAAAAATATATATATATATTCTCAATTTTTTGTGCTATCGTAAGAACTGCAACCTTGAAACTTCTGAATATCGTTTCTTATGTATTTGTCTATGAGTGTATCAAATTTGATTAAAATCAGATCACTCCTTCTTTAACCCGATTTTTTCGATTATCGATTTTCGATATTTATTGGGCGTACCTCGACACAAAACCTAGCTAAGAACACTCGCAGACGCTTATAGTAGAACTGTGTAAGTTTTCAAGAAAATCGGTTCAGCCGTTTCGGAGTCTATAGGTAATGGACACACATACACACACAGAGACACACACACACACACACACACACACATACACACAGACAAAGTTCAATCTATAAATAAGTTTAGATATTTCTATTACTGCGTAGAAAGTTAAGTTTGGGCGTGTTTTAATATGGTAGGTATGTGGGTATATAATTATGTTGGAAACAGCGTTTCTTTCCAATAATTTATTCTTACCATTTCTACATTTAAACATTAAAAGAAAGAGAATGTTCTCTTTATTGAATTTGTTTGGACAAGTTTATTACATGTCAAAAAACATTATTTTTAGAATCTTAATCGCTTGGTAATCTTTTTCACGCTTATTGCTTTCCACAAGAGAACATAGTGCTCTATAAAGTGAATCTTTATTTGTCTTGTGTACGGATTAAAAGAAAATACACTGTGCTAATATAGACAGAATATATTTTTAAATAACACAATAATAAAATTTTGAAGTAACAAAAATGTCGGATTAAAATAAAACCATTAATCCTTTAGCAATTTCTTTATTTACGCTTCCGATACAAAACAGAGCAGATATGAAGCTTTCGATAAAATGATCTGAGTAAAGAGTATGTAGCTTCTTAATAAAGAGAAAAATAAAATTCAAAATGCTGCATCATTCTGTAGAGAACACGGGATTAAACGGTCGTTTCACCTACATAGGATGACGCAGGTTCGATTCTTAACTTTTCAAATCTATCTAAACTTATTTATAAATGGAACTGTGTGTGTGTGTGTGTGTGTGTGTGTGTGTGTGTGTGTGTGTGTGTGTGTGTGTGTGTGTGTGTGTCCGTTACCTATAGACCCGAAACGGCTGAACTGATTTTCTTGAAAATTTACACAGTTCTCTATAAGTGTATGCGAATGTTCTTCTATAGGTTTTGTGTCGAGGAACCCCCGATAAATATCGAAAATCGATAATCGAAAAAATCGGTTTATAGAAGGAGTGGTTTGATTTTAATCAAATTTGATACACTCATAGACAAAGACATAAGAAACGATATTCAAAAGTTTCAAGGTTGCAGTTCATACAATAGTGCAGAAAATTTGATATCGATACCAGGAAATCAAAATTTGACTTACAAATACTTTCGAAAGAAAAACACAGGGCGCATTTTCTATAATCAGATTTTTTGAAAGCACAGATCAAGAGACGTATAATATATAAAAATTATCACCGTTCATATTAAATAAAAATCATCCCTGTTTAATAAATAAAACTGGGATGTCTATATCAAATAAAATGTCTAAGAATAAACTTGATGCAACAGAAATGTTGTTCTACAGAAGGATGTTGAGAATACCATAAACTGAACATGGTCTTCTCAATGCCGAAGTTTTAGAGAAAATGGAAACAAAAAGGACACTTATAAGGAACTAGCCCTGACGAGTGAGAACATCATAACGGTGTTTCCACGAAACTTTAAAGTCGTTAAGAACTTGCTCAGTTAAAGTAACAAACTCTCTGTGCTTATCACCGTTCTGTCTCCATCTCAATATCGAGTACTTTACGATAAAAAAAAACCTCTGCTTTTTACAAGTTAAACTCCTGAAAAACAATAACCTTACCACAAAACATTATCAAACTTAAAACAAAATATGTGTGTGTGTGCATTGTTTCAAATGTTAATATAGGAGACACTTCGCATTGAAATAGATGCCCCATATTTTTTATTAAACAGTGTGTATTACGTCTATCAGTCTGCACATTCGAGAAATCTTAGTAAAAAATCGCAGACCTATATATGTAATACACACTATTTAATAAATAAAAATTTCAAATAAGAAATGTCCACTGTAATAACCTTTGAATTAATAAAAAATAACACAGTACATATATATATATATATATATATATATATATATATATATATATACCTGAGTGGGTTGATGCTATCAAAACGGCGCCAATTATGACGCTCTCGGGTCGATAATCGTGACGATGGCCTCGTCACAGTAGCTGGTCTTCAAGACGTCTATTACAACGATGAACTTCTCTGCCCACGCTGTGTTCTTTGATCTCAGAAAAGTCACGTTGAAAACCCGGTCGCCGTCTCTCTACCACCTCAAACCAGACCGGGCACTCGTGTACACTTGTGTGGAAAATAAATAAATACGGCACCAAAAAAATAAATAAATAAATGAATGAATAAGTTCGAAGACGCCTGGATGAGTTACGAAAAAAAAGTCTTTATATATAAAAGAAAAAATAATAATAATTAATTTTAAAAGCAGAACGTACAATCGCCGAATTTCAAAGTTTACAACGGAGAGAAAGATTCGTCTAAGTAATCAGAGCTTTCTATTTTCCAAATAAAAACAAGTCTTTTCCCAGCTCTTTACCGAAGCTTTACGGAAATAGCCGAACATGAGCGACGTGGCGACGACGGCGACGCAGGGTCGTTTGGTCTCTGTCGCTCGACAGCTCTGAAAAACTCCCAAATTCTGATTTTTCCTACTGAGGTCTCGATTTTTATAGTTGTTCCCAATTCTCTTGAGGGATGCCGCGTGACCCATGATATCTTTATGCAAATCAGTGGATAGACTAAACTATCGCCCGGTTCACACTCCACACACATCTATTGAACAGGTGAAGAGGCTCATCCCTTGTTCCCTGTTTAGGATGTGGTTTCCGGTTTTCTCTTTTCCAATCTTTTTACTCTATTCTTTTTTCTTCTTCAGTTGGAGTAAATAGACTAAACTATCGCCTGGTTCACACTCCACCCACGTCTATTGAACAGGTGAAGAGGCTCATCCCTTGCTCCCTGTTTAGGATGTGGTTTCCGGTTTTCTCTTTTCCAATCTTTTTACTCTTACGTAGCCCCCTGCGCATCAGCGGCGTTACCGCCTTGCTTGGGGTGATATGATTAAAAAAAAAATCAGATTCTTGACCAATGAGATTATTTTCCACCTACACAATTTAAGGTGGAGTTATGGCTCAACGAATTAAATATCAACACCTCATATGACGTAATGTCTTTTTGTCCTCTTCTTCTCAGTTGATGTAATTGAGAAGAAGAGGACAAAAAGACATTTAGGTTCCCAAAAATGTTGTAATAATTTTCCAGCAAATGTGGGAGCAATGACTTAACCTTAATTTAACCCCATCAAAAGTCCTAACAACGTGTTGTGACTATCGCCATTTTTCACTTCCACTGGCCAAAAAATATTTCGCTTCGAATACAATGAAATTATTTTTTCTTTTTTTCCCAAATTCCAGCTAATTTTCTATTTTTCAGATTTTACAAGTACATAACTATTATATATATATATATATATATATATATATATATATATATAAACTGAACTCATATCGCGAATTACAATAAAGCACAACTAACAATACCACATGTAATAATTTCCCTCACTCCGTTGGATTAAACCACAAAGTATATAAGTATATTTACGTAAAAATAGGGTTACAAGATGTAAATGCAATGGTTTATTGAGAGAGTCTGGGAGAATGTAAATATGCACGTATATATATTCATTATTCAAAATGTAGTAACTACCTTTGGATGTGCGTTGTGGTACAGTGGATATCGGCTCGGAACGAGAAACCGGGGAGCCGAGTTCGAATTCCAGTTGAATCCATTGTATTCACTTACGCGCAAATACCCTTGAGAAAGGTATTAATCCGTCTCTTCCTTCCAGTTATGGGTTAAATAGCAGAATAGATTGGGTTCTGTAGCCTTGGTCGGCAACCAGTCTACCGCAGAAAGCAATGGCAACCTACTGCGGAATAATCTTCTGCCCAGTCAGTCATGTCTCTTTCGAGACATGATCGCCCAAGCGTGTATCACGTATGGCACTTAACTGACCGAGTAGCTGCCTGCTTAGCAATATGTGCTTAAGAAAAAAATGAATAGTTTCAGATGTAACAACCTCCCGCTTAAAAATGAGATGAAAGAAAGGATGTTTGTTTTAATTTTAACACAGGTCTGTGTTCGTGTGCTGTGCAAGGTTGCAATTGTCGTATTTACTTTCTGGGTGTGGTACGATGACCGCAACATAGGAGAATTAATAAAATTAAGTTATCGATTTTGATTTAGGTTGATTTTCTATTTTTTATGCATATATATATATATATATATATATAAATTTAAACATTTTGCTATACTCGTTTCAAAAACCCCTCCGAGTATATACACCGAAGGAAAAAATGGTAATAAAAAAGGTAATAAAAAAAGAAAGAGCTAAGCACTTGAACATCAGTCAAAGTACGTAACCCAAAGAAAAAAGCCCGTGACGAGTAACCTAAAACATAAAAGCGCTCAATGCACAAGCAGAGCAAACAAAGAAAGTAACTAACTTAAAGAGCCAACGAACCTACCAAGGTTTCACCTAACCGGATCCTCAGGGAAGGTTGCCTCCAACTTTCCCTGAAGATCCGGTTAGATCTCTTTAGGTTAGTTACTTTCTTCCTCATATATATATTAATCCGCTTCGAAAGTACCGTTTCACTTATCATTGGCTCACGATTTTTCTTAATGTGCTGTGTCCCTTCAGAATGTAGGCGATCATGGACTTCTACTTGGATCTGTCTCATGTCACTCTCAATGTTTTCTTCTTGGTATCGCTCCCAAACCCCGCTCCGCCATCCATTTGCTCAGGCCTATGAAGTAGGTATCGCGCTGCTTTCTCCTGTCTTTTTTCCTTCTATCCGTTCTGTGAGTATTAAATTCTCCAGGCCTTCCTTCCTCATTACGTGTCTCAGGAACCTCATCTGTCTCTGCCTGATATTAAGTATGTGTTTTCTTCTCGTTTGCATCCTCTCCAACACCTCATCGTTACTCACGTGCTCAGGCCATGGTATCCTCAGCATCCTTCTGTAAAACCATATTTCTGCTGCCTCAAGCTTCTCCTTTATCCTGGATGAGATCGTCCAACATTCACTACCATACAGGGCAGATATTACATGGCAATCCAGCATTCATTTCTTTGTTTCCAATGAGATTTCCCTGTTTCTCAGTACTTTGGTTCGCGTTTGGCCATGCCAATGCGTCTTTGGATCTCAATGTCACACTTTCCTTCCTCTGTTAGAACGCTTCCGAGGAATTTAAATTTTTTACTTGTTTTATTTTAGTGACCTTATATGCTGGTTTGGGGCAGTTATCGTTTCTGATTCGCTCGCTAGACTAGGATGATCGAACTTGGTTGAGATGACGTCTGATTGGCTGGTCATAATATGACTTTATGGTCTAGCGATTCTGAATATATATCTATTTTTAGAGACATTGAAATTTTGACTTCCTTATTATTATTTGTCTGGCTTTTTTTTTTTTCCATCGATGCAAACAATCTTTTATTATCTTGACGTCATTTTTACTCACTATATTCGGATACGCCTACTTGTCATCAACTCATGAGAAAAATTAACTTGATCCCATTCTCATTTAGTTATTTCTAGATTTGCCGCCCATTTTACCAAATTAAATTTTAAAAAATGGCGTCTCTTCATCTTTTACATCGCAATCTCGAGAAACTATAGAAATAGTTTTTGTTGTTGTTGTTGTTGGTTTAGGTTTTTATTCTTTTTTGTAGATTTTCAATGATATTATATTCTATACGATTGTTCTTCTTACTGACAAATACCTTATTTTTAAGGGTCAGTTTAGAACAATGATGTGGGTTAGTTACTACTATATCTGTACTGTAGCTGCTCAAGTCTCACTTTCCAGACGTGATAGAGTCCAAAATCATTTTGATATGCCGTTAAACAAAAGTCAAACTCAAACTCAGCTACTCTACTTTGGGCGAATGTATGTAAAAATGAAATAAAATACACATATTATTATTATTATTATTATTATTATTATTATTATTATTAGCAGTATAGTCCGGCGTTGCTCGGGTGTAATTAAAGCTTTAAAACTAATCCATGGTCCTGGAGCTCAGACTCTTTGAACGTTGGCACGAAAGACTAAAAAGCAATAGTTGTTTCCAGTTAAAGCGAAACCGTAGACTGAAAGAAAAATGAATGGATGCAAGTCAAATTTTGATTTCCTGGTATCGATATCAAACAAGTTTTTTTGTCGTAAACTGAATTTTGAAGGCTAAATAAGTCCTCTGAGTAAATTGTATCATGACTGAAACTAAGAACTACAATTATACCTACTTAGAACCAAACCCGATGCAAAAACTAAAATGAAAGGGCTGAAAAAAAAATGCAGACATACAGGCAGATAAACAGACACACACACAAACATCTTGCCTTATATATATTATCGATTTTGTGCACGATTGTAATAACTGCAACCTTGAAACTTCTGAATATCGTTTCTTATGTCTTTGTCTATGAGTGTATCAAATTTGATTAAAATCGGACCACTCCTATAACCCTATTTTTTTCGATTATAGATATTTATCGGGGGTACCTCGACACAAAACCTAGCTAAGAACACTCGCAGACACTTATAGTACAACTGTGTAAATTTTCAAGAAAATCGGTTCTGCTGTTTCGGAGTCTATAGGTAACGGATACACACAGAGACACACACACAGAGACAAAGTTCCATTTATAAATTCGTTTAGATTAGATTAGATACGATTGTTCTTCTTACTGACAAATATCTTATTTTGTAAGAGTCAGTTTAGAACAATGATGTGGGTTAGTTACTACTATATCTGTACTGTTGCTGCTCAAGTCTCACTTTCCAGACGTGATAGAGTCCAAAATCGTTTTCGCGTTTGTGTGGGGATAATATTTATTCTCTAGCCTCCTACCTCTTTCCCAGAGACGCAATGTCGAAAACCTAGCGATGCCCAATCACTATTTCGATGACAAATGTTCACATGAGCTCCAATCTTCTGTTTCACTAGTTCATACTTTTACAACTAGGAAACCGTGTATTACTTCCACAGAGTCGAATCACTCTCATATCCTCCGTATTCCAGTTTCAATCTGGAATTTCCACTCAAAGAGCTTTTTTCCCCTGACTACGACATTGTTGAACAGATTTCCGCATAGGCGTTTCTCTAATCACTACAAATTTTACTTCTTGAAGTCAAGGGTCAATAGTTATATATCCTCCTTATCCTTATAATCTTCATTTCTTACGACATCTTACATTCATATCAAATACCTTATCCAGTAACCAAGTACTCTGAGGTCCTAGGTATGACGGTAAACTGCATCCGGCAGCAAGGCCTCTGATTGGGAAGTTGCGATGAGCATAGAACCACCTCTTAATTGCTGTTGTTCCCAAATCCACCCTGACTTGAAGTGCTAGCACCTGTTAGGGTCCCAAATATAGGCAAATAGTTTATCCCCAAACTGTGGTGAAAACACTATAAAAATGTAAAAATAGACTTTTATAGAAAAAATATATATTTTTGAAGGAAAAAAATTATTACCAGCAATAGATTTTTGAATACAAAACTAGAAGACATCTTCAGTTTTCTAAAATCCAAAAAAATAAAAATAGTTTCATCAAAATCTGACTAAATCAACCTTGGCACTATAACTGAGACATTAAAAAAAACATCTTTTTGGCATTAAATAACCAACAGATGTTGATAGGCCGTTAAACAAAAGTCAAACTCAAACTCAAACTCAAACTCATACTCAAACTCAATTACTCTACTTTTGGTGAATGTATGTAAAAATGGAATAAAACACACATATTATAACTATGTCATTTTTCATCATATTTCGATTTCTGCTTTGGTCTCACTACCAACCAAGTCTGCGGGGAGACCTAAGGCAGGTCGTGGCGTGTTGTTATGGCTCCATTTCATGTTTTTCTATCTTCCCTATCATCCCTAGCATTACATAGATAAAGTTTTCCTTAGTGTGTGGGCTGTACTTAATAAGACAATTTTTTGTATATCTCTTAAGCTGGGGTTTCCAGGGATTCTTTCAATGTGTTGTTTTGTTCCATTTTTTATCATTCCAAGTGCACCTACTATCACTGGCACAACTCTTGTTTTCAATTTCCACATTTTTTCTATTTCAATTTCCAGGTCTTTATATTTTGACAGTTTTTCGAATTCTTTGGTTACTATGTTACAATCCGCTGGACAAGCCATATCAATTAATAGACAAGTTTTCTCTTTCTGGTTTTTAACAATAATGTCTGGCCTGTTTGCTTCAATTTTTCTGTCTGCGTAGATGGTGTAATCCCATAGAATGGTGACATCTATTTCTGTAACCGGTGCTGGGTGATGTTCATACCAGTGTTTGTTTACAGATTTTCCATATTATTATATATTTTCCATATATTTCCATTATTATTATTATTATTATTATTATTATTATTATTAATTTAATAACATCTCAAATCCACTTCTACTTTAATTTCTTCACATTTCTTTAGTCCCTTTGTCGGGTGTTCTTCTTTGAAAAGTACGATAACTTGACGCTTAAAATCAGTGAGTTGTTTAGCCGAGGGAGAAGAGCAGAACGAAAGACGAAAGTTGTCTGCAAATAACCTTTACATGACGAGTCACAAGATCGAGCGGCAATTCATGAATCATACTAGAACCAATCAGAGTTAAGTAATTACGCGAGAGTCTAATGATTATTCAAGGTCTTGAATAATCAAAATATTTACTCAAGGTAATTATGAATTATGTTGTATTGACAGATTTATCAATATTGTCTGTTTTCGCGATGTAAAAGAACCATTCCATTTAATTTAAATTCGGCATGAAATACCACAATGTTTATGTAATAACAATAATTTGGTGGAAATAAATTGTCTCCGTCTGATTATCGTTATCGCATAAAAATTTGTTGTTTCATGTTAGAATTGAAATTCGTAAACATTCAAAAGTTTATTTGTTTTAAATCCAGTACTTTTGATGGCTGCTTGGGCACAACGTCATGGTGTAATGGTTAGCAAACTTATTTCGCAAGCACCTATGACAGCTGAGTAGGAAATTGATGCTGAGCATCAGGAAGAGACAACTGAAGTTCCTGGGACATGCAATGAGGAAGGAGAGCCTGGAGAACCTGATACTGACTGGACAGATAGAAGGAAGGAGAGACAGAGGAAGGCAGCGGATAACATATTTGCAGGGTCTGATCAGGTGGATGACGGAACGGGGGTTGCCAGGAGCAACAGGAGCAAACATACTAAGAGCCACAAGGGATAGGGAGACGTGGAGATCCATGATCGCCTACGTCCTGAAGGGACAGGGCACATAGAAGAAGAAGTGAGTTCGGTCCGAACTGGATGCCCTACGCTTTCGACCGTGTACTACATATAATCTATAGCATAGGAAATCAACTTTCAACTTCCTCTACAGTCTTTATCTAGATTTCCTCGTTTAGTCTGATTATGAAAATATTTTATTAATTCAGGCGCTACTGAAATAAGTTATAGGAACCAATTTCATATCACTTAAAAGTCACGTCATTCGCAAAGGTCAGACTGATTTTATTTTTCTTGAAGCTTCTACTTCTAAGCTTATACATTAAATTTTAATATTCCCAATACGAAAAATACTTTTCTGTTATTCAAACTGAATTTGAATTTATTAGAATGTAATTTTTTGAAACGATTATAAGTAGGCATATTGACAAATCTGTCTACGCAAAATAATTATCTTTATTAAAATATTTCAAAATCAAGATATACTTTTCTGAAATTTTATTTGTAGAATATTGACTGATTTAAAGTTTCATTAATCTGAATTAAAATAAATATTAAATTTAGTTTAAAATTTCGCAAAAAAAATATTATAGGTGTGTGCTTTTACGGGATGTTCGCATATTTGTCGATAGCCTGAAGTTTAGAAGATTTATGTAAGGGGAAAATTGCCTGCAGTAAAATTACGTGAGGAATATATTATAAATGGCTTATTTAAATCATTTTTTAACTACCCAATAATCTTTAAATATTGTACTAGGTTATTAAATTTTAGGTCGGTTAAACGCCATACATGATACGCTCTTGGGCAATCATATCCTGAAAAAAACATGACTGACTAGGCAGAATATTTTCCCGTAGTAGTTTGGCATTAATTTCTACGGTGTGGCGCAGTGGATATCGGCTCGGAACGAGAAATCGGAGAGCCGAGTTCGAATTCCAATTGAATCCCTTGCATTCACTTACGCGCAAATACCCTTCGGTAAGGTATTAATCCGTCTATTCCTTCCAGTTATGGGTTAAATAACAGGACAGATTGGGTTCTATAGCCTTGGTCGGCAACCAGTCTACCGCAGAAAGCAATGGCAACCTACTGCGGGATAATCTTCTGCCCAGTCAGTCATGTCTCTTTCGAGACATGATCGCCCAAGCGTGTATCACGTATGGCACTTAACTGACTGAGACTGGTTGCCAACCAAAGCTATAGAACCCAATTTGTCCTGCTATTTAACCCGGAAGAAATGAATTAATACCTTTCCCAAGTGTATTTTCACGTAAATGTATGCAACTGGAATTCGAACTCGCCTATCCAATTTTTCGTTCCGAGTCGATAGCCATTGCACCATAACGCAAAATATTAGGTACTTTGGTTTTATAGTCTAATTTTTTTTTTTTTTTATCAAATAGACATTTAATATCGTTGTCGCTTTTATTTTCTGATAATGCGGTATATGGACGTCTGTATTTAAAAAAAGAATGGTACGTTTATACACGCGCACACAAACACACACACACACACACACACACACACACATATATATATATATATATATATATATATATACATAAAATCTAAGCCCGAGCCAACAAACCTACCTAGGTTTCACCCTACGGCTCGTCAGGGTAAATTTACCCTGACGAGCCGTAGGGTGAAACCTAGGTAGGTTTGTTGGCTCAGGCATAGATTTTTGTTTTTGTTTCTCTACCTTCGTATTGAGCTCTTTAGTGTTAGGGTTTTGGTCTTGGTTTTTTTTTTCTTTCTTACGAATGCTTGACTTTTTGTTCAAGTACTTCGTTTGTTTCTTTTTTTACTTCCCCCTCTTTACCATCCAAGTTTGTCCTCGGTGGGTTGTTCAAGACGATTTAAGTTATAGCTTAATTAGTACTAGTTTTGGCAGAGTTAGTTCTGTTAATATTGGTATTGTAATTACTATAGTTAATATTATATATATATATAATAAATTTCGAAGTTCAAAATCGTTGTATGATCATTTCTACATGAAATCCCTAAGAGAGATTTCACATTTACCTTCCTGTAGTGAGCTTTTCCATTTCTGATTAGTAAATAAAGTTTTTATAACAATATCACCTAATCGCTACAAATTAATACAGAATTTTAAAATAAAACTTTATAAATGATTATAATAAAGTTCAATTCCAATGAAAGCAATTTTATAAAACTTCATTACTCACCGAGGGTCCATAAGATATCTTACTCGGGTTTGAGTTTGACTTTGAGTTTTGTTTAACGGCATTTTTTTATTTTAGAAAACTAAAGATGTCTTCCGGTTTTGTATTCAAAAATGTAAAAAAAAAAATTTTTCTTCAAAAATGTATTACGAATAATAATTTTTCCCCTCAAAAATGTATATTTATCTATAAAGTTTATTTTTATGCAAATATTTCTTTTAAAATACATTTTTATACTTTCATATTGTTTTGACCCCAGTTTCGGGTTTAACTATTTGCCCATAGCTGGGACCCTAACAGGTGCTACCACTCCGGGTTAGGATGGACCTGGGAACAACAGCAATTAAAAGGTAGTTCCATACTCCTCACAACCGCCCAGTCAGGGGTTTGTTGCCGGATGCAGTTTACTGTCATATATATCTTACTCGGAAAGCAATTAAAAGTTTTGATTAAATAATGTCTTAGTTCTAATGCATTTTTTTTTTTTTACAATTCGGAGAAGGTTTTCTGGAACTGGGAATATTGTTTGATAAAAAATTGATTATTCAAATTATCAAGCAAGGCAGTAAAGCCCCTAAAACGCAAGGGGGTTACAGAGTATGGAATATTTAGGAACGAAAAAATGAATAATGAGTAGAATGAGAAGAGACTAATCAGGAGGACAGTAGATAGCGATTTACAGTGCATTTGCATTTTTGCAAGAATTTAGCTCGAAAGTATGGACCTGCAAGGGAGTTACAGAGGCGAGAAGTTCAGGAGAATTGACTGTTAGCATAGAAAGCCTATATATATATATATATATATATATATATATATATATATATATATAATGTATTGAGGCAGCAAATAATTTTCTAAACATATACTGTTAAATATAAGACAATAAATGTTTATTATATTTAATCATGAGCCGTTCTGAACATCGTATTTTGGCTTTAATTTCAGTTGAAAATAAAGACAAAAATTCTCCAACATTTGGATATTTTTTTATTAAGTTGGTTCTAAGCTTTCGGCTCACATGAGCCATCTTCAGAGAGGTTATAAGGACGGTAACACAAAAACATCCACCATCAGCGACGATTTTATCTTGTGTTGACATAAAACTCCGCATTGCAAATTTGCGAACTGCGTTTGCTATTTTTGGTAACTGTTGCCGTTGCTTAGCGGAGTATTCTATTCTTAGCCAATGCGTCTCGTTCTTTGAGGGACTTTATCAAAGTAAATGTAAGGATTTATTATGTTACACGTGTTTATAAACAAAGTAAGGATATCATTGGTTTATCAGAGCATTTAAATTTGACAATGTGCATGAATATTCATCAGGTGTTTGAAAGGCCAGTCAAAACATATGGAGGATACAAAGTGCCATAATTCAAAGTCTTCTAAGACAAAAATGAGCGACTATTATTCAATATTGTTGAATAATAAATATTATTGAATATTGTTTAAATTGTGATCCGGTTATTATAGCCCTGATGGACATTATGTGCCATACATCTTCCATAATATGAGGAAACAGATTTTACCGTTTGATTTTGAGTTTTAACATTCGTGAATCGTGTATGTTGGCTTGGGAAAATACCTTCAGGAAAGGTAAGATCGGGGATACTAGAATCAAGCAGTTTCAAAAAATTAAATACCTGGGAAGTGTTATAACAGAAGACGGAAAGTGCGACACAGGAAGCATTCCAGAAGTTGAGTAAAGTATTAAGAAACAGGCCAATTTCGCTAGAAACAATGAAGGGAGTACTGGATTGCTATGTGATGTCAGTTCTTCAATATGGCAGTAAATGCTGAACAATATCATCGAAGATGAAGGAAATGCTTGAAGCAACTGAAATATGGTTCTACAGAAGGATGCTGCGAATATCATGGACCGGGCATGTGGGCAATGATGGAAACGAAATGGAAATTAATACTGAGCATCAGGAAGAGACAGCTGAAGTTCCCGGGACACGCAATGAGGAAGGAGGGCTTAGAGAACCTGATACTAACAGGCTAGATAGAGAGAAAAGGAGACAAGGGAAAGCAGCGGATAACATATTTGAAGAACCTGATCAGGTGGATGACGGAACGTGGGTTGCATGGTGTAACAGGAGAAGGCGTGCTAAGAGCCACCAGAGATAGGGAGACTCGGAAAACCATGATCGCCTACGTCCTGAAGGGACAGGGCACATAGAAGAAGAAGAAGATTGGAAAGAAACCGTGCACAGATTTATATTTTGATAAGATTTGATTGGGGCTCCCATGAGAAATGTCCTTCTGACTAAATTACTTTCTCTTTTGATAAGAGTGACATTTTTTAGTCAAAGCTTCTGTAAAATGACACATTGCGACGAAATAGTCAAGCCTCGGCCACAGTTTTTGCATCTGTAATCGTGGAGATTATAAGTGACTGGAACAGCATACGAAAGGGAACACCAGCACTTAGCTTACTTAATTCGATCACACACACACACACACACACACACACATATATATATATATATATATATATATATATATATATATATATCATATACTGTTAAATATAAGAGACAATAAATGTCTGTTATGTTTAATCATGAGCCGCTCTAAACGTCGTATTTTGGCTTTAATTTCAGTTGAAAATAAAGACAAAAATTCTCCCACATTTGGATAATTTTTGATTGATTTGCTTCTAAGTTTTCGGCTCCCATGAGCCATCTTCAGAGAGGTTATTAAGACGGTAACACAATAACATCCACCATCACCGACGATTTTATTTTGTGTTGACATAAAACTCCGCTAGGCAACGGCAATAGAATTTTCAATTTTCACTTTTCAATTCTCGATACACTAAATATATATATCAATAGAATAAGTAGAGAACCAGTAGAAAAAAGTGTCTTTAATCTAACATATTTCACTTTAACAAGCTTTTTCAGAGATTTATTAAAGACGAATGATTAAAAAGAGACTGTATGTTGATTGAGTTTTAATTTCATTGGTCAAATATGGGTCACGTGTGATAAAGCAATAGATCAAGTGTCGGCAACCTACGGCCCGCGGGCCGGATCTGTTCAGCGAAGACATTTTGACTGGCCCGACAGCCATAATTACTAATGCCTTTATTTTTAACATGAGTGACTAGGCTTTCGAATTCAACAAAAGGCCTGCTGTTATCTTCACTATCAAAACCCAATCACCTCCATTTCTGCGTAGAAAATAAAAAATAAACATAAAACAAAAACTGAGAGCCGAGCTGACCGACAGACCGGCAACAAACATTAGGCGGGGACACCTTCAAAGGGATATTGTTTTCTCAGTCGGCTTTCTTACACGTCATAACTTCGTCCATTTCACTTTGGTTGATTTTTTTCACTTTGAAGTATTTTGACGTTCCTTGAGGAAAAGTAATTTTTTGTTAGGTGTTTTTTAATTTTAGATTTTTCTTTGGTTTTTCTGATTACTCAACGTTTATTTTCATTATGATTTTAAATATTTAGGTTGACAGGGGTGTGCGTATAAAATTTTCCTTAATTTATTATTAATGTCCTTCGTCCGGCCCGCGACCCGTCATTATAACACGATCCCGCGAACGGGGTCGAATGAGTTCCCGACCCCTGCAATAGGTGAATATTAAATATAGAAAAAAATAACTAGAGTCTGTTCAAATGTGTGTGCCAACGCGTAATAAAAACATTAGATGTTTATTATGAATGCAAGCATATGTAAGCGATAATAATGTGTGTTTAGCGTAATTTAAACAATAGACGAATTAAGTGTGTGTATATATCGGTAACGTTAGTATGTGTGAATACGTGTGACGAAATACATTTCCGTTCAAAATACGTGACAAGTATTATAAACATGAGTCAAGTGATGGAACGAATTTTTCTTTTTAAATATAATGAGAAAATCAGTTATTATAGTTAGAATTTTTTATTCTTTTTTACCTGTATATATATTAGTCATCCACATGCAAGCCTGTTTCGCTGTATCACAGTTCATCAGTGTGGCTAGACGCATCCACTTGCATCTGGCTGGGATCGAAACTCGACCGAATTGGTGTCAGTCGGAGTGGCTACATCCTAAGCCATAGGCGCATGAAATAAGAGGGGGAAATTTTAACGTGTTCTATATAACCAGTGTATACACACGCCAGTCACCGAAAGAATTCATTTCATTCCTAAAGAGTAATGCATATATCGCAGAAGTGGAAACTGTTTTTAAATTTTCTTCTCTAGAAAGTTCAATCATAATGAGATCATTATATATATATATATATATATATATATATATCCGTCCTGCGACGCTCATGGACAGTGTGACAATATATATATTCTCTCTATTATAACAAAAACCGTTGCATATATATATAGATATATGTGTGTGTGTGTGTGTGTGTGTGTGTGTGTGTGTGTGTGTGCGTGTGTGTGTGTGTGTGGGTGTGGGTGTGGGTGTGTGTGTGTGTGTGTAACTGCAAAATCGTATTACCCTTCGTATTGCTAATGATGGAGGACATGTTGAAACTTAAATAAAATTTCAATAAAACCTTAAGAAATATAGATTTAATTAATTCTTATTCTTTTTACAAATTATTTCTATCGCAAATACAAATAAAGTTATAATTTTTTAAAAGTACACATGAACTTTATGGACACTGTATTTTTGTGAGGGGATTTTCGTAAAATACGTTTACATAGACATCTCATTAGTTTGGCCAAAAACAGAAAATTATTCTATGTTTTGTTAAATAGTTCTTCTTCTTCTTCTTCTTCTTCTTCTTCTTCTTCTATATGCCGTGTCCCTTCAGGACGTAGGCGACCACGGCCTCCCACATCTCCCCATCCCTTGTAGCTCTTAACATACTTTCTCTTGTTACTCCTCCCAAACTCTGCTCTGCCATCCATTTGCTCAAGCCCATCAAGTATGTCATGTGTTGCTTTTCCCCTGTCCCTTTTCCCGTGTATCCGCCCTGTGAGTATCAGATTCTCCAAGCTATTCCTTCTCCGTTTGATGTCCCAGAAACTTCATCTGTCTTTTTTTATGTTAAGTATACGTTTTCTTACCGTTTGCACACTTTCTAAAAAATTGACTTTGCTAACAAGTTCGGTCCATCTTATCCTCAGCATCTTTCTGTAGAACCACATTTCAGTTGCTTCAAGTTTTTCCTTCATCTTTGGTGAAATTGACCAGCATTCGCTGCCATATTGAAAAACAGCTCTTCTTTGTTTCCATTGAAAATTTCCTGTTTCCCAATACTCTACACAGCTTTTGGAATGCATCCTTGGCCATACCAATTCGCTTTCGGATCTCAGTGTCAAACTTGCCGTTCTCTGTTAGAACACTTCTAAGGTATTTAAATGCCTGTACCTGTTTGATTCCAGTATCCCCGACTTGTAATTGGCATTTCGGCCTCTTCTTTTTGTTGACTAGTGATTCTAAAAATAAAAGACAAGCATTGATAACATCAGCTCATGGTTCCCAAAACCTGAAAAAAAAAAGACTTTAACTTTACATATTTCGTGATAAAATATTTGTACGGTATATTTTAAATAAATATATTTTTAATATATTTATATTTTAAATTCATTTATTTATATTTTAAATAAATATATTTTTAAATGCCTGTACCTACTTGATTCCAGTATCCCCGAAATGTAATTGGCATTTCGGCCTCTTCTTTTTGTTGACTCAGTTAATTGCCATACGTGATACACGCTTGGGTGATCATGTTTCGAAAGACACATGACTGACTGGGCAGAAGGTTATCCCGCAGTAGGTTGCCATTGCTTTCTGCGGTAGACTGGTTGCCGACCAAGGCTATAGAACCCAATCTGCCCTGTTATTTAAACCATAACTGGAGGGAAGAGACGGATTAATACCTTACCGAAGGGTATTTGCGCGTAAGTTGATGCAAGGAATTCAACTAGAATTCGAACTCGGCTCTCCAATTTCTCGTTCCAAGCCGATATCCACTGCACCACAACGCACATTTTGTTGACTAGTGATCCTAAAAATAAAAGACAAGCATTGATTACATCAGCTCATGGTTCCCAAAACATTTTTCACCTTCACTCGTCAAAACAAAATCTGCCCGTCACCAGCGACATGTCCAATGCTAAATACACTTCTGCAAAATTCTATCATTTTCACTTGCAATCTTGAATGACCTTCAGTTTTATTCCACACCCACCAAAATATTATACAACATAATCTGAAAAAAAAAAAAACTCCGAATTGAACCCTTTATTTAATCTACGGGAGTATATAGATCTCGTTTCACTGCACAAACCCCAAAAAACTCTGCTGCACCATCTCTCTATGAAATCAAAACTAGTTCTCACAAGCACAACCCATATCGTTAAAAGAGCTTCGCCTGCTTAATCTTTTTATAGATATTTCTTCTAGTTCTTTTTTATCCTGCTCAGCTATTGCTCACCCTATATCTGCCTGAGTTTAAGAACACACTGTCCTGCCCAGGGATTGAACTCCTAATGTAGGTATTTTCATGGTTACGTACGTGCGCGCGCGATCAACAATGTATAGACTGCAATGAGCAAACCCACGGCTTGAAATAGCTGTTTAACAGCATTTATTGTGGTCTAAAGAAAGTGCAAAATAGTGGTGTTTTACAGGGAAAAAAAGCTGGGTTTCCCAGTTAACAGAGCTCTTTCTTTGAGTCAATGTTTCGAAGAGAGATTTCTCTGTTTGTTCCCATAAGGAACGAGAAATCTCGTTGTCAGACTGCAAGAACCGGTACGGATCTTCTGCAAAAAGGGTTCTAAATAGTTTTTATTCTTTGGGAAAATGTCTCGAAATATGATTTCTTCGCTTATTCTTCGTGTGGTTTAAGAAATCTCAGTTTCAATCTATTAGAGCTGTTACCATGTTTTCTGCAGCAAAGTTTTTGTGTGGTTCTTCGAGCTGGCCTTGAAGGTAGCAGCCGCTGAAAAGTAAAAGTAGAAAAAGGCCGAACAGAGCCGAATAGGTTTCGGTTATAAATTTTATGAGTTCCAATTTTTCTGTTGTTCCCTTCTGATTACTTCCGTTGCTGCTATTGCTGAATCGAGAAAAGTAAGGAAGCCCCTACGTACCACAATAGCCAAGTTATTATAACAATTACTATGTCACCAATTACATGAACCAACTTTTTAATCTACGAGACTACTGTCCCATGGAACAATTCTCAATAAACAACCTTGATTTTTATAACTGGGTAATTAAGATATTAAACAGAACTTTTTTATCCCCTCTAACACGTTCAAAATTTTGGTAAAAAATTTTGTTTTGATTTTAGTTCGCGGGTTACGAGAGTTTACAATTGAAAACGTCATATTACATAACTCAATATTTTTCCGGTGACAAACACACTTATTTTTAAATTCTTGCAAAAATCAAATAATTGTCGGATTTTAATGAAACTTTTAGGAATTATTCACGAATGAATGAAATTATTTGTGAAAATATTATTTTTAAAATATCTTGGTAAAAATAATTTTTACATCTGTTACCCCACCTCCACGTAAATTCATGTTGTGATAAATGATTTTATTAGTTAAATGCAGGACTCATTGGGAAATGTGAATAATCGTTTCTTTTTTTAAATTTTGCCTCTCTTTTTGAAAATCTGCTCCCAAAATAAAAGATGCAATATAGCTATGACATTATTTAATTTGAGAAACTTTTAATTGCTTGAATAAATAATAAACATTAAGGACATAATAGTCTGAAGAAAAAATTTCGATTAATAATGAAATTTTAAAAGAATTGTTTTCATTTTTTTTTAATTATAATAATTTGCAAAGATTCAAAACTATTTTTAAAATACTTCAAAGGTTTGTTGGGGTTAGTTTAAAACTTATTAAACAAAGATTATATTTAGTAATAGAAAATTAAAAAGTTTAATACAAATTGTTCTGCCTCCCTATTTTAAAAATAACTTATTTATTTTTTGGTGTATTTAGAGTTTTTTATATGGTAATTTGTATGTGTAAATTAAAAGGTCATGTTATTCAGAGTTTCCTCCCTTTATCCGAAAAAACTTTGTACAAGTATGTCACTTGTGATCGTCATATATATCTTATCTCTAATCTGGCAAGCTGTTAATACATTTGATATGCGGCGGACAGGTTAAAAAGTTCAACTCTGGGATTAAGAAATAATTTTATTCTAAATTTCATGCTATAAATAATTAATACTTGAGTAAATCAGATTAATTTAACATAAAATTTGCTAATTTTAGAAAAATAATGTGCCACATATGTATATTTTATTTTTGTAAGATTTTTAAAACCGAGAATTAACTTTTGTTTACAAATGTGTCGATCGCTTAAAAATGGCCGAAAAATTAAAAGCTTAAAAAAATTAACACTTTATAGATTTCAATCAATGTAATTTCTGTTTTAAATACACTAGTGTATTTTGCTTTCTGGAAATAGTAAATTGAATCATTTAGCTTTCAATTTAACTAAAATAAAAGTTTCAAGAATACATTTTTCTATTTATAAAAATTCAGTTTAAAATTTAGACATCGAAAATGAGTGAAGATACCTAATTTAGAGAAGATCTATTTATGTCGGGTACTTTATGGCTCCGTTATGTTTGGAACATAAATTCATACTAAGTCGATCCAAACTCCAAAAAATATTTTCTAACAATGCTACGGTCTGATTCGATTTATTTCAAAATTAGGGAGTCCTCTACAGAAGGATGCTACGGATATCGTGGACTGAGCATACAAGCAACGACGAAGTGTTAGAAAGAATGGCAACAAAAAGAAAATTGATGCTGAGCATCAGGAAGAGACAACTGAAGTTCCTGGGACATGCAATGAGGAAGGAGATCCTGGAGAACCTGATACTGACTGGTCAGATAGAAGGAAGGAGAGACAGAGGAAGGCAGCGGATAACATATTTGCAGGGACTGATCAGGTGGATGACGGAACGGGGGTTGCCAGGAGCAACAGGAGCAAACATACTAAGAGCCACAAGGGATAGGGAGACGTGGAGAGCCATGATCGCCTACGTCCTGAAGGGACAGGGCACATAGAAGAAGAAGAAGAAGAAGAAGAAGAAGAAGAAGAAGAAGAAGAAGAAGAAGAAGAAGAAGTATCCCATAAGAGCCGAACATATGTGAAGAAGAAAGCCTTAAGAAAAGTGTTTGTTTTTTGTTGTATTTTTGGTTTGGTTTTGTTTTTTGATTTTATTTTTTTTTAGTTTGCGCTAAAATACAAACAAACCATAGAGATCATATCAGTTAGTCAGTTAATTGCGAGACGTAATACACGCTTGGGCGATTATGTCTCTTTCAGGAGATGACAGCCTCGGCAGAAGAGCTTCCTGAAGTAAGTTATCATTACATTCTGCCGTAGACCGGTTGCCAACCAAGGCTATAGAACCCAATCTGTCCTGCTATTCAACCCGTAGGTGGAGAGAGAAACGATAGATTAATACCTATAACAAGGGTATTAGTGCGTAAGAGAATTTAACAAATTTGATGACATTCGAACTCGGATCTACTGTTTTCACATTCCGAGTCGATATCCATTACACCACATTCGCTCGGTCATCCAACGAAAGCAAAATCGATTTCCGGTCACGTGTGAATTTTATGACCCCACTTCCGGAAAGGAGATGATCGTTCTCTTCTCAATTCCCAACCCTTGAGTTTAGTAGCCGTCCCAACGAAAGAGGGATTCAGCCACCGTCACTTAACGTCAGGCCGATTTGAGGTTGACCATTTTGTATAACTTCTCGTGTGTCGATAAATATTGGCGATTCATTTTCTACTCATGTCGTCATTTTGTTTTATTTATTGCGATCGACCGACCTTCAACTTCTGCTTGCGACACGAAGTCAAATACAACCCTCTACAGCGTTCTGTTTTCTTAATAATAAACAAAGTAAGGTAAACTAAAAAAAAAAACAGGGAATCAGTTTACACTAACCTTTACGTCTTCATTATTTAAAGTCTTATTTTCTCTACTAAAACGATGTTCCCCTTTTTAAAAAAATAATGTCCTCCCTTGCCCTGAATTTTACGAGAAACATGGCGGCTTTCTGTCTGACTGCGGTATTAACTGTGATTAGTTTTAGTTTCTCTCTCTCTCTCTCTCTCTCTCTCTCTCTCTCTCTCTCTCTCACACACACACACACACACTCTCTCTCTCTCTCTCTCTCTCTCTCTCTCTCCCTCTCTCACACACACACACACACACACACAATGCTGAACAAAATATGCTAAGTCAAGAGGATTTGGTTTCTCAATGTACTGTTATCCCTTTGGTGCAGTGGATATCGACTCAAAATGACAACTCCGCGACCCAAGTTCGAATTCCAGTTGAATTCGCTGCATTCACTTACGCGCAAATACCCTTAGGAAATGTATTAATCTGTTTCTTCCTTCCAGTTATGCGTTAAATAACAGGACAGATTGGGTTCTATAGCCTTGGTTGGCAACCAGTCTACCGCAGAAAGTAATGACAACCTACTGCGGGATAATCTTCTGCCCAGTCAGTCATGTCTTTTTCGAGACATTATCGCCCAAGCGTGTTTCACGTATGGCACTTAACTGACTAACTATAATAGTTGAAAACATGATTGAAGCTTCCACTGGGCATAAAGTGGGGGATCGGTTTTATATTGTTATGAAGTAATAAACTGATCCCCCACTAATTACTACATAGTAATATAATAGATTTTTTTTCCTTTACCTATGAGTGAAATAACAGGACAGATTGGGTTCTATAGCCTTGGTTGGCAACCAGTCTACCGCAGAAAGTAATGACAACCTACTGCGGGATAATCTTCTGCCCAGTCATGTCTCTTTCGAGACATGATCGCCCAAGCGTGTATCACATATGGCACTTGACTGACTGACTATTACCCCTTCACCACATATTGATTCAAGAAACTTCTGAGCTTTTATTTTTGTATTCATTCCATATTTTTCATGGATTTTTTTAATTCTGTGTGTCCGTGTTAGTATAATGATTATCAACACGGAAAGTGGAATCGTTGAGCCGAGTTCAAATTCCGGTCAAGTATTTTTCGTTTACTTTCGCACTAATGTCCTTGGGAAAAGCATGGATCTAGATCCCTTTCACCAGCTATGGGTTAAATAACAGAATAGACTAAGATCTTTAGCTTTGGGTAACCAGTCTAAGAGAAAGAAAACTCTAAAATCTAGATCTGGGTGAGAAAGCAACAAGAAACAACTCCACTACCTTTCCCAATAAGATATTCTATTTCACAGATAATGTAGAAAAGACATCTACACAGTCATGATCGTTTTCATCCTGAAAGAATATAGCATTTTATTTATTTATTTATTTTTACTTAAACTCCTTTTAGTGATTCCTTCCTCAGTACTATTCATATGCGTTCACACACCGCCACTTATATTTTTTATGAACCGCTACAGGAGTGTAGTGGTTAAGAAACTAGTTCCACGGGTATGTTATTTCTTCTTCTTCTTCTTCTTCTTCTTCTAAGAAGAGGTATTTGCGCGTAAGTGAATGCAAGGAATTCAACTGGAATTCGATCTCGGTTCCCCGATTTCTCGTTCCAAGCCGATATCCACTGCACCACAATGCACAAAATACCGTAGGCCATTGAAAAAATGCATGAATGTTATTTTTTTTTTTAAATCTATAAAGAAATCATTGCGTTATCGACTTCAGAAAAATTTATTCTGAAATGTTATGAAAGAAAATTAAAAACGGTTGCTTAGAGTCTACTATGCGTTATGACAACATTAAGAAAGGCTTAAAACAGTGTCAAAAATATTTTTCATCTTGGATGAAGGTTTCCTAGATTTTGAGGCCCTAGACTTCAACTGCTATGCTTAAACCAGTACTGCTAAGCCACTCTTAGTAAACAAAGAAAAAGAATAGAACAAATAGATAATAATTGTCAGCAAACTAGACTTATAAATCATTGGTAGCAATTCTGAATCTCACTGGGTCACTACGGTCTTGTACAAAAAATAAAGTAAACAACAAAATATTGCATTCCTGCCTCACTAAAATCGAATTAGTTCTTGAAATAGTTTGAAAGATTTTTAATTTCAAGGTTTTAAAATTTTAAAATTCACTCTCGATAAATCATCTCCCACCAAGAAAAAAAAACATGGCGTAACAAAGGAAACGCCAAACAATGTGAATATTACCATTTAAGGCTGCCTCGTTTTGGTTTAAAGACCTGGAATCAATTTGTTGTTGATATTTTATTAATATTAAAAATACCTTCTACAGAAGTTAGCAAAAGAAAGTGACAAGAAATGGCTGAGCATAAACCTCAAGAAAACTATATTTATAGTCATCAGCAAAAAGAGGCGCCCAATATGCCATATTGTTAGTTTGAGTGGGGGGGGCCGAGATTTTTCTGAGGAGGAGGGGGCAAACTCAAGTAGAGTCTTCATTTTCCTACTACACCACTATCTTAGGAATGAGTATGTATGTTACTTCACTAAATTAAACAATAACTTTTTATTCATAGTAGTGGAGTACTAATTTCATCTTGCCATTTTTTTTCAACTCACAAGCTGTTGGAACACAAGAAATGTTAATCTCGAAACAAAATCAAATGTCTATTTCTATATATCTCGTTTTATTTTGTTTTTCTTTCAAACTGGTCTCTGTATGTGTCCTTAAAAGGCTAAATGAAAGAGAAAACGCAGAGAGAAAATTGATGATCAAATCTTATCAAAATCAGAGACTGATCAGTTTCATAAATTTTTTAAGCTTATAAAAGTAGGGCGGGAGCCAATCGAAGGCCCAGCCAAAATTCCGGGCGGGGCTTGGGCTCTTTTGCTCCCCCCCCCCCCCCCGTAGAATCGCCACTGGTTATCAGCTTGAGTTATTTGTATGATGCTGCAGACAATGCGACACGTGGTTCGCTTGGGATGAAAAAGTCCCTCGCTGTAGAAATGTATGTCTCGTCCTACCGGAATCTTGTAGGTTAAGAGTAAAAAAGGAGGGTGAAACTGTGCACCCCGGTTTTTGTCAACGCCACCTAGCGGTCAAAAGCAGAAATCCCCTGGCAGGCAAATGTGTTCATCCTACAAATAAAAAATTTTAATTTTGATTTTGAAATTCTGTTTTTTTTTTTTATGTTTCAAATTCTTTCATTCTTCAAAGCTTTTGTGACAGAATCCTCTTTGAGTAGAAACATGTTGTAAAAAAGGTGATTATGATTATAAAAGATCTTTTGTTTTAGATTCATTAATCCGAATGCATTTTCTTTACATAGATTCATTTACTTTGAGTGACTATAAACTATGTAATTTGACACACTTAATGAACAAGATGAATGTTAATGCAAAGATAAAGAAATTATGTAACATTCAGAATATAATGAAGATCTATTTGCTGAGTTACCAAATATATTTATTCAGCTACCTTTGTAGTATATAACCATCGGAAAATATAATTACCCAAAAATTTATAAGGGAAAATGAATCAGGACAGCTAAGAGGAAATTAGAAAAACAAAGAAAAATGAAATCTTTTTCTATTATATCTTTAAAAAATATTAAAAAGCTACTGAAATGCGTTCCATGTTTTCTCCCTGAAAAAGAAAGCAAGTTGATATTACAAAAATTGCTTTTACATACAAGTACGACACATGTAGGAGCCTTTGTCTACTCACGATTCCTGGAAAACATTTTGTCTTAGTGATATCTACTAGAAGACTACGTCTCTGTACAGACAGGTTGGCTGTTCAGGGTCACATGACCGGCCAAGCGCAATGCATACTTATTTGGAAAGAGGCAAAAAGTGAGTTTAAAACATCCAAAGTGCTTGTAGACACAAAGTTAGTCATCGGAAAATTATTTGCACCAGTGGAAAAGCATTATTCTTTCCTAGATTTCATAGATTAACAGCTCGACTCCAGTCAATTTCTCACCAACGTGATGTGGCTTCCCTCTGTTTCTCCTACAAATATTTTCAGGGTTTCTGCTCTGACGAGCTTAGCTCCCTGGTAAACCTGTGGTGATACTGACCGAGCAAAAGCTATGGACCGGATGTTTGCTCTCTCACAACAAAAAAGAAAATGACCAAAACTCAACGGTGCGCATCCGGTTCGCGCAGATGTTCCGGTTGAAAAATAAAAATTAATCAAATACCAAATTTCCATTTCGCGAGCCTACGCGAATTTTATTTATCAGCCAATGGGAAGCCCAGGATCAAATACAAGTGTGAAATCCCAAATGATCACCTGCGATCCAAAAAGCCGAAATAAAAAGCCGAGACAGAAAGCACTCAACAGACAGACTGACGGTGACAGGCGAGAGTAATTAATATCTCCCTTGACCAAGTCAAGTGGCTACTATGCTCGTCCCTTCACCTCTCCTTTCTTCTCCCCTGTCTCAAAACTACTTACTGACCTAAGGAGCGACTACATCAAAGACATTCCTCATTTACACGCTCCCCACATTCCTAAGCCTTAAATCTCTTTCAGCTTATTATTTGCCATGAACATTTAGCCTCCGTTGGACCTATATTCAAGTTATTACTTTAATTGTAAACACATTAATTGATATGTGTATATATAAATGTTATTTTCAACTCAATTTGCTTTTCTTGATTTTATAATTATTTTATGACTTATAGTGGGCTATCTACCACAAGGCCAAATTCCGTTAATCTGCAACAGTATACAACTACCCTTCACTAGAACGGACTCTCACTAAAAAGGGAATAGATAAACAACCCACTATAAACCCTTTGCAAGAACTTACTTGAGCTACTAGACTGGCAACTAGATCCAACCCTTTTACAGTGAAAACAATAAAATGTAACCGCAACTACTACTCTAATAGCTTCTTTTCTCACACTTCTCGCCTGTGGACCTCCCTTCCGTATACTTGCTTCCCTAATGGTTGCAATCTCCAATTTTAAATGCAACGTCAATTGCCATCTCTTATCTCCTTGACTTCCATTGTTTCCCCGACACCCACTG
Source organism: Ascarosepion bandense (assembly GCA_037127315.1). Classification (NCBI taxonomy): domain Eukaryota; kingdom Metazoa; phylum Mollusca; class Cephalopoda; order Sepiida; family Sepiidae; genus Ascarosepion; species Ascarosepion bandense. Next base: position 2,094,088 of record JBBBDQ010000882.1, read on the forward strand.
TATCTTGCTCTTCTCCTTTTCCGCTCTACTCTCGCGCAGCTCTCTTCACACCAGTGTTTCTATCCTTCTCTTACCCATTCTACAACACCCCCTGTGACCTGCTTTGCTTTTTCTTTACTCTTCCCTTATGTAACCCCTTGCACACCAGTGGTAGTAATGCCTTGCTTGGAGTGAAACGATTATAAAAATAATATTATTACAGACTGGAGTGAGAATTTTTTTATATTCGAAAGGATGAGTTTGTAGCTATGTTTTAGAGAAATGGATCACGCAAGAAAAGGAAATATATTCTTTTCTCGACATATAATCTGAGATAATTATTACGAGGATGCATTTATATACAAAAAGAAATATTAATAAAGTCCACAAAAAGGTCAAATTTTATAGTAAGGGATTCTACTGAGTCCTAGTTGTTAATACAAAAAGTTTTTATTCATGAAGTAGTTGTTAAATAGAGAAATTAGAAATAGAACGTTTGGAAGATTTTAGATCATTCCATAATATTCGATAAAAGATCTAGATAATTTGAGAAGATTCAAGAAATATGCTAATTAGGTGCTAGCCCCTATAAAAATAGGTTTTGGGAAAAAAAGTAGTCTGTAGAGGACGAAGCGTCCCTTACTAATTTAGATTTACGAGTCGATTCGGCGTAACTGGGGTCATGAAATAAAACAGGCAATAAGAAAGACGAGTAGGCGAAAGTAACAAGAAAAACAATATATTAACAAAGGTTACATAGGGTTGACAGCATGCATAAAATTAAGGAAAGAAAAGTTCTTTCCCTGGTGAGAAATAAAAATTTGCGCCCCTAATTGCTACCCGCAATTAGTGCGCGTGTGTTTGTGTGAGTTAGGGAAACATGTCTGCTCTTCTTGCCCGGGACGAAATCATAACTAGCGTACCACGTGACGTTCCCCGCTTTTTATTGGCATTCGTTTACGCGGAAACTAAGTTATCACGTGAACGTTGAATGACCATGTGTGTGTGGGTGTCAATGTATCAAACCCCACAAGTCAGTTGTTATAAGAAATTGCTGACATTATCAACTTCGGAGTGATTCATAGATATTATAGCTAACTGAAAGAATCTCTATAAAAAGTTAACAACCTGAAAGAGAATCTCATGGAAATAAATCGATAAATAGAATTTTTAACTCTTTTCATTGACCAAACTTAAAACTTAAAATATATATACACAAGGGAGGATTTCCAGTAATAACACTTAAATTTACTCGCTAGCCTAACTCCCTCGCCTTCTTCTCCTTCGTAACACTTGCCAGTAGTAAAGTCTGTTTTCTATTTGAATGCAAACATTGTATATTTGTATCTAAACTTATTTATAAATGGAATTTTGTCTGTATGTGTATGTGTCTGTGTGCGTATGTGTCTGTCTGTCCGTTACCTATAGACTCCAAAACGGCTGAACCGATTTTCTTGAAAATTTACACAGGTGTACTATAAGCGCGTTCTTAGCTAGATTTTGTGTGGACATACCCCCGATAAATATCAAAAATGGATAATCGAAAAAATCGGGTTATAGAAGGAGTGGTCCGATTTTAATCAAATTTGATACACTCATAGACAAAGACATAAGAAACGATATTCATAAGTTTCAAGGTTGCAGTTCTAAACTTGGATGACTTATTTGACTCCGATATTGGAAATCGATACCCCGATATCCTACCGGGTTTGATCAAAATCAGTTTTTCAGCCCTTTTATTTTAGTTTTTGCTTCGGGTTTGACTCTAAGTAGGTATAATTGTAGTTCTTCGTCTCAGCCATGATACCATTTACTCAGAGGACTTATGTAGCCTTCAAAATTCAGTTTACGACGAAAAAAACTAGAGGGTTAATCAAATTTGATACACTCATAGACAAAGACATAAGAAACGATATTTAGAAGTTTCAAAATTGCAGTTCTTACAATAGTGCAGAAAATCGATAATATATATATATATATATATATACTAAATCTAAAAATGAGCCAACACCGACCGCGGTTTCACACAACGGATCGTCAGATAGTTTACTGATAGGTTAACATTGGTTTTTTGGACATTAGTCTTTAATACTTAGTGCTGCTTTATTGTAATTACGTATTACGCTCTAACACCCTGATTGAGCACTCTAGAAGAAAGGTAGACTTTGAAAAACAGTAGCCACTCTAGCGTGTACGCATCGCTCATTTCAGTAAAAATGAAATTTGAGCACTCTAGCTATTGGGCGCGTAATATGATATGCGCTAAAAAGAGTGCCTTCTTCCACCAGGGGTAGAGTCGCCGACTGACGCCAAATCGGTCGGGTTTCGAGCCTGGGTTGTGTAGCAATCGGAGTCTAACCGTACTGATGAGATGTGATACAGCGAAACAGATCTGTCTGCGGATGACAATATATATATATATGTATGCATGTATGTATGTATGAGCGTTATAGTTAGGTAGGAGTGTCTTTGAAGTATTCGCTCAGTCTTAAAGGGTTCCGTGCAGTTATCAAGTATAAGAAAAGGTAGTCGGGTGAACGATGAAGAGGAAGGACGTGAGAGAGAAAGAGAGCGGTAATAATGATAACGATCGCACAATGTTTGTCAAGGGTACGTGTTAATTATGCTCGTCTTCTTCTCTCTGGCGACAGTCAAATTTGTTCCGTCTTTTACTTCATTTGTGAGGCTCTAAAAGGTCATTTGTGGATTCACTCTTGGATGTGATTCTGGCCTTTTCATTCGACGACAGACAAACTTCGAGTCGCTCTTGAAAAGTGTCCGTAAAAAGAATTTGTTTCTGATAATTAAAGATTATTTGAATTTTGTTTTTAGATGTTTCCTAGTTTTCTATTGTCCGAAAAAACATTTCGTGTCGAGGTGTGAAATTTAACGAATGTTGTTTTGGCTTCTCTTTTGCACGTGTTCTAAGCAAGTGTTTTTTAAAATTCGAGAAGATTCGTTTATTTATAACAAAATCAATGAGTCATTGCTTAGCATTTTAATTTTAAATGTAGATCTTGTTTTGTTTTCTACATTCCTTCTGTCTTTTCAACAAATATGTTTATCTACTCTGGTGATCTTTTTCCCTGGTGCCCCGAACACGTGAATGTAATGTGCTACTAAACTGATATAAAGGTCCTATCCTTTTACCGTCGAAATAGTTATAATAGTTTTTTTTTCTTGCACTTCCCGCCTGTGGAACTCCCTTCCGTTTACTTGCTTCTCTGACATATCCAAAAATTAAAATGCATTCTTCTATATTCTTGAATCCCGTTCATTTTTATCCTTTCTTCAATCCCCACCCCCCGCCTGTATCCAGTCTTTTCTCTCACTGTAACCCCCTGCTCACTCGTGGGGGTACCACCTTGCTTGGGATAAAATGATTTTTTAAAAAATGCAATTTCAAAACAAAAACAATATAATATCTGGTTGAATAAATATGAAAAAAAAACGAAGTAATTTAAAGTAACAAATTAAACTTAAGGACAAAATAATTATCTGTCACCAATGCTATGAAAATGGCGTAAGGTCTCAATAATATGAGTAAATTTACGGTTAGCATATTCAAGTTTAGGCAAACATGAACTTTCGAGCCAGCCAAAATCGTAATATCAAAATGACTGTTTTTTGCATGTGACCTCTTTTATTTTAATAAACATTATTGGATAACCCAGAATGCTCCCGGTTTCACGTTTACCTGTATGTAGGTTGCGTGCGTTAACTGGCCGTATATTAGTCGCACCTGGGTCTGTTCGCTTCCATTTCGTCCCTAGGTGATCGAAGATGTCAAATGATCAGTTGAAATCCCTCGCTTCCTCTGCCACGCTGTGATTTCTGATCTCAGAGAAAGTTAAGGGTTTGAGGAAAAGGGGGCGGTCATCTTCGTGTTGCACTTCTCGACAACTGACAATCAAGAGACGGTTGGGTGCATAATGCAGAAATTAGGGAAACAGACAAGAACAGTAAAAAGATAAGAAGACAGTAGCGAAGGTCAGTCTATGTGGACTAGTGATTATAGTGTAACTCTTTTGTATAGCAAAAGAAAGTAAAAAAAAAAGAATTAATAAGAAAATACGATCCAATTTTTTTCCAAGTCCACAAATTACTTGCTGCTCCTATGTATATTTGTTATTAGAAATAATACAGTTTTCATGCTCCCCTTCTCTTGGGTTCTGCTTAGAAGCGGTCTACGTGTCTACTAGGGTAGTGGGAGAGAGAGACTTTTCTGCGTAATCACCCGCTCACTAATTCGAGCCGAAGTTTGCAGAAATGGAAGCTTGGAGAAAAGATTCTCTTGACTTTGTACATTCACCTGTCAACGACCATACGTGGGTGGTCTTCTTTTTTTTTTTAAATCGACCGATAATTCCGTTTCTAATTGCTCCTTTATCTCTTCTACAAGAGAGAAAGGAAGAGGACAATAAACAAAGTAGAAAGTAACAGAATTATCTCCCTTCGCAAGGCCAGCGTTGCCATCTGGTCATTGTTCAATTGTTATCATATCAGTCGATGTCATTTCGTGAATGCCTTGTGTTTCGCCTTTCTCTACCTCCTATCCACCCCAGCGCTAATTTCTTTCTTCTTTTCTTTCTCAGCCCTTCCTAAGAAAAAAGAAAAAATATATACACACAGAGATATTCTCCAAATATCTATTCCGAGGTTCGAATTTAGGGTCCGTCCATACTTGGTTTAACGTGTGTGCGTAAGGAATACTTACAGTGTTACAACTGAAGAGTGACTTTTTGGCAATGTTTATTGTTTTAAAAATCGATGTTTAGAATGGGAATAAAACATTTTTTCTTTTTCTCATTTTTTTAAAAAAAATTTTATTCGTTCAAAGACGTTATTTCCATTTGCTGACGGTCAGGAATTTGTTTATTCCACCTTGAACAACAAACGCATTTTTTATACTTTACTATTTCAAAATATGTTTGTTTAATTTTGATAAATGTATCTGTTAAAATGACATGTCAGTGTTATTTTCAGTTTTGGGGGTAATTTAGACAACAGTTTATCATTCACTTACCATAAATTGGTATATATCTTTCGGCATTGCCGATTTTGCCGGAATGTTTTTTGTCACTTTTCTTCATTGTTCTTTTAATATATGTTTTTATTTGTGTAAATAAATATTACAAGATAATTTATAACGTTTGCTTTTGCCACAATAACAATAAAATCTCGTTATAAGAGAGGTCCTCTACATCAAGCATCTCTTCCTCACCTTCATTAAAAATAAGAGTGAGCTGCTGAAATGTTTAAAAAAAAAATATAAAAATACGCTCACTCGAATTCCAGTTTTGCTCAACACTCAAAAGCTAAGAATAAAGGTTCCTAATGGGATTCCAAATCACACTAAAAATAAATGTGAAACAGTCAAAACATAAAAAGAGATTTATGGCAACAGAAATGTGTTTTTTACAGAAGGATTCTAAGAATACTATGAAGAGACCAAAGAAAATGAGAAAGGAAAACTTTACTCACGATCAAAAAGAGATTGAAATTTCTGAGACACAATGAAGGGAGATATGCTTGGTGTATAGGACATCAGTCAGTCAGGTGCCATACGTGATACACGCTTGCGCGATCATGTCTCTTTCGAGACATGACTGACTGGGCAGAAGATTATCCCGCTGTAGGTTGCCATTACTTTCTGCGGTACACTGATTTCCAGCCAAGGCTATAGAACCCAATCTGTTCTGTTATTTAACCCATAACTGGAGGGAAGAGAAGGATGAATACCTTTCCCAAGGTTATTTGCGCGTAAGTGAATGCAACGAATTCAACTAGAATTCGAACTCGGCTCTCCGATTTCTCGTTCCAAGCCGATATCCACTGCATCACAACGCACATCCTATAGGACATACTCAAGGCAATATTGGTCGAGAGAAACACTGAGAAACTTACCTAACAAGTGTCTGTAAAGGGGCTGTGTAATAAAGATATTTTTTTTTCATTTCATGTTTATGACAACGAGTTGTACAACAAATTAATATTACCAATAAAAAATTAAATCCTGATTTTAAAGGTCAAGGGATATTTTCAGAGAGCATGTTCACTGTTATGATACAGCAAACACGAATTTGGCTTTTGTCATATCGTTACGTCTTCTCATTCATTATTTCGATAAAATTATTAACCTTTTAATAACTTTCAGCTTAAATAAAACTTTAGATTTGTAAATTAATAGTTCGGTACCTGTCGCTTCGCTGCCAACGAAATGATAACATTTCAAATGTAAATTATTTGTCCACTTCAAAACGATATGTGTGAGAAAATATATCTAGTTTACATCCAAGAGTAATAATAAGGAATTCAAAGGGTGACACATTTATACTCTCTTCCAATTACCCAGGGTTTGTTTCAAGATAGAAAGCAAAATTATCTCTTGCGAAACAGATGCCAATTTCAATTTCATTCAAGTTGAATGTGCTCGAAATATTTCCATATGGCATAATGGTAAGTAAGCTTGATTTGTTAGATCACTTACGACTGCGAAGTGAGTTCGACCCTCAGTGCCCCATACTTTCGACCGTGTTCATCATCTAAGTCATCTAGTAAATCGCAAATTATATGTGCGTGTACGTTAGCTCATATGTGTTTATATCTAAATTCAGTTGCAGCTTGGATATAGTCACTTTCTCACCGGCGCAATGTGGCTTCCCTGTGTCTCTTCTACAAATACTTTCACGGCTTCTGCTCTGATGAACTTAGCTCACTGGTACCCACCTATATATGAATTTACTCAAGCTACAAGATTAGCAACTAGGTTCCACTCTATTACTGTGAAACCAATAAAATGTAAAAGCAAATTCTACTCCAACAGCTTCTTTTCTCGCACTTCCCGCCTGTGGAATTCCCTTCAGATTACTTGCTTCCCCGCAGCAACAATCTTCAGTAATTCAAATGTAAAGTCAATAGTCATATCCTGTCTCACTAACTTGCATCCTCTCTCTCTCTCTCTCTCTCTCTCTCTCTCTCTCTCTCTCTCTCATGCTCCTTTCTCCGTTCACTTCACTCTCATCAGTATTCTCATCCTTCTCTTACCCACTTCCTGACATCCCCTATAAACTGTCACTCTTTATCATATCTTTCCTCCTATGTAACCCCCTGCACAACAGTGGCAGTAAAATGCCTTGCTTGGGGCGATATGATTATATTTTTTTTTAATCTAAACATATTCCAACAATTATTTTTTTAAACCTTAGACATAATTATTTTCATTACCAAATAATTTCGGAGAAGTTCAATAAAATCTAATAATTATCAGAAGTTTTAGGTTTTAAATATCTTTTTCGTTCTTGTTTCTAACTCCGGTTTGTATTGCCCAGCCTAGGGTACGGGTTGTGCAGACTGCAAAAGTAATTTTTTCCGATATATGTATGTAATAATAAACACGTTTACATATTTTAAAACTTTCTGTATAAACTACGAGTTGAAATTAACAACCTTTCCCTCGCTACTTTAATTATTTTGTACTAAAGAAAACTGAATGTATGAACAAACAGAAAACCCTAAAATACCAACTACAAGACGGAGAAACTAAAATAAAACAAGTAAAGAAATTTAAATAACTGGGAGGCGTTCAGTCAGTAGATGGAAAGTGCGACACTGAGATCCGAAGACGAATTGACATGGCCAAGGACGCATTTCAAAAGCTAACCAAAATACTGAGAGACAGTTAAATCTCATTGGAAACAAAGAAAAGAGTGCTAAGTAATCTCTAGCCTTCTGTATGGCAGCGAATGTTGAACGATCTCGTCAAGGGTAAATGGTAGGCTCGAGACTGCAAAAATGTGGTTCTACTGAAGGATGCTAAGGATATCATGGACCGAGCATCTGAGCAACGATGAGAATGCAAACAAGAAGGAAACTCATACATGACATCAAGAAGAGACAGATGAGGTTCCGGGGGTACGAATAAGGAAGGAGGGTATGGAGAATCTTATATTCCCTGGATGAATTGAGGTTCCTGGAGTACGAATAAGGAAGGAGGGTCTAAAGAATATTATACTCCCTGGATGAATTGAGGTTCCTGGGGTACGAATAAAGAAGGAGGGTCTGGAGAATCTTATACTCCCTGGATGAATTGAGGTGCCTGGGGTACGAATAAAGAAGGAGGGTCTGGAGAATCTTATACTCCCTGGGTGAATTGAGGTTCCTGGGGTACAAATAAGGAAAGAGGGTCTTGAGAATCTTATATTCCCTGGATGACTTGAGGTTCCTGGGGTACAAATAAGGAAAGAGGGTCTGGGGAATCTTATACTCTGTGGATGAATTGAGGTTCCTGGGGTACTAATAAAGAAGGAGGGTCTGGAGAACCTTATACTATCTGGATGAATTGAGGTTCCTGGGGTACGAATAAAGAAGGAGGGTCTGGAGAATCTTATACTCCCTGGATGAATAGAGAGAAAGGGAAACAAGAAAAAGCAGCGCGAGACATATTTGATAGTTTTGTTCAAAGGGATGACAGAACGGATTTTGGGAAAGATACTAAGAGGAAATATATTGAGAGCGACAAACGACAGAGACAAGTAGAAGTTCATGATCACCTACGCCTTGAAGGGACACGGCACATGAAGAAGAAGAATTATAGACAAAACGTTTCGGCCAAGTTCGCTCTCGCTATCATCAGGTGGTTAGCAGATATAGAATATTTGCAGATATACGCATATACAGCATACACGCATACAAAATTACACGCATTCTTTTAAGATGTAGATTAATTTTCAGATGGTTAACAGTTGTCATTCTTTATTGCCTCAACAAACAAAATTATGAGCAAGACATGAAACAGAAAAATATCTGGAATTAAGAATTTTATAAAACAAAACGAACTAAAAAAGATGGAGGCGTAATAAGCAAAAAATGTGTATTGATCGGCAGGAAAATATTTGAAGGACCTGTTAAAAATGAATAAGTAAGAGATGCGAATGTTAAGAACATTGGCTAAAGATATAAAAACAAACTAGAATTTTAATTACACAGGAATTAACAAAAGTTTAAGAGCACCTTAGTTGACTATCTTAAACTTAAAAACAACATTGCAGCAAGTAATTTATATGTTTAAGTTTTTTTTTAATGGCATATCAACATTTCTGTGGGTTATTTAATGCAAAAAAAGGTAAGGGTTTAAGATATTTTTTTAATGTTCGGTTATAATGAGAAGGTTGATTTAATCAGATTTTGACGAAAAAAAAAAATTTTATATTTATATTAAAAAACTTCCAGTTTTGTATTCAAAAATGTATTGCTGGTAAATTTTTTCTTCAAAAATGTTTTGACGGTAATATTTTTCCTTCAAAAATTGTATATTTTTCAATAAAAGTATTTTTATGTATATATTTCTAAAAAAAAGTAAATATTTATACTTTTATAGTGTTTTGACCCCAGTTTGGGGAGAAACTATTTGCCTATATTTGGGACCCTAACAGGTGCTACCACCCCGGGTCAGGGTGGACCTGGGAAGAACAGTAATTAAAAGGTGGTTCCATGCTTCTATCAACCTTCTAATTAGAGGCCTTGCTGCTGGATGCAGTTTATTATCATACCCAGGACCATAATTTATGAGAGTTACACACTTTTACCCAGAGATTTGTACATAACGATGTTCCCTTTTCATATCTTTTCTGCAAAATTGTTTTCATACAATAATTTAAAGCTCATTTTTATTTTATTTTATTTTTTTATAGGTCGATTTAATAAATCTCTGTGCACGAGCGTTTCCGTGCTGCATATGCCTGAAAAAATTAATGAGAAGAAGAATCAGCATGTCGACTTACGATACAGTGGTGTTCAGACGACAGAGCGCCATAAACTATACGGGACGTAACCGTGTCATGCTAACGCGAACAGCCCCCAATGGAAGTATTCGACCACATTTCCAAGCACAGAAATTTCACACAATCGATATGTGTATGGAAGATCCGAACTGATAAATACATATCTGGTATTAGAACGAAAAAAAGAATGTGAACAAACCATGTAGTTGCTCAAAAACAAGCAAATTATTCATAATGAGAATAAATTTTAATTGCGTCTTTATTGTTGCTTTTGATTATTTTATTATTTTTTTAAATTTTATTTTATTTTTTTCATCAGAAATCAATTATACAGGATATCTGTAAAGTCTGAACACATAGGAAATCTCATTAACTATTTTTTTATTACCTCCACAAATTAAACATGGGTTTGTCGAAAGGAGAAAGAATTAACTTATTTTCTGGAGTATGCTAAATGTAATCAATGAAAATCACAGATGCAAGACACTTTATTAAATACATAGAGAGTGAAGGTGCTAAAACTAACGTTAATGTAGTGTTATTGCATCGAAACCACGTGAATCTTGCAAAGCACATCAATTACAATTGATGGAAATTATATTGAAGATGGTATTTGTAAATATTCCAATACAATAAAATTTTGTTGAAAATTTAATTTCTTGAAAATATGAATTTTTGCCTATGTGTCAAGACTTTAGGTGCACATTGTAGAATCTTCGTGCAAAATTATCCAGCATTTTTCCAGCAATTTTTCAATATATTTATGTTGCGTTGCGTTTCGTTTCTTCGCTGGTTTCAATTCTTCAGGCACCAACGCTTCATCATGGACAGCATCAACGACCGATAATTTTCTTTATTTTATGAAGAACAGCAGTCGAAGCATTGTTTTTAGAAAGAGGGAAGAGAGGGGGGCATGTCAACCAGTTAGTCAAAATCTCATCACCACGTACTGGTCTGCTTTACTAATTCATATGGCAACCCCTTCAATTTGCCAACCCCTTTCTGGTTTGATCAGTGTCAGCTGTGCTATGCCTAATACACCGTGAAGAAGATTTCCCCACAGTAGGTTGCCACTACTTTCTGCGGTAGACTGGTTACCAAGTAAATTATAGAACCTAATATGTTCTGTTATTTAACTCATAGCTGGAGGAAGAAAAGACAGATGAATACCTTTCCCAAGGGTATTTGCGCGTAAGTGAATGCAACGAATTCAATTGGAATTCGAACTCGGCTCCCCGATTTCTCGTGCCAAACCGATATTCACAGCACCACAATGCACATCCGTATGATATCAAAGCTTAAACAAAGGCAATCCATCATTATCAGAATTTCACTCTTTCGGGATTCAGACCACGTCTGCTCAGTTCGGGTATCAGAGTTTGAGATCAGTATTTTGCCATTCTGAGTCAGCCTACGCATTCTGTAATAACTGACAAGGACTTATATTTCTATTTTGACAGAGTTGACAATTATTTATGACCCCAAGGAAATTATTTTCCATCAATAAAAATATAACTGTGTCAAAGTTGTGTTCATGTGAAAGGTCGAAATTAAACTGGAAATCAAGAAGAGGAACAAATAAAAGGAACGAAATGACAAAATTGTGATTTGAAATAAAGTGGCAATAATTAGTTTCACAAAAATTAGGAACCGTTAAAATTCGTTTTTGAAGCCAAATGAAATTGATGCTTCTGAGTGAAATAAACAGTTGCAGTAAGTCGCTAGAGAAAGAAAATCATACCGTCATTATGCGTTAGAAATTTGAACAGTTGACTCTATAACTGGGGGACCTCTATAGTACATTTATATATATATATACTAGCAGTATAGCCCGGCGTTGCTCGGTTGTAATGAAAGCTTTAAAACTAATCCATTGTCCTGGAGCTCAGACTCTTTGGACGTTGGCACGAAAGACTAAAAAGCAATAGTTGTTTCCAGTTAAAGCGAAACCGTAGACTGAAAGAAAAATGAATGGATGTAAGTCAAATTTTGATTTCCTGGTATCGATATCAAATAAGTTTTTTCGTCGTAAACTGAATTTTGAAGGCTAAATAAGTCCTCTGAGTAAATGGTATCATGGCTGAAACTGAGAACTACAATTATGCCTACATAGAGCCAAATCCGAAGCAAAACTTAAATAAAAGGGCTGAAAAAAATACAGACACACATGCAGATAAACAGACACACACACAAACATCTTCCTTTTTATATATATATATATATATATATATATATATATATATATATATATATATATTATCGATTTTCTGCACTATTGTAAGAGCTGCAACCTCGAAACTTCTGAATATCGTTTCTTATATGTCTTTGTCTATGAGTGTATGAAATTTGATTAAAATCGGACCACACCTTCTATAACCCGATTTTTTCGATTATCGATTTTCGATATTTATCGGGGGTACCTCGACAAAAAACCTAGCTAAGAACACTCGCAGACGCTTATAGTACAGCTGTGTAAATTTTCAAGAAAATCAGTTCAGCCGTCTTGGAGTCTATAGGTAACGGACACACACACAGAGACAGACACACACACAGATAAAGTTCCATTTATAAATAAGTTTAGATATATATATATATATATATGTGTGTGTGTGTGTGTGTGTGTGTGTGTGTGTGTGTGTGTGTGTGTGTGTGTGTGTGTGTGACGGCGTTGGAACGACAAATGACCTCGGTTCTCATTAGTCTGGTGGAAATTGTTCCTTATATAGAGATTAGTAGGATCAAACAAGCATTTGTTTCGAATTGAAATACAATGTTCTGATTGGTCCATAATTCTAGGAAGTCGTTTTTTTTTTTCAACCTATCGTAACTTATTTAGATGTTGTCGTCTGAATCCTTTAAAATCCGAATTGAAAAGCTTTTAGTTCAAAAGAGCAAAACGACTGAAACATCCTGATAATAAAACAACAAAGACCGAATGTGAATGATATAAATTATAAGTCCTCGTCCTAGAAATTCCGACAGAAATTATGGGCAAAACATGAAAAAGAAAAAAAATATACAGATTTAAGAATTTTGTAAAGAAAAAACGGAGGGTTGGAAGCATTATAAGCAAAAATATGTATTGACAAGCAGGAAAATATTTGAAAAACTTATTAAAAATGAATAAGTAAGAGATGCGAATATTAAGAACATTGGATAAAAATATAAAAACAAAAGAGGATTTTAATTACACAGAAATTCACAAAAGTTTAAGAGCACCTTGTAATTTGACTATCTTAAACTTAAAAACAACCTTACAGCAAGTAATTTATGAGAGTTACACACTTTTACGCAGAGATTTGTACATAACGATGTTCCCTTTTCATATCAACATAGTCCAGCTGGAAGTACGAGGCTGGGCTGAAAAGTTCATAGGCTGACTATGAAGGAGGGATACTAAAGCTATGAAATCTTGCATGCATTAACTTCAACTCTTCTTATTCATAACTTTATTATTTCTTTCAAAGTACGAGGAAGGCATAAAACGTTCATGGGCTGACTATGAAGGAGGGATGCTGGATATGTGAAATCTTGCATATATTCAACTCTTCTTATTAATAACGGTATTGTTGTGCGTTGTGGTGCAGTGAATATCGGTTTGGAACGAGAAATCGAAGAGCCGAGTTCGAATTCCAGTTGGTTTCATTGCATTCGCTTACGCGCAAATACCCCTGGGGAAAGGGATTAATTCGTCTCTCCCCTCCAGTTATGGGTTAAATAACATGACAGATTGTGTTCTATAGCTTTGGTAAGTAATGGCAACCTACTGCGGGATAATCAGTCAGTCATGTCTCGTTTGAGACATGATCGCCCAAGCGTGTATCACGTATGGCACTTAACTGACTGATTGTTTATCTCCAAGTAAGCAGACGCCTGACTGTTCCAAGAAGACTGTTTGTTGTGTCGTGGCTCGTATCATGTGATATCCGGTCGCCCGGATGTATAAAAGACAATGTGCGTTTAGCACGGGGAGTTGTCATTATCACGGACTTCGTGAAGTAACACCTACTACTTTGGAGACTGTAAATATTATATATAGCTTTTGGTTGTACCACTCTGGTAATAATGTAGTTTATCTACATTTCACTGTGTATCTCTTCATTCCACGATACAACACTGTTCATCCTGTTAGTCAAAAAAGTTATCAACAGCAGATATTCAGACATCATCACTGTGATACTGGTTCCTAGGCAAGTTTTTTTTTCATGCTGGGGAACAGATGACAGCCACATCAGAAGAATTGGGAGGATGATTACACAGTTCAAAACCACAGTCATGCATAGCATTGAAAACAAGGAATTGTGTTCTTGAGCAGTGTTCTGGTGAGACCAGCCCTCTTTCGACGGTTATACTGAGTGTTTCATAACTGCCTCAACTAGTTGGTGATCTGACCATATTAAAGATGGTCGAAAAACACAATTCTTTTTTGCAGCCTTGAACACTGAACATATCACTTTCCCTGCAGTTGAAACGACATTGACCTTTTTTGGAGCTGGGGAAAAGGTGTTTCTTAATAAATGAATTGTTTCTTTTTCTCTGGCTGAAAGTCATAAACCCAATACTTATCCTGAGTTAGAAAATTTCCAAGGAAATCAGCTGGATCTTACTCAAACAATGTCACATTTTCCCCCTTCATATGCTCAGCCTGGTGCGCTTTTGATCAGGTGCCAGAATACGTGGCACCCAACGAGTAGAAACATTTGTCATGCCAAAGTCATTGTACAGAATATTCTCAAATCTCCCACAGTATATGCTAATAGCATTGGCTGTTTGATTTATCGTCAATAGCCTGGGTTTTGGATTATCTGATGTATGAATAATTTCGGGAAGAAGTGTATTTTTATGAAACAGCGTTTTCGCTGTTTCATAAACTGGATATGTTTATGCAAACTGGATAGCAAAAGAAAAATTAACAATGGTTTGATAAATATTTGGTAGCTGTCAAAATTAATATTGCGAGCAAAATTCCCAGTGTCAAGAAAATATTTAATTATTTTGAAACCATCGTAGCCACGGTCAGATAATATGGGTTTTTAAATTATCTAAACAATATGTCAAAATTTGACGTAGTTGCTTATACAAGAGACAGAAATTAGTAGAAGTCGGCCGAGAGTTGAGATTAGAACTCAGAATGAGAAAGACACAAGGAAAACCTCGGACTAGCGCGACCTCTGACCTCGATTTGTGTGTGGTGACACCTTCGAATCCATCTCTCCTACTCTACAACACGTCACGTGATGAACGAATCAATGATATGCTGTCTACATTTGTTTATATATACGTGTTACGGTCGTCATTTTATTAAGTGAGAATATCGTCATTTTATCAACGTGAAAAAGACAAGCGATCTTATAAGAGAGAAGATAACAAGTTTGGGGATGGCGTCATCGAATTAATAATCGTCGTTTCATTGAAGTGTATGCAGCATATATGTCGTTTTGGTTGCAGGTTAATTTTTGTCATCCTTGGCTCCAGGATATACAACACCTGTCATCCATCACTAGGTGGTGAAAGAAATCAATATTTTCCGCGGTATTTATGGACGAATTTTTTAACTACTTCAGTCTTTCTCATCAAATGCAAGTTGTCTTGAACGGCTACTGTTTAATATCTTTTTGCATTAATGCAGGCGTCCACCAGGGTTCTGTCCTTGAATCTCTGTGGTTTCTAATTTTCATCAATGACCTTCCTGGTGGCTTCAGATCCCAACCTGGTATTTATGCTGATGACACAATATTTACTTTTGTCATAATAGTAAGTCTGATCGGTCAGATAAGGTTAAAATGGCAGCTGATTTCAAAAGTGACATAAAATCTGTTGTTAACTGGAGCAATTAATAGCTTGTTAATTTTAACGATTCCAAAAGAAAACGACTTCATTCACTTTCCCACCACCGTATCGTAGCTTCCCTGTGCCTTTTCTATAAATACTTTAATGGCAGCTGTTTTGATGAACTTTTCTCTTTGGTACAAAGACTTTATGAATTTAAACGCAATATTAGGATGTGCGTTGTGGTGCAGTGGCTATCGGCTTGGAACGAGAAATCGGAGAGCCGAGTTCGAATTTCAGTTGAATTCGTTGCATTCACGTACGCACAAATACTCTTGGGAAAAGGTATGAATCCGTCGATTCTTCCTCTAACCATGGTTTAATAGCAGAACAGTTTGGGTTTTATATCCTTGGTTGGCAACCAGTTTACTGAAGAAAGTAAAGGCAACCTACTACTAATTTTCTGTCCAGTTAGCCATGTCCCTGTCAAGACTTGATGACCCAAGCGTGTAATGTCAATCGCTATCTTCTGTCTTCGTGGTTCATCTTCTTTTATTGTTCTTACCCCTTAATGTTTTTCTTTCTCTTGTTCTTTTACGCTCAGTAACCCCTTGTGTCGTAGTGGCTTTATAACCTTGTTTGGGGTGAAACCATTAAAAAACAGAGCCCTCGGTTACAGAAAAGCTGCTCTGAACCGTAAAATAACGCAATAAAACAAAAACATTATTTAATTATAAAAGCTCTTAATTGATTTTATGAATAAAATATATGATGATCATTATTTTTTTAAAAATTTGGCTTATTGAAAATATCAAATTTAATATGTTAGCTTAAAATAAAATAAAAGTTTTAAAAATATTTTTCATTTTTAACTCTCTAGGGTCATTCGTATCATATTTGATACAGTATTTCCCTATAAGGAAACATTTGGTATTTCCCTATAAGGAAACATTTGGTATTCATTGACTGAGCATGCAGTACTGCCTTCATTTGAAATTTATAAAATATTTCTCTTAAAAAAATTTTCAGGAAAATATTTCTTTCAAGGCTTGTTTTCATACTGTATCAAATATGATACGAATGGCCCTAGAGGGTTAATAATTTAATATGATTAAGGCTGCTACTTGTCATAAAGTGGGGGATCAGTTCTATATTGTTATGAAGTAATAAACAGATCCCCCACTAATATGATACGAATGGCCCTACAGGGTTAAAAATGAACTTTAAATAAGCCAATCCCAAAAAAGCTTTCTTGAAGCTTTTATTTTAGTTTTAATTTCAAGTTAATAAATTAAATGTAATATTCCCAATACGCAAAATACTCTACTGTATAAAAAATCATTTAAGTTGACTAAATTTAATTGTTAACCCAATGTTATTTTTACTAAAACATTTTTCAAAAATAAAACATACTTTTCTATTTAAGGAATATTAGCTGATTCTAAATTTAATTAATCTTATTGGGAACAATTACTTATTTTAGGTGGAACTCCTTTCCGTATATTTGCTTTCCTGACGGCTACAACCTCCAGGAATTTGAATGCAATGTCAATACCCATTTCTTGTCCACATGACTCCACTCCTTTGTACATTAACCCGCATATCTTGTTCTTTTATTTTCTCTCTACCTTCGCAACAATCTTCACACCTGTGTTTACATCTTTCTCCTTCCCTTTCTCTGACACGCCCAGTAACTGGTTCGACTTTCTCTTCACTACTTAGATGGGTGACCGCTTGGGAATACCAGGTGCTGTAAGCTTTTAGTGACGGATGTGCGTTGTGGTGCAGTGGATATCGGCTCGGAAAGAGAAATCAGTGAGCCGAGTTCGAATTCCAGTTGAATACCCTGCATTCACTTAAGCACTGGTAATCTTGGGAAAGGTATTAATCCGTCCTTTCTCTCCAGTTATGGGTTAAACAACAAGGACTTGGAAACCCTGCTCTTAAAAACAAATCCCAATGAATCTTAATACTCGAAAAGTAAAATGTTGTAAAAATAAAATAACCTTACCCAAAAATCATTGGTTATGACCTTAAATGATCCTATAAGGATTGATAGGTCGAAACAAACAAAGAAATCTTCACTCTCCTCCTGTCTAAACTTTTACTCTTATGTAAACCCTGCGCATCATTGGCGGGAGTAACTATGATTCTCTTAAGGTCTAATGTTAGCTGGGTCGCCCATTCCGCTCCGCATCACTCTGGGTGACAATGGTACTCGGTTTTACTTTATATGTTGGCGTTTTTTTCTTTTAGTGGCAAATGGAGAAAGGGGCGAGTCCCCATTGAGTCAATTTGTGTGTTCAGAGCTATCCTACCATTCTACATAGGGTGGCCTAGTCCTGGTCCACCTCCCCGTGGTTGACCCGGGGCGCCGCCCAGTCTCGCCAAGTGTCCTGGATGTCCTCCAGCGACAATAAATCTGGGGTGCTGCGCTCCAAAAATGTGCCGTTCGCCGTGGGGCTACCTCCTCACCCCTCCGAACGTATTAATTCTGGTTCGTTGTCTTCAAATAATCATTCTCGACAACCCTCCGCTAACACGCGGGTGCCAGCCGTTAACGACCCGAAACGTCCCCAGGTCAATGCTTGGGGTGAAACAATTTTTAAAAAACACATAAAAAATGCATTTTAACATGGAAGTAGATGCCTAAAGTGTTGACAGGTTAACAGCGTGACTGACAAATACAATTTCATCTCATTTATCTACGGTGGACATATCTGTAAAATTTACTTGAAAAATATAATGTGAGTGCCTTTCTATATAGCTTTTAATTACCCAGCAATCTAAAAAATTAGAAAAATATTATCTGTAATTAGGATGGAATAGGCTTGCCTCCCAGAGAGTAAATCACTACGCCTGCTTGGCCTGACACTCTCAGAGGACCTCAAGTGGAATGAATACGTCGAATCCATTGCTGAATCCGCAGCTATGAAAGTCGGCTCTCTGTGCAGGGCCCGGAAATTCTTTCCGCCTGAATCTATCCTGCAATTATATAAATCCACCATCCGCCCGTGTATTGAGTACTGCTGCCACATCTGGTCGGGTGCCCCTTCTATTCTCTTCGGGGTTCTTGACAAAATACAGCGAAAAATCTGTAATGTGATTGATACCGATTTGGCTGACCGCCTGCAGTCACTAACAAAAATCATTCGGCGTTTCCTCTTAAAAATAACATAAAGATTTTGGGGAAGAAATGTTATTGTTATTAAGTTTGGGGCCTTTTTTCATTATGGTACGCCCATTTTTTTTTAATTCGAATCTGTGAAGATACCTATTTTTCAACTTTAGATATCGTTTATCTTTAGAGGTACCTATTTTTCAATCGTAGATATCGCTTTTCTTTAAAGGTATCTATTTTTCAATCTTGGATATCCCTAATATTTAGAATTACTTATTTTTCAAGCTTAGATATCGCTTTTCTTTAGAGGTACCTATTTTTCAACCAAAGATATCGTTTCTCTTTAGAGGTACCTATTTTTCAACCAAAGATATCGTTTCTCTTTAGAGGTACCTATTTTTCAACCAAAGATATCGTTTCTCTTTAAAGGTACCTATTTTTCAAGTTTAGATATCGTTTCTCTTTAAAGGTACCTATTTTTCAAGTTTAGATATCGCTTTTCTGTTGAGGTACCTATTTTTCAGCCTTAGATATCTCTTTTCTTTAGAGATACCTATTTTTCAACCTTAGATATCGTTTTTCTTTAGAGGTACCTATTTTTCAAGCTTAGATATCTCTTTTCTTTAAAGGTACATACTTTCAACCTTAGATATCGCTTTTCTTTGGAGGTACCCATTTTTCTGCCTTAGATATCTTTTCTTTAGAGGTACCTATTTTTCAAGCTTAGATATCTCTTTTCTTTAGAGGTACATACTTTCAACCTTAGATATTGCTTTTCTTTAGAGCTAACTATTTTTCGAGTTTGGATATCGCTTTTCTTTGGGGGTTAGCATCCATTTTAACTATTTAATCTTGAGAAAAGAGTACTAGATATCTGTGCTCCTATAAGGCAGCGAATGCTAGGCGATCTCCTCAAATATGAAGGAGTGACTCGAAGCAGCATAAATGTGAGTCTACAGAAAAATACTAAGAATATCATGAATTGAACGTTTGGGAAACGACAAACTTTTGGACATGATGCAAACCAAAAGGAAACTTATACTCAACATCAGGAAGAGACGGTTTCTGGAATACAACATTAGGAATGACGGCTTGGAGAATCTAATACTCACGAGACGTATAAAGGGAAAGAGAGAAAGAGAGAAGAAAGCAACACAAAACATACTTGATGGCTTTGAGCAAGTGAATAGCGGAACAGGGTTTGGGAGAGATGCCAACAGGAAAAGTGTTAAGAGCGACAATGTAGAGGAGTAAGTGGAGGTCCATGATCACCTACGTCCTGAAAGAACACTGCTATAAAGAGAAAGAATCTCGGTCGATTATTTCTTCGACTTAGCTGAACAGAATACAAGGCTGAATGAGAGAATTTTTGCGGCACGAGGGTTTATTTGCTTTGAAAATCAGAATTCTCAATTTTTTTTTTTTTTTTTTTTTTACATAGGCTCGAACACTAACCATTGGCGTACTTGAGAAATATTGAACGCTTGAACAAAAAGTAATTATTTTGAATTCAGAACAAATCTTTTCTTCAAACTTGCGCCAAAAATCTTCGACCCTGACTCAAAAGGTTCATGTCGTTCCACCAAACCGTTTATAATATGTTTGGTTAGTCAAAGTGTAAAAGTTAGTTTGACACAAATAACAACGACTTCGTTAAATAGTCATTCAGTTAAGTGCCATAAGGGATACACGCTTTGGGCGATCTTGTCTCGAAAGAGACATGAATGACTGGGCAGATTATCCCGCAGTAGGTTGCCATTGCTTTCAGCGGTACACCGGTTGCCAACCAAGGCTATAGAACGCAATCTGTCCTATTATTTGACTCATAGCTAGAGGTAGAAGAGATGTATTATATTATTAACTAGTAATTAGTGGGGGATCGGTTTATTACTTCATAACAATAAAGAACTGATCTCCCACTTTATGCCCAGTAGAAGCATTAATCATGTTTTCAGCTATTATATTCAGTTAGTCAGTTAAGTGCCATTCGTGATACACGCTTTGGGCGATCATGTCTCAAAAGAGACATGACTGACTGGGCAAAAGATTATTCAGCAGTAGGTTGCCATTGCTTTCTGCGGTAGACTGGTTGCCGCCCAAGGCTATAGAACCCAATCTGTACTATTATTTGACTCATAGATAGAGGTAGAAGAGATGTATTATATTATTAAGTAGTCATTAGTGGGAAATCAGTTTATTACTTCAAAACAATATAGAACTAACCCCCCACTTTATGCCCAGTAGAAGCCTTAATCATGTTTTCAACTATTATATTCAGTCAGTTAAGTGCCATTCGTGATACACGCTTTGGGCGATGATGTCTCGAAAGAGACATGACTCACTGGGCAGAAGATTATCCTGCAGTATGCTGCCATTGCTTTCAGTGGTAGACTGGTTGCCAGCCAAAGCTATAGAACCCAATCTGTTCTGTTATTTAACCCATAACTGGATGGAAGAGACGGATTAACACCTTTTCCAAGGGTATTTTTGCGCAAGTGAATGCAAGGAATTTCAATTGGAGTTCAAACTCGGCACCCCGATTTGTTGTTCCGAGTCGATATCCACTGCACCACAACATACATCCAACGTTAAATAAATAGTAAAACCGTTAAAAACTATTTTCTTTTAGCAGAACGACAACCTACAGCGGTGAGAAATGGGTCGATCTAACCTAATTTCTCACCGGCTAAATCTGATACATCCATTTTTTTTTTAATATTTACTTACGTGAAAGAAACACAAATCCTATTATGACGCTTCTGTCGTCGTCAGCGAAAAGTTCTCCCACACCTGATCTCTCTAATTACAAATCACGTTTCCTTTGAAAGCGGCCCCGATACTCTTTTGATCCCTTCTCGGATAACGCATCCATAATCGATACTTTCTTAAATAAACAACCGAGTCATCTCACTCTCCTCCACCCCAACGCTTATTTCCAAATTGATTCCTGCAAAAACATTTCCGGCAAAACAATTTTCTCTGTTGCTTATTTGGAAGTTTGTGACCTTGGCAAATATTTGAAATGTTTGTTAGTAGCACATACTAATCTATGACAATAATCGCTTGAGTCAATGGGATCACGCATTAAAATAAATAATATATTAAGTGTGTGTTTACCTAGATATAAACTTGATTAAGATGTATAGTAGCTAACAGAATTGCAGTTCTTCAGTTCGACTCTTTAGATTTGAATAGGTCAACATTGTAATTATCGGGAAAACATCCTCTTGGGAGTCTCTTCCATAGGGCCGTAGTTCGTGGGAAGAAGCTTTTTGGTTGAAATTTACTTATTGGCGATGGATATGCAGGTAGTGTGGGTGCTTTGCTACTATGTAAGAATCATGGCGGATCCTAGCCGTGAAGATCAGACCTTTTGAAACCAGCGGATACAGTTCGTTCGAGCACTTTCCGTGGTTGTAACAACAGAGCAGCGAGAGACTCGCCACATTCCGTCTGTGAAAAAGCGGTTGGAGTGTGAAAAATAATTCTTCTCCAACAAGACCCCGAGATTCTTTGGTACTCAATCAAAGACTAGAGAGTGAGGCCTGAGCAGCGCTTGTTCAGATATAACAACAGTAGTGCGTTGTGGTGCAGTAGATATCGACTTGGAACGACAAATCGGGGAACCGAGTTCGAATTTCAGTTGAATTCCTTGCATTTACTTACGCACAAATACCCTTGGAAAAGGTGTTAATCCGTCTCTTCCATCCAGTTATGGGTTAAATAATAGGACAGGTTGGGTTCTATAGCCTTGGCTGGCAACCAGTCTACCACTGAAAGCAATGGCAGCCTACTGCAGGATAATCTTCTGCCCAGTGAGTCATGTCTCTTTCGAGACATGATCGCCCAAAGCGTGTATCACGAATGGCACTTAACTGACTAACTGAATATAATAGTTGAAAACATGATTAAGGCTTCTACTGGGCATAAAGTGGGGGATTAGTTCTATATTGTTATGAAGTAATAACCTGATCCCCCTAAAATTACTACTTAATAATATAATACATCTCTTCTACCTCTATCTATGAGTCAAATAATAGGACAGATTGGGTTCTATAGTCTTGGTCGGCAACCAATCTATCAAAGAAAGCAATGGCAACCTACTGCGGGATAATCTTCTGCCCAGTCAGTCATGTCTCTTTTGAGACATGATCATCCAAAGCGTGTATTACGAATGGCACTTAACTGACTGACTGAATATAATAGTTGAAAACATGATTAAGGCTTCTACTGGGCATAAAGTGGGGGATTAGTTCTATATTGTTATGAAGTAATAAACTGACCCCCTACTAATTACTACTTAATAATATAATACATCTCTTCTACCTCTATCTATGAGTCAAATAATAGGACAGATTGGGTTCTATAGTCTTGGTCGGCAACCAATCTATCAAAGAAAGCAATGGCAACCTACTGCGGGATAATCTTCTGCCCAGTCAGTCATGTCTCTTTTGAGACATGATCATCCAAAGCGTGTATTACGAATGGCACTTAACTGACTGACTGAATATAATAGTTGAAAACATGATTAAGGCTTCTACTGGGCATAAAGTGGGGGATTAGTTCTATATTGTTATGAAGTAATAACCTGATCCCCCTAAAATTACTACTTAATAATATAATACATCTCTTCTACCTCTATCTATGAGTCAAATAATAGGACAGATTGGGTTCTATAGTCTTGGTCGGCAACCAATCTATCAAAGAAAGCAATGGCAACCTACTGCGGGATAATCTTCTGCCCAGTCAGTCATGTCTCTTTTGAGACATGATCATCCAAAGCGTGTATTACGAAGGGCACTTAACTGACTGACTGAATATAATAGCTGAAAACATGATTAAGGCTTCTAGTGGGCATAAAGTGGGGGATTAGTTCTATATTGTTAGGAAGTAATAAACTGATCTCCCACTAATTACTACTTAATAATATAATACATCTCTTCTACCTCTAGCTATGAGTCTAATAATATGACAGATTGCGTTCTATAGCCTTGGTCGGCAACCAGTCTACCGCAGAAAGCAATGGCACCAACTGCGGGATAATCTTCTGCCCAGTCAGTCATATCTCTTTAGAGACATGATCGCCCAAAGCGTATATAACGTATGGCACTTAACTGGCTGATTCCATTTTTGACCTGATCTGACTCTTATAAGCGTAGAGGATATCATGAGGCGTCAGGTACTTACTTGAACGGTATAGGATCATTTTACCAGCATCTTTAGCAACATGTCGTATATAGGAACCCCACTTGAGATCAAGTGTGACTCTGAGGCTCAGTATCCTCTCAAGGTACGGGGCTTCCTCGAGAAGACATCCATTCATCGCGACTGGTGGTAGTTCGGGGGTCTTATCGGCAGCGATTGAATGCAACTAGTTTGGTTTTGAAGGTACTGAATGCAACTAGCCAGTCTTTCCTCCCCTGGAAAGTTAGCGTTAGATCAGAAGAGAGGTCAGCTGACAATCTCTGATCGCCAAAACTTTTGGAGATGCGTCTGTATATCGCTACGTCATCAGCGTAGATGTTTTAAAAAGATCGAAATCTATTGTAGGTAGATCATTTATATAAATCAGAAAGAGGTTTGGTTCGAGAAGTGGCACCTGGAGGGCGTCTGCGTTGGTTGCTAGACCATCGGAAGTTTGACCGCTAATAACTACATTCAGGGATCTATCTGTTAGGTCAGTCAGTTAAGTGCCACACGTGATACACGCTTAGGGCGATCATGTCTCGAAAGAGACATGACTGACTGGGCAGAAGATTATCCCACAGTAGGTTGCCATTGCTTTCTGCGGTAGACTGGTTGCCGACCAAGGCTATAGAACCCAGTCTGTCCTGCTATTTAACCCATAACTGGAAGGAAGAGACGGATTAATACCTTTCCCAAGGGTATTTAGGTAGGACTTTATAATAGAGAAAACTCTCCCAACGATTCCATATACGGAGAGTTTGTGTAGTAAACTTTGTATCATACCTTGTCAAACGCCATCGAGGCATCAAATGCTAAGGTTCTTGTAATATGTGTTGTCCGGGGCCTCACTAATTCTGTGTTAGCCCACATGTTCAGTCCATGAAATTCTCAGTACCCTTCTGTAGAACCACATTATTGCCGTCTAAAATCGCTTCTTCATTTTTGAGGAGATTGTCCAGCATTCACGGCAATATAGGCGAAGAGTGATACTACGTAAGAGTTAAGTACTCTTTTCTTTACTTCTCACGAGATTTTTATTTTTCTAAATAATTGGCTTAGATTTTGAAAGACATCTTTCGCTATTTCGGTGCGCCTCAAACATTATGTCAGTACTCTTTCGTTCATTAGAATTTATGAGGACGTAAAAATTCAGTTCTTAGTGCTTAACCGCCACGATATATACACATGTGATTTGTTTATAGCAGGGGTCAACAAGATATTTCAAATGACACGTTTGTTGAACTAAGAAAGTCTCTGGAAGATGAAAATTTACAAAAGTCTGCTGCTATTCTCAAGTGCTGAACATCTCTCCCGAGATCTTTCATCTGTTTGAAGAAAATTGATCTTACTCTTTCGGCTCAACTTATTCCTGTGAGCAAATTTTCTCTCACATGAAAGCAGTTGGCTAACGCCTGAATATTTTGAAAATTGTGTAAATCTCAAAGTAATAAAGTATGTTGGTTGTTTTGTTTTTATGGCATACCAACCTCGGCGGGTCATTTATTGCCAACTAAATTTTTATTTATTTATTACTGATAATACCTTTTTCTTTCAACAATTTATTGTTGCTTTTATATAAGTTTTGTGTCTAGTAATACTTTTTCTTTTCGAGAATCAAGATTAAATTGGGATTTGTTTGTAAGAGCAGGGCCCCCAAGTCCAACCCTGTTATTTAACCCATAACTGGAGGAAAGGGACGGATTAATACTTTTCCCAAGGGTACCAGTGCTCAAGCGAATGCAGGGTATTCAACTGGAATTCGAACTCGGCTCATCGATTTCTCTTTCTTTTTCTATAACCCGATTTTTCGATTATCGATTTTCGATATTTATCGGGGGTACCTCGACACAAAACCTAGCTAAGAACACTTGCAGACGCTTATAGTACAGCTGTGTAAATTTTCAAGAAAATCGGTTTAGGCGTTTCAGAGTCTATAGGTAACGGATACACACACACACACACACACACACACTCAAAGTTCCATTTATAAATAAGTTTAGATTTAGATAATGAGTTTTACTGATACTTCAAATATAAATTGTGGAAATAATGAAAGGAGATATGTGGTATGATTCTAGGTGTTAAATTACAATTTTTCCTCAATAGGATTAGATAGGTTCGTCTACTGTGCGGTTTGCACTCCTCCGTAGTTTTTGTTTTTTAACAGGGGTAGAGGTCTACATTATTTACATTGTTTGGAATGTTGTCCTCATTTTTATTGCCATTCTTTACGACGTTTCGGTCATTGTACGCACCGGCCTTATTCGGATATTGGAAATTTCGAACCGAAAACTTTATTTCGATCACTGGGTTATATCATTTTTATTCCATGTGTGATGCCACTTCCGGATGTCATGTCGATATCTTCCTTTAACTCAACTCTCTAAGTTTTTTCTTCAACACTGCTGTAGCCAGGTATTGAACTCAGAACTCTTTCGGTCAAGTCACTGGGTCCAAATCAATGCTTTTATTCATTGGGCCATGTTAAAGCGTTATACTGGCCACAGCAGGGGTTTAGATCGAAATTCCTAGCACCTGAAGAAGAGCGGAGCGTACAACGGCCGAAACGTCGTAAAAATGGCAATAAAGATAAAGGCAGCAGACCGAACAATGTAATTAATTTAAATACTTCCTCGTCTTAGAAGTATAAGCAAATACAACAATAAAGGTTTATTCCTTTTTTGCCTGTCTCTGGTTCCCTCTCAAGTCTTGTAGAACTATGCTTCTAACGTCTCCGCTTAAACTCTGAAATCCTATTTACTATTTATTTATTTTTCCTCAGAAGGAATAAATAGATTCGCCTATTGTCCGGCTCACACTCTTCCCTAGTGTTTTTAACATTATTAGAGGTTTATCCATTGTTTCGTGTTTAGGATTGGGTTTCTGATTCCTTCTTTTTAATTCCTAGTAGCTGTTTGCGTCTTAGTGGTATTATTGCCTTGTTTAGTGTGAATTGATTAAAAGATGTGTAATTTTTAGTTTATGAATATTTTAACGGACAATTTCTAATTGACTGTCAATAGTACAGCTACAACATCATGTAATAAATATTTTTATCATAAAATTAACACAGATGAGACGGCACAAGGCCGAAAAATGTAGTTAGGAAGTTGACAGCCTTCATTGGTCCAAGATTTTTTAAAATACTTTATTTACTTATTTGCATCATAACTTCGTATTTATTCCAGTTGTTTTTTTTGTTTTTGTTTTTTTTTTTTTGATAGTCACCAGAAATTCTCCTGACGAAAATATGTTTTTACAAGAAATATATATGGTACTGGCCAAAGATTGCCAGGACATATACTGACCTTTACAATCCTAACATTCACAAGATTTATTATGTAAAAATTACATAATTGTGGCACAAGGTAAGTTCGGAGTGGGGATCAAGATGGTCTTCACTATCTTATACCTAGCTAACCCGATTCACGACCCAGGCATACTTTACAATTTTCTCATTCACCACAAGAACTTATCCGTCATCAATCAATCCTACATGCACCACAATATCTCATACAATCATTGAACCTACAAAAAAACCTCAAATGTCAATAAAAATTTCTTTATGTACAATATACAAAATAGATAAAAATTCCGCATGAAATAACAAATGGGTGGCGTATGAATCAAGTCCCAAATCATTTTTTTAACTAAAACACAAAATAAATCCATGATGTTAGTTGGACCCAACCAACCCACAAAATAAAGAGGCCGCTGTATTCTGCCTTTATGGCAAAATCAAGAAGCCCTTTTTCTACGAGGAGTGGAGAGGCAAAAAATAAAATGGATGAGAAATTATGATCTTGACCCAGACGAGATGAAAAACTGGGAGATAAAAACTAGGGAAGATGGGAATCTCGATCTGGATCATAGCAAAAGACAACGCCAGGAACAGGCCACAAATACAATCCTAACATTTACTTTGCTCATCTCATTTACTAACCCAAGCATTCTGAATTTATTTCCTTTCGCTATAACTTCACGTTTATTTCATGCAGCTTGTGAAAACCTCATTCTCTCGATTAGAATTCGTATCTGACATTGTATTTAGATTTACAAAGCGTAGTTTAGGCACAAGGTCATAAACATGAGAGGTTAGTAGGATCGAACTCACTCGTTATTAATTTAGTGAGATAAGCTTGCTAAACCGCGTCAAATTGCTCAATTTGGTATTATATTTGTTCTTTTTATTTAGATTTTAATACAAATCTTATGGCACAAGGCCGAAAAGGGAGGGGGAACGAAACTGAGGTTGGTCATACAGTATCTACATTATACCTAGCTAATCAGACTCGTGACCCATACGTTACATTTTTGCACACTCACCATAAAAACTTATCCATCACCACTCAAACCACCATACACCAAAATACCGCAATGAATTCTGGGGACATAAAAATTACAATTTTTTATATGATACAAAAATATATAAAAATTATACATGAAATGACATGATGGGGAGGGGCATGAAACAAAAAAATTCCCAAAATAAAACAACTGAACATATCAACATAAACATGATGTTAGCTGGACCCAAACCACCCTCAAAATAAAGAGACCGCTGTATTCTGCCCAAAGGACAAAATCAAGAGGCTTCTCTTTCTACAGGGGATGGAAAGGAGAAAAATAAATTGGACTGGGGAAAATATAATACTGACCCAGACGAGATGAAAACGAGACAAAATAAACACGGAAATATTATATTTGTTCTTTCACGTTAAAATAATTCATCCATTTTAATGGTCTCTCTCTTTGTTATTAAAATCAAAGAGGTCGCTTATGTAAATTAATATAAAGGCAATATTTATGTAATATGAGCTGTCCCTCCCCACTGATCTTATTTATTGTGGTCTCTTCAAGTATTTATTTTAAATACTGATATTCTTCCGTTTACTCGATTGCACAAACAACAGCGTAGCAACCATTTTGAAAAAAAAAAAGAAAAAAAGATATATACACACGATTTGAGGTATGGCTATTAATGTGATTAACAAGGAAATTAACCTGGATTACCAAACTAGAACAGCTCAAGTTATGTACCCATTCAATGCAGAATTTGATTCGGTGGCTGGTAAGTTACCCACATTCCAAACTAAAACATTTGTTTAATCATAACGAGGCTCTACACAGTCTAACGCTTAATGTCCTTTCGGTAGTCTAATTTATTATTTTTCCTCTTTTGATGTTCTATCCTAATTGCCTGTTGAGAAGGCAAAGTTTTTATTCACCCTTTATCTTAAGTCCCCTAGAGTCTTCTCGGTTACCAGATAATCGCATCCTGACTGTTATTTTTGGGAATGCGCATTCCGAGTGGCCCAACTTACGGTTTAACTTTTCACTGTTCTGTCTTTCTAAAAAGATCGCTGAAACCTTTTGTGAAATTTTCTATAATGAGAAAATATACTGCCAAAAATCTTAGTGGAATATCTTCAGAGTTAGACTGAAACTCTGAAAATCTAAAATAAATGATTTTTTTTTTTTACTTGTAGCAAATGCATGATATGAAAAAAAAAACCTGAACCACTTTGCAAATGACTCTTGTCGTTCTCCTTAATCATATAACCCCCCCCCCGTAACGTAATGAAACGCAAGAGGTTAGTGTTAGACAATGAGAAACCATTGAGATGACAGGTATTAGACAGAAGGTAACAGTTGTCATTGAACACACATTTTTGAAGGTTAAAGTTGACTAAAAAAAACAATTGTCCGCAAGAGTCCCACAAGCAAGACGTTCGAGCAAAGAGACCATTAGCATGTGACATAGCGTTACATCTAGTTATTGCAACTGTAAAATGACTACTTTTCGCTAATTTAGTACAGTGTGTAAATTCGTAATGTAGAAACATAGAAAATTTCATCTGAACAATTACCATGAATGTCTTTAAAGGCACTGATAGCCTACGCTATGGCGGTGGAATACTTGGGCAATGAACAGTTCTTTTTATTCGAGGTCTTATAGCTTGAAAGGATTTTTCCAATCACCCCACATAACCTTCCGCACCCTCCCCATTTAACAGGTGTAGAGGCTCATCCCTTGTTCCCTGTTTAGGATGTGGTTTCCGGCTTTCTTGTTTCCAATCTTTTCACTCTTACGTAGCCCCCTGCACATCGGTGGCGTTACCGCCTTGCTCGGGGTGATATGATTAAAAAAAAATAAAAATAACCCCTCTAAATAAATCTTATGACGTACCCTTTTATTTGGCATCTGAGTAGACATGATTCCCACGGGACCTGGTCTTGAAATCTGTTAGTGGTTTCTGGATAAACTGTCGCTTAAAATTTCGTGTTGGAAAATATCGATTCTTAGAATCCGGTTGTTGTATGGCAATGCTTCTGAATTGCGATTTACAACAGAAAGAATTGAATAAAAATGTGCACTTTACTTCGCACGCACTATTGGGAGTGTGGCGGTGGGTGGCTATCATTCTGACCAGAAACTATACTTTAAACACGAACACTACTACGAAGAAGCCAATTCTCTTTGTGTAAAAGGAACATTTATTCCGTCGCTTTCCGTGCGGAATTTCACGCTCTGTCTCTTCGACGAGAATGTCTTGTCGAACATGTGACCTGAAACTAGGGAAATTACAAACGTTAAAACTTGGATTAAAATCAGTTCATTTTAATCTAGAACCATCCCGTCTCCCAAGTTTTGAAATACTATTTCTGAATAACCAGTCATAAAGGGGTAAAGTTTTGCTTCCTATTTTTTTTAAACATAAATCTGTTCAATTCTTTATTTTTCTAAAATATTGCCTAAACAATATTACGTATAAATACAAAATGGGGCACAAGGAAATAATAGATAAGGAAAAGGCTGATCTTAATCTTTCAATTAAACTTAGGCCCAAACATACCGCTGTATTCCTTACACCAAAAACACACTCGTACTTACCGTTCTTACTGCATTAACCATAATACCTCAGAAACCCCATTAAATTCCTAACTAGTCCTCATAGGTACAAAATTTGTCTGAAGGAAAGAAATAAAAACGATTTAAAATCACCAATGATTTACATTATATATATTTACGAGAAAGTAGATAAGATAGCGTGAGTAATACTCACACACAAACTTCATAATTTGTGTCAAACATCGAATGGACAAAATTATTGCGAGGCTTTAATATAACCCTCATTCGTCGAGCCACTCACTCAAACAAATCCGAAAATCACAGGAAATACAAAAGACGCCCCGCATCTACCAGAGAACTGATATCTCTGCTCCCTTAAAGATGGGAATTAAACTAGAGAAAGTTTGGACAGAAATAAGAAACTAATGCGCTTGCATTCACTAAAAAATTGTGAAAGCAGAAACTAAACACAAACCACCTACACTAATGTAATTTTGCATGAAGTTGCTAACGTTCAATCCAATTAGAACAATATCCTAATGCTTAACCGGCATTAAAGTGCCACTCTAAATCAGTCACTCTTGGCCTTTTTCTTGCTATCGTTAATATAAAACTCTTTATTTCTAGATACACAACCAGTCCTGTCGGATTCTAGTATTATAAACGACGCCAACACCTTTGACAATTTCAAGACACCAATAACACGAGTGTACCGGAGTTGTTCGCCATCTTGGAATGGTTTTTACCAAAGCAGCCCCGATGAGATACCGCCTTATTTTTCAAGCCAGAATGAATTAAACTATCAACCCAAAATGTTTCACGAACAACTGAGAGCCTGTCATTCTCTTGATAGTCTATCGGGGAGTTCTACAAGCAGCCAAGAATTTGACTTACAGGGAAACGGGTGGCTTAAGTTGGGCTATTCTTCCGCTTATAATACCTACGTGAACCAAAAAAGTATGTTCCGTCCTACAAAGAGTAAAGTAACTACACCTTTTCTCTCCGATTCCTCTGTCTTCTGGGCTGACCAAGAGAATCCTAACGATTCTGTTGAACTGATTGTAAGTAACCTTGATTATAACATTAGCCCGAGGGAATGGAAGGAAATTCTCTATTCAACTTTTCGTTCTGCTGTCATGGTAAGTGCGCTTAAGTTATTAATTGAACAATTTTTTTTTTTTTTTTTGTTTCGTTACTAACTGTAGACTAGCATGTGTGTTGTGGTGCAGGGAATATTGACTCGAAACAAAAAAAATCGGAAAACTGTTTGAATTTCAGTCGAATTCGTTGCATTGGAAAAGGTATTAATCTTTCCTCCAGCTATGGGTTAAAAAACAGTACAGGTTGGATTCTATACCCTTGGTTGGAAAGTAATGGCAGCCTACAGCGAGAAAATCTCCTCGCGCCCAAGCGTCTCTCATTAGTTAATGGGTTCATCTAAAACAACCAACAGCTAAAGCCTCGTCTGAAAATTAACATCTGAGGCTATGATTTAGCCGTAACCGAATCACGAAACTTCTACATTACCAAGTTTTGTTAATTTGGGATGCTGATTCAAGAAATTCTATTTCGCAGGCGATTAGAATGTCACGCTAGAATGTAACAATTTTGCTACTGTATTTGTCTACGCAAGGAATGAGAATGATATACCCCAGTGACTGTAATAAAGGGTTCGGTTCAAAATTCCTAGCACCTGAAGAAGGCCGAAGCGTCGTACAAATGGCAACAAAGATAAGGACAATAGTCCAAATAGTGCTAATTTTACTACTGTTTCAAATCTTTATTCGAAAAATTCGTTTCTCCCTACCTCCCCCACCACCACCCTGATAAAGTTAAAATGCCTTAATGCCAGGATTTCGCTTCTTATAGCGAACAGGTATTTACGGACATGCTCAAGCCGGCAGACATGTAATCCGCGTTTTATACATTTGCGTCATGTCAAATTTTATCTAACCCCACCACCATTTACTTAAGAACAAAACCACCCGTTTCGTTACATAATAAACTTGAAATGTGGTTAGATGGTTCGATTTATAACCACGACATCCGGATCGGAATCTCACTGGGGTCAATTTGGCGGTGGGGACATGATTATAGACGAGGCGATCCCAGCGTGGAGCACCTTTTCGAAAAAGGCCTAAAAAAAAAAAAAAAAACACATACCACGAGCTAACTGAAACCTTGTGAAATTGGGTAGAATGAGCCGTTCGAACGACGGCGATGGCTGCGCTAGCACTAAATCACAAGTCAGTGACCGAGGGTTTGGGTGTGCTGGCTTTGTGCATAAAATTGATCGCGCTATTATACGCTCTTTCAGAAACTTTAAGACCCCTCATCTCAATAGTTGCAGTATAAACAAATGGTCTGAGCAGGGGTCTGTAAAAGGATTTACTAGTAGCCTTATCTCTCTCTCTATATATATATATATATATATATATATATAAAATCTCCAGGTAAAGAGGACCAAAGGTTTTACGATTTTGAGTTCTCTGGCATTTTCTTAAGTGCTAAATATTATTTTCACAATTAACACCTAACATTGCCTGAAGACAAGATAGAAATCTCGAAACATAGAAATGTCGCAATGTATTAATTTATAATTACGTATATAAAGATATCTAATGTAAAGATCTGAATGTAAGATCATATTTGAAGTTGCGTTTGTTGTAATCAGTTTTATTTCACATTACTGAAACTTAGTTGAGCAGAAAACCCTTACGTAGGTACCGCCAAAAAAATCACTTAAAAAAAACAGCATGGTATGAAGGAAAAAGGCTCCAAGCTAAAAAAAAAAATTATCGGCAAAATGTTTATACTATAAATAAGAGGATAGATCAAAGTAATTAATTTAAATTTTTAATTATTTCTAACACGTTCGAGATTTTGGTAGAAAATCTTTCTTTCGTCAGTGCAAAACCTAAATTGATAGTTTACGTTAAAAAAAAAAAAACGTAATATTACATAATGCACTTTTTTTTCTTTTTAACAACGTGAAAGACACATAAATTTGGAAAATCTTGCAAAATTAAATAACGGTCGGATTTTGAAACTTTCAGGACTTTATAATTAACTGAAATCAATTTTGAAATAATCTTTATAAAATATATATATATATATATATATATATATATAAAGCAATCGGAGTCTAACCGTACTGATGAGCTGTGATACAGCGAAGCAGATCTCTGCGGATATATATATATATATATATATATATATATATATATATATATATGTTACCACTCACCAATAAATTTCCAGAAGTGTCTAAAATTCGACTTTAGACCCCAATAAACGTAATATAATTAAATTCAGGAGTCATTGGGGAATGCTAATCAACTTTTTTTCTTTTTTTTTTTTTTTTCGATATTAGCCTACTTTCTAAAAATTCGGTCCGAATTGCGAGAAATGCAATAACTATGCCAATTTTTATTTGGATAAACTTTTAATTGCTTTTATGAACAATAAAAATTAAGCATATCGAAGTCTGAAAAGAAAATTCAATGAATGAATTTTTACAATTGAGTTTCCATTTCTTTTAATAGAATTTCAAAAATATTTTAAAATTTCTTCCTCCATTGGGCCGGCTAGGGTATGGAATTAAAGCATTTACTACATTTACTAATTGAAAAAGCTTAATACAAATGATTTAGCCATTGAATTAAAATAATTAAAACATTTAAATTGTGTGCATTTTGATTACCCGTATCTTATTTCTACGGGTGGCCGTACGTGATCTTTTATCATTAAAAGATCGTGATTCAAGGGTTGTTCTCCTTTACATGAAGATTTATACCAAATTCGTTTTCCATACTTGGCATTTAATCATATCATTATCGCCTCCTGATAAGGCGATGACATGTAATAACAAGAATACCTTAATTGAAAAACTTTTGTTTTAACATTTCAGTAAGCAAGTAATTCTTGTTTCAAGTCAACTTAAAGTAAGTTTAAATTCGGTAATTTGTATAAAATGTCAGCGGGGTGTATTTTAATTTTGCAAGATTTCTTTTAAAACTGAGAATTAGCTTCTGTTTACAATCGATGAAAAATGGCGGAAAAAATTAATTATAAACTTTTTAAGCGTAAGAAAATTGATTCCGATCAATAAATTCGGTTTGAAATACACCAGGGCATTTTGTTTACTGTAATTAGTAAATATAAGCTCTTGGCTTTCAATTAAGAAAACTCTATTTTTAAAAATTCAATTTAAATGGAGGTAGCGAAAATTTGTGGAGGTACCTACCCTTACGGATATAACGAAATAAACCCCAGAAAGACCTTGAAACTATACCGAATTATCTAAAATATCTTAAGTGAGTTTGCTAAATTAGTAAAATTGCTAAAACGCTTCTCATTGTTTCTCAATCAGAAATATTAGGATAATGACAACTTGAGCAAATAGACGTCTTGCTAAAGTGTTTATGTATAAACTTTACAAGGGTTAATGAACGACTGCAACTTTTTCACTGTCGTAGAACAGATATTCGGCTAATTTAAAAGGAAGTTTTTAATCTAGCATTTTCACTTTAAAACAGCTTTCAAATATTTTTATTTAAAGAATGATTTTAAAAAAACTTTAAAATGCAAAGACAGTATGTTGAGATTTGATTTTATTAGTCTGTCACTTGTAATAAAGCAATAGATTGTTTAATGTAGAGAACTTATGCCGGTTTATGTGTGATACGTTTAATAAAAGCAATAAATGTATATATGCGAAATATATTCGCGGCTCAACTGACCAGTTATGCCGACTTCGAAGTTTCGTGAAGACCTTGATGTCTTCACTCTTCAGGGTTTTTTTTTCTTCATCTGCCAGGCATCATGGAACTAAACATCACAATTTTTTTTCACACACTCTGCATTTGTGAAACTCTTAGAAATTTAATTCTAAAGTGGCAACAAATAATCCATAACTATATTTTTTATTTTACTATGATTTAACAATTCAGTAAATCTCTGTATTTATACGATCTTAAATTAGCAAATTATTCAAACGTTTCTTATTGTTTTGCCGATAGGATTCGTATAACTTTAACAATGGAAACGATTAACATCCCGTATCGCTTGTACTTAAGTTCTGTACCCTGTCCTTTCAGGACGTAGGCGATCATGGGTTTCCACGTCTCCCTATCCGCGGTGGCTCCTAGCACGCCTTCTGTTGCACCATGCCACCCTCGTCCCGTCATTCACCTGATTAGGTCCTTCAAATATTTTATCCGCTGCTTTCCCCTGTCTCTTTTCCTTCCATCTGGCCTGTTAGTAGCATTCTCCAAGCCCTCCTTCCTCATTGCATGTCCCAGGAATTTCAGCTGTCTCTTCCTGATGCTTAATATTAATTTCCTCTTCGTTTTCATCCTTTTCAAAACCTCATCATTGCTCTCATGCTCGGTCCATGATATTCGCAGCATCTCTGTAGAACCACATTTCAGTTGCTTCAAGTTTTTCCTTCATCTTTGATATTGTCCGACATGCACTGCCATATTGAAGAACCAACATCACATAGCAATTATTTCTATCTAATTTGGATGAAGAGGTAATAAAATATTGTCTGAATATTTTTATTAAAAATTTAATACATTGCTTTGTAAACAATGGCCGAATGAGTTGACAGGCCCATCGGTATCGCGGGGTGGTTTCATGTTGGTTAAAAGTGCAAATATTTGCATCACTCTTAGAATAGTCATTGAAATTCTCTCCTGAAAACCGACATCACATCTGTTTCTAGCGAAGTTGTCCTATTTCTTGGGTTACCATTCCTTAACAACCATCTCAAATCACTTTCAAGTTCTTTAATGCCGCACAAAATTTAGTCTTCCCAGTTCGACATTGAAATCTCGCGTTTATCTTCCAGGTAATTAATGTTATGGTGAAGACTCAAGCAGACAATTCTAACTTGGGCTTTGTTCGTGTGCCAACAATAGAAGACGCTCGTTTTGCAATCTCTCAGTTCCACAGGAAGAAAATTGGCTATAAAAGGATCTGCGTTTCATTGAAAACCGAAGAATTTAAAAACAATATATCAAATGTAAAGTAAGTAAACGATCGTTAAACTAAACTTGGCATTTAAATTTGAAGTTCTAGCAGAATTCTGTAAGCAGTGATTTTCAAACAGCTTTCAGGGGAATAATTTAAATCTGATTGGAGACCTTTTAACTAAAGGAGGGAACTCTACATTGAAATACGAATATACGTAGCTAAGAAAGTTGGTTGTGATAACGAACTAACACGACCAAATCTGCTTCAGCCTAAGAACGATTCAATTTTTGGGCTTTTGAAAGGTGTGACTGGCGAAATTTAGATCTTTTCGAGAGATATATATATATATATATATATATATATTTTTTTTTTTTTTTTTTTTTTTTTTAAACTAATTTCGCTATTTTTGTGGAAAGTTCAAACTACACTCTTTAACTCATCCAGTTCTACTGTCCATGGCTAAGACCAGCAAACGAACCACCTTTATTACTTTTTGCATTTTGTGGGTGAAACGCAAGTTTTACTCGATCACCACGAACCGCTACTTTGTTTGATTCACCTCCCAAGAGGATCCTCCCTCAGTTCAACTTTAGGGTTAACCGTTATCTCCCCATCCCACAAACTGTGCCTCTTTATCCACCCTACCTTGAGTAGCTCTTGGGCCTTATACAGTGAACATTGTAATAAATAAATAGAAATACGTGCAAACAAATAAGTGTCATGGGGGAGAAACGAAACGGAAAATTTGAAATGGTGGAAGTAGAGAAATTATGCTTAGCAAATAGTGACGTTTTTAAGCCTTCAGGTTAAATAATTACGTTCTTTTATTGGTTTCAGGAATGAAGTAATATCACTTTTGAAAGAAACAAAAGGCTACGTTCTTCCTCTCTTTAAATTCATAGAGCTCTTTGACAGAAGGTAAGTTTTCAGTTTAAAGTAATACGATTTACCGAAACTTATTAAAGTCACTTCAATAGACTGAACCCGATCATTTTGTGATTTTTTTTTTCTTGTGTGTGTGCGTGCTATGTCTAATGCGAATCTTTCTCTCTCAGGTACCACAAGTCGATCACAGTGTCCGAGCTATACAAAATGAAGGACGTTATCGAGATTAGAGAACAAGGTGGCGCAGGACGCATGATTCACCTAACAGCTTTATATTCAGTGACTCTGTCTAATTTGGATGAAGAGGTAATAAAATATTGTCTGAATATTTTTATTAAAAATTTAATTCATTGCTTTCTAAACAATGGCCGTGACTAGAATGAGTTGACAATAGGCCCCATCAGTATCGCGGGGTGGTTTTATGTTGGTTAAAAGTGCAAATATTTGCATCACTTTTCTCAATAGTCATTGAAATTCTCTCCTGAAAAATCTAGAGCTGATCCGCTTTCAGTTTTTGTATGTAAAATAACTTTGTGCGCGTGACATTTAGGCTACAATATTGGGATACATTCTAAGTTTAGATAATCCTACCCTGTGTTGAACAATAAAATCAGTCTGGAATAACATTTTTCTGTAAGCTCAAAAAAAAAATAAATTTAAAGTAATCCAATCTGACTTTGAACTTCTTAGCAATTAAATAATAATAAAAAAATAATTTCTAATTGTATGGGTAGGTTTTGAACGCTATCACAAAAAGCTCTATCATTCTGAAGATGAGATTCTGATCTCGAAATATTAATGAATAATAAATAGGTAATACCCAACACCTTTATTTACCTTTTATTCTACAAGGCATTGTGATAGCCTTCAAATACCTACCCATACACCTAATTAATATACACAATGCTTTAAGCAAATTACAAAACTCCTAATTTCTAGTTTCACACTTGCTGAAATATTTTAGGTCTCTGAATGAAAATATACATGCCCAAACAGTTCGAAAGAAATGCTGTGAGGACTTTGAATTTGTTTGGCAACAACCCCTGATTAAGAATTTAAACGAAAATGTGTGGTTTCCTTTTTAGTCATTTTTATTATATTTGTACTTAAACTTTAAATGTATCGTCTGAAATTGAAAAACTTGTATTGCCGTCAGCGAATCTACTGTTACCAAGCTAAAAGCTATTAAGCATCGACGCATGTTAAACAAACATTAACAATATTATTGCGCTGGGGTGGTTAGACTGACGATCATAGTATCCTTTCTGGCTCACTTATTTCGTTGCTGTTTAAATAACCGATAAAATTGTATGAAGTTATATCTAGCATATTTTCAACATTGTCTGTTTTAGCTCTTAAATTAATTATTCGTGTTTAGGATTAGCTTTTATTGAGCTTTTTATTGAACTTTTGATTTCAATTACTCAAAGCCTGTAAACGCAGCCACTCATTTGAAACGTGGGTCTCGTATTCTCTCTTAGACACTCTGCCCCTTTTTACCCCCTCAGATCAGTGTTTATAACTTTTCTCCCTTTCCTCATCTCACGTTTGCAATTGAGCTGGTCACGTCTACGGGGGCTGAAATGTCCCTTCAAGTAAACGATACACCTAGTTCCTTTTGAGGCGTGACATTGAGTGCAGTATTCTTGTATGACACGCACTCAATATTTAATTTTAAATAACATAAATATCAAGACTTATTCAATCATTGAACTAAATAAAAGAAAAAAATTACTTATTAGTTATCTGCCGCCATTTTAATTAAATTTCCAATATTTTCCCAAAATATGCAGATGTGTGTGGAAGTGCTTAGTGCCAAGATTGCTAGCAGAAGAAAAAAGCCCTGATAAGTGAGAACATCACAATAGTCTTCCCGAAATTTTGAAGTCGGCGTAATTCTGCTCAAGTGTAACGAACTTATTTACATTATGTATTCGCATACATACACTTACTTAAAATAAACATCTCTTGCTTACACGTAGAACACGCATATAAACAGGCAATTTTTTTTTCTCTGACTAATGAAATCAAACCGCGATATCTGGATTTTTAACTTAAAATTTTTAAATCATTCCTTGAAAAAAATCTTATCAGTGAAACAGGTTAAACATTTTTCCAAAATCCAAAACGACACTGTTGATCGAGGCCTAATTTTCATTGGTCAGATATGCATTACGTGTAATAAATAGATTTTATTTTAAATGTAGAAAAAAACTTGTATTTGTGTGCCACGTCTAATAAAAGCAATAGATGTTTAAGTATATGTATGCAAATAGGATGTGCGTTGTGGTACAGTGGATATAGGCTCGGAACGAGAAACCGGGGAGCCGAGTTCGAATTCCAGTTGAATCCATTGTATTCACTTACGCGCAAATACCCTTGGGAAAGGTATTAATCCATCTATTCCTTCCAGTTATGGGTTAAATAACAGGACAGATTGGGTTCTATAGCCTTGATCGGCAACCAGTCTATCGCAGAAAGCAATGGCAACCTACTGCGGGATAATCTTCTGCCCAGTCAGTCATCTCTTTCGAGACATGGTCGCCCAAGCGTGTATCACGTATGGCACTTAACTGACTGACGCAAATACACACGCGCAATTCATTTAACAGTATGAAGAAAAAAATTAAAACCATTATAAATACATGTAACTTTATAAAAGAACACAATACCTAAATTAAAAGGTGACTGCAAATTACTCGCAAATACCACCAAAAAATAGTAAAATAAAACGTAGATTTTTTTTCTTTTTTTTTTGGGGGGGGGGGCGTTAGGTCCAACATTACTCATTTCACAAAAGCTAGAAATAGTTTCTAATATTATAGATTAGCGTCCGTAATCAATCTTTTTTCTTAATTGTTAATCCTTTGAATTTTTCTTTTATTCCTTTGAAAATTCAGGAAACGCACGACTCTCCAATCTGCTTGATTCACTTATCAGAAAACGGTACCGAGAATGCCGAAGCTTTGGACTGCCATACCTTACCGAATGTCTGCTTGACCCTAAAGAATTTCATTCCTCAAGTCCGCACAATTTTGCAAAATCATAACGGTAATCTCCCATTACTGAGGTAACTAAAATCTTTAGGGTTGGTTTATTTTAACTAATTTATTTACCAATATAACGCTTGATATCTGCAATTTACTGATGGCTATTAAGATTCTAAACCAAAGAACAGAATTACATATCTCAAAGCTTTGTTTTTTTTTTTTTGTTTTTTTTTTTATGGTTACATCACGTTGAAACAGATTCCCGTACGATCACAGATAAGCAATGTCGACCCTCGTCAGTATTTTGATGGGTGACCGCTTATGAATACAGGTGCTGTGCCTGCTTAGATGTGCAGATTGTGTAATAACTTGGAATTGTTAATCGGAGAGCCGAGTTTCGGTTCCCGGTGGGGTCTTTATCTTTGCACGCAAATAACTTTTTAGAAAGGTATGAATCCATCTTATCCCAGCTATGGGTTAATTAGTAGGATTGGTATTATTAAATAAATTCCAAAAAATACAATTTAACTATTTGGTTTCAACTAGCCTGTAAAAGGTTTGACAAGGCGTAGAAAACTAACGAAATCTTTAAAAAAAAAATCCAAATCGATATCCCGTAACTAACTAGTCATTAACACCACATGTGCTGCAACCGTTGTAGCTGTTTCTTGGGTGAAACAGCTCGACGGAACTAATCCTCTCTAGGCTGGTTTCAGTTTTCCCTCCTAGACCGGTTGCCACCCATTGCTATAGAACCTAGTCTGTCCAACTTTACTGACAGCTTGGGAGATGGATTCATACCTTTCTCCAAGGGTAATTAGCACGTAAGTGAATGTAATGAATCCTACTGGAATTCGAACTCTGATCTTCAATTCGATCCGCTATCGATTACTCCACCATTCCTCCATTTTTGAAAAATAGCTAACCGTTATCTTTCTGTAACTTGGTCCACAGAAAAACAAAGTATTAGCTACTACTGCAGCGTTTGAACTTAGCAGTTCGTTCTATGAACTAAAATTACTTTACCTGAATCTACAGCGGATAAATAACTTACCAAAGTGCTAAAAATTAACATGATTTATGACTTTAACTACTGGACTAGATCATTAAAAACTGTGACACTGGCACACAACCTAGGCATGTGGAGGGTGCTGGTCAGGCAGCTCAGCTACGAAGCAACCCTATAGTTATAGGACTGATAATTTTAACTAAGGTTTCATTTGATTCCTTCAGTGTCTCTGGTATAGTTTGGTTTGTACACGTAACTAATTTTTTTTCTCTTTTAATCATATCACCCCTGATGTGCAGGGGGCTACATAATATTGAAGAGATTGGAAAAGAGAAAACCGGAAAACGTATCCTAAACAGGAAACAAGGGATGAGCCTCTTCACCTGTTCAATAGACGTGGGTGGAGTGTGAACCAGGAGATAGTTTTTGCTGCACTTTCGTGAAAATGAAACGTTAAACGAAACTTGGATCTAATGAAATACTCTAACCAAAGCCGGCGCGTACTACCTTCGAACGGAGGGTGGGTCCGAAACTGGTTGGGGGGCCTGGAAGTGCTTTTTAACTCTAGCTAGGTTATCAAGACGTGGTTTATTAAGGTGGAGGGTATATCTACATTTACATGTTACAGACTAAACTAAGAACAACTGTTAAAGGATGAAACATTTGCATATTTTGACGTCATTCCGGGATTTTTTTTCTCTTGTGCTAAGTCTCGAAAATACTAAAATTTTCCAATTTTTTATCAGAAAAATCAAGTTGATAAAATTTTTCGCGAAACCTTGATCTAAGATGGAGTTATTTGTGACGTCTCGAATTTCTGTTTAGATACAGAACTTTAATTTCTTCTAGTTGAATATTTCACGGCTTAAACTTTGTACATAATTTGGTTACAATAAAAGGTATTTTATATGAATACTACCTTTTATAATAATTGAAAGGGTAGACCTTATCTTAGAATAAGGTGACACCAGACCCTTGCACCGG
Organism: Ascarosepion bandense; assembly: GCA_037127315.1. NCBI lineage: Eukaryota > Metazoa > Mollusca > Cephalopoda > Sepiida > Sepiidae > Ascarosepion > Ascarosepion bandense. The sequence continues at coordinate 2,136,626 of JBBBDQ010000882.1, forward strand.
TAGTAAATTTTACAATTGAAAAGTAAACAAACGTTGTTCTAAGTACGGTTTTGTGACTTTTAAATTGAGTATGAGATCGACTTTCTAAATAAGTTTCTGAAGGTATGTTCTTAGAAATAACTAAGTTAAACTAGGACTGTTTTGCAAGTTCAGAGGTAGAGCTCTGCCCACTTTTTAACTGTTTGAATTGGTCATTTGAATATTATGGATAGCTTTCTCCCTCTGTGGTATTCGAGTGTAAATTTTAGTTTAAATTTCACGTTTGACTTTTTGTACTGCTTCCATATTTGGGCGGGAACTGCAGAGACCTCCCTTTCCAGTCTTGATAATTCAAAAGCATCTCCGAGCCTTTGCTGGAAAATTATTTTCCACTCTTCAGCCTCTCACAGGCGGAATGCGGTGAGTCTCTCATTGCTCTATAGCTACTAACATGGAAAGTGTTCAGACGAACTACATTTCTTGGTTAAACAAGGTCTTTCATGGCTGGGACACACCATACTATTTACATGGTAGCAAACCACCCACGCTACATCCTAATTTGATCGGCAAGAAGCTTCGCTCATACAGCTTCTCTCCGCAAGCCGCTTTACTGTGGAACACTCAAGAGGATGTTTCCTCGATCACTACAATCTTAAACTGTCCATGTCTAGAGTCAACCGTTATCTTCCTTCTCCTATCCATATAAACTGTTTAACCCTCTACGTTAAGTGGTTTTGGGTCTTGTACAGGGTGAACCTTACTACAAAATAAGAATCATTTGTCTTTTACTTAGCAATGTATGGGACGCTCACTGATGTATTAATCTGTCACGTACGTTTGAAATGCTCTCGTTGTGAATATGAATTAATTGTTAATGTTAATGTTTCAGCTTCCCAGTTTGCTATGCTGCAGAATTTAAACCGTTGAAGATAAGTGAAGATGGTGTCAATCTTGAGCATCTCATCTGTTGTGTTTCTGGGATAAAGATTGTTTCGGGACGAAATGGCGTGAAGAAAATTCAATGGGACGAAGACTCTTCATCTGGTTCTGGTTATTTATCTTTCTCTTACTCTAAACCGTTTTCTTGTGCAAACCCCTTTGTAAGGAATATCTATGTAGTCACTGTTTTTTAAACTGCAGGTGACTAGGTTTTATTTTTCAAAATGAAACGAAGAGTATTTTCAAATTATAATCTGAAATCAATACGAAAAGATTGCCTCCTGCTCCAAAGTCCTCAGCAATTGGCTGTTCAAATAAGCAAATTAGAAAAAATGGCTGCCATAAATGTTTCACTTTTTTTCCTAAATATTAGCCCGCGTTTTATACTCCGATAATGGGTTATCGATACGAGATTATATATCTGTTAGTTTTACACTAATCCCCTGTTGACTCCAGGATTTAAGCATTCTCAATGACTAAATCATGTACTTGTCTTTACTTCCGAGATATTTATATTTACACTACTGGTCCTTTTGTTCTCAAGGACACATGGCCCAGTTGATATAAGCGTTGATTAGTTCGAGTGACTTGACCCAAAGAGTTCAATACCTGGACATAGCAGTGGTGAACAAATCTCTTAGAATTGATTTAAAGGGAGATAACTACGTGGCATCGCCCATGGAATGAGAATTATATCTCAATTATCGAAGTAAACGGTTCAGTTCAAAATTCCTAGCGCCTTAAGGACTGAGCGCACAACGACCGAAACGTCCTAAACATGGCAATAAAATAAAAGTCCGATTGGTGTAAATGACTACTAAATCAGGATCTCGAATTTTAACTTATAAAACCTGATATAAATATTGATTATCAGTTGACTATTTTATCAATTTTTCTTACATGTCACGCGCTGGGTCATCTTATAGGATAAATACTTTTGTATCTGTAATGAATAGTGGGGGTACACCTTTAATTTTCAAAATTTAAGGACCCCTTTAAATACGTTTATTAAAATTCCATAACTTGAAACGTTGCATGACATGGAAAACGAATGTTTTATTGCACTTTTGTGCATTCGTAGTATATTCTCGTATCTTGGCACCCGTAACACATTTTTATCCGTCTTCATAATGAGGTTTTATTGCGATACCTCTTCTGTAAAGAGGTAATAGGGTGAATTATCTCTGGTTGTTGAATGCTATTTACATGAATTTGAATCTCTAATTCAAGATAATCGTGTGTAATCTTTTTCAAAATGGTTAATATTTAAATTAAAAAAAAACAGACCTTATCAATTTTCTTTCTTGAAATTGACACTACTGACTTCACTTTTTCTCTATTTTAGACAGTAGTGAAATGAATGATACCGATCTTGGCCATTTCAACGCTACCTCAACATCAAATGGCCTTACTCTCACTCAGCATCTGAGCCAGATCAGTCGAGAAATTGTGGACTTGCTCAAACACGCCCCACGGTGTCAAATGCCGTTCAGCAAGTTCATTCCGGCTTACCATCATCACTTTGGGCGGCAATGTAGAGTGGCGGACTACGGATATACAAAACTAATAGAACTCTTTCAAGCTATTCCACATGTTTTACAAGTGTGTTAACTTTTATCATTATTTCAAATTACATTTAATGACATTTATCAGTTTGAACTTCATGTATCGTGTATTTTCAGGACGTAGGCAATCATAGAATTTTATTTGTCCCTGTTCCTTGTCGCTTTTAACATTTTCTTTCCTCTTGATATCTCTCCCTAATCTGTGTTGTATCCATTTGCTTAAACTCATCAAATGTCTCGCCGACATGATCAGACGCGAGTCATCGGCCTAGCCGACGATCACGCACCGCCATGATCGAACGCGCAGTAGTCTCTTTCATGGCAATCTGGCAAAGTTGTTCGCTAAGTGTCGAAGAATTGCTTTTCCCTATTTCATTTTCCCTCCTGTGAGTATCAGATTCTGTAAACTCCCCTTCATCACGTCTAGGGAGCCTCATCTGTTTCTGCCTGATGTTAAGCACGAGTTTTATGGTTTGCATCTTCTCATCGTTGATCCCTCGCTTGGTCCATGGTATTCTTAGCAACCTTCAGTAGAACCACCTTTCTGCTGTCTCAAGTTTTTCTTTCGTCCTTAGAGATCTTCCAACATTTGTTGCCATACAGGGCAGATATCACTGAGCAGTCAGGTAGTCTTTTTCTTTGCTTCCAATGAGCTTTTGTCTCTCAGTACTCTGTTAGCTTTTCAAATGCGTCTTTGGCTATACCAATGCGTCTTCGGATCTCATTGTCGCATCTTCATCCGCTGTCAGAACGCTTCCCGGGCATTTAAATTTCTTTTAGTTTCCCCCCCGACCTGTAGTTGGCATTTTGAGGCTTTTCCTTTTGCCGATGACCATACATTGTTTTCTCAGCCCTTCTCGCTTTCTCTCGATACTTTCTGTAGAAAATCCTGCATTTTCCTTTCCAATTCTATCAGCACAGTATCATTTGCGTATCTTGTACTGTTGAATAAATGGTAACTCTTTATTATAGATGGAAACTTTATCTATTATAGTCGTTGGCATTAAATTACTGGATAGGTTAAATTTTAGGTTATCTTAGATAACGTGGCAAAAAAAATTACGATTTCCTCAGATGAAGACTTGAAGCAACAAATGTGGTTCTACAGAATCATGTTGAAGATACCATGGCTCGAACATGTAAGGCTTTAATAAATTTTTACAAAGATCAGGAAGACAGTTAAAATTTCTGAGCCATATAATGAGAAGGGGGTGCTTGAAAAATTTGATACTTACAGCATATTCAAGGACAGGAAAACAGCGCATAGCTTACTTGATGAGCTTGAATAAATGGATGACGAAACGATTTAAAAGAAAAAAACAATTTAACAAATTGTGGAGAGTCATGTTCGCCTACGTCCTGATTGGACACAGCACAAATGTGCATATTCTTGTACTTCATAACTTTATGTAACGTGAAATTTAGTTACATAATCTCTAACTAATATCAGTGGCATATGAAGTATCTGCTGAGAGAGCAGACATGTTGTGCCCCCCTCCTTTGGTATGGTAACCTTTCTAAGTCCAGCCTAGATGTGACCCAAGGCTGAAAGTATGGGGCTGTCAGTGAGTATCGAACTCGCTCCTCGGTTGTAATGATTCTAGTTCGCTAACCCTTACCCCATGTTGAGGTGCTCATCATTTGGCATGTATTGTAACGCATCACTCACCAAGATGTATTACTTTATCGAGGGTGAAACAAAAATACCTCCCACGCAATGGTAGGGTATTAGTGGTAATGATGGCTTTATCTAGCTTATGTCTCCATTATGTGGAAGGTATTTCTGCTACACCCTGTATATAGAAAGCTATTCAAAATGTTTCTCAATATCACTTGTGTATATCAAATGTCTATACGATTCAAATTGAAACCTTATTTTCATGATACACGTGAAATTAGTTTTTGCTTAAAGAGTATATATATATATCTGAAAAACTAGCAGTGTAAATTATGTATCTGAAGAAACACAGGTAATAGGAGACAAGAGAAAAACACTACTGAGGTATTTTATTCTCTAGGACCTTTATCAAGGTAATGTAGGAATCGTTTTGATGCACTCGTTTCGGTTTTGCAAAGTGCAACAAAATAAATCTTACATTGCCTTGGTAAAGTCCCTCATAAGACGAAACGCGTCGACGAATCTTTGTGTGTGTGTATATATATATATATATATATATATATATATATATATATATATATATGAATGAATGATAGTGTGTCATCCAGACAGATCTGTTTCACTGTATCACAGCTCATCAGTACGGTTCGGCCTCAGATTGCGTCTAGCCAGGATTGAAACTCGACCGAATTGATATCAGTCGGCGATTCTCTCTGAGCTATGGGCGCTCGGTGAAAGAACGTACTTTAGCGTGTTATATACAATCTAAACACGCCAGTAGCCGAGTGTTCAAATTCATTTCTGAAATATCATTATGTAATCTTTTGGTATTACAAACTAATGGGTTGCCAGTTCATGGTTTATAGTGATTTACTTTAGAATGCTCGATACATAGATAATTCTATCTGGTAATACTTTTGTGATAAGAGTATAATCAAAACAGTTTACTGCAACACAACAGCCGTTGTTTCAGTACTATCTTATTAGCATCTCGTCAGGTAGCGAAATATGTATTCAGATAGGAATTATATATATATATATATATATATATATATATATATATATATATAAACTATAGTAATTATATTACCAATAGTAACAGAACTAACTCTGCCAAAACTAGTACTAATTAAGCTATAATTTAAATCGTCTTGAACAACCAACCGAGGACGAACTCAGAGGGGGAAGTAAAAAAGAAACAAACGAAGTACATGAACAGTCAAGTACCCGTAAGAAAGAAAAATAACCCAAGACGAAAACCTCACACTAAAGCGCTCAATACGAAGGTAGAGTAACAAAGACAGAAAATCTAAGCAAGAGCCACAAACCTACCTAGGTTTCACTCTACGGCTCGTCAGGGTAAATTGGAGCCAATTGTGAAACCGAGGTAGGTTTGTTGGCTATTGCTTAGATTATATATATATATATATATATATATATAAAATGTATATGTATGTATGGACGTTTAAAAACTTTTTTTTCTTTTTTTAACCAAACCCAGACAATTCAGGTGGGGGGATTTCTAGAGGCTTCTCTTGGTGAACCAATAGAAAATCAGGTCATGATGTCTAAGAAAAATTTGGTTGAAAGAGTAAAGGGGATAGACTTACAATGACATGACCCAGACGTATTTCATACCCGCGATGAAATTGCTAAATATATCAGATTACGCAAATCTGAAAGTCAACGTGAAACGGTTACAGGATTTCCAAGTTTTTATTCAACTTAAGTAGTGGACAAGAAACAAACGGAATGTGTTATCTATATATATATATATATATATATATATATGAGATAGTGTGTGTAAGAGGAAAGCTCAACACCTAATTAAATGGTTATAAATCTAGTGTTTATTACGGCAACTTTTACAATTGCCTCGTTAAGACCGTTGATGGCTGAATAAATGTTATTTTCACTCAGAATATTAAACAAATTTTAACTTTTTTTTTAACCGGAAATCGATTGAAAATAAATACATCAAATAACACAATACAAAATGAAACATTTAAAGGCATACAAAAACAATTAACAATACTCAGGCAAAATGAATGGATATACATGCCCAAAACACCCAGTCAGTTTTAATCCCACACATTATTAGGAAGAAATATATACACAGAAAAAGTGGGGGTGGGAATAGAAAGGAGTAGAAACCCATAGTCAAAAACTTTAACGCAAACATTTGTTTTTCTTTTACAATATAAATATAAATCTTTCAAAAGTTTTCATTACAAAATTACCCCCCCCCCCATTTGGATCGTAGAAAAGTTAAATTTACTTAGACTATTTTAGACTTTTTGACAAGGGAAGTGAACTATAATTTGAACCAGACATAAGATAGACATATACATATGAATACATCTTTTATCTTCACGAAAGATAAATTTAAAAAGAAAAATTGGGAACAGTTTTTACTTAAGCTCACAAATATTAGCTGACAAACTTTAAACATGTATAAAAACTACTTTTAGACAAATGATTAAATCTAAATTTATTTGCTTAAGCGTTGTTCGTATTTGAGAATCATATTTGCGTAGATGACCTGCGTTTTTTATTATTAAAGTGTTTTTTACATTTATTGGCCTGAATATCTGAGAAACGTTACTTCCAGCAAGATTTGAACATACGTCCCCCTAGAAGGAACCGTCATTAGATAGGGTGTACTCTTCTCATTCAGCCACGTAGAACATCCTAATCAAAGACCGAATCGTACTATTCTCGAAATGTCTTGTTTCGTGTCATAACGTAACCCAATAAACTTTTTAATTACTGATTATCTATTACAAATAACGTTCAAACTGTATTTTATATATTCGCACACTTTATTTGAATATGTAACAAATATTTACGGTGAAGTTAGAAAAAGAAACTGTACTAAAATGTTCTATCTTGAAAATGAATAACTTTTTTTTTCTTTTTTTCTTTAAGATTCTGGGAACGGGAGAAAAGAAAATCTTGACTCTAAGCCACAAGGCTCAAATTCGGCGCTTTACTTCCGACCTGCTTCGGGTACTGAAAGTTCAGACAAACAAAACCATTAGTTTGTCAGATTTACCTTCTGCATATTGTAAGTAATAAACAAATTCGGTTCAATCTTTTAAATCACCCAGAAGTTCTATTAAAAAGAAATTTAACTTAATATTAAAGCAGTTAAAATACAATTAGACTATTTAAATAAAAAAAGATGCGAAAGATTGAAGCTCTAATAACTGTTAACCAGATTGGCCATATGCTTCCATAATCAAAAGGGTTAAAGTATCTCCATGAAATTCCATCAATTATATTGTAGGAATCTCTCCGATTTCTCAACTCGTGAACAGCAAGAAGATATTCATTATTATGCTATTACTTTTTAATCATTTCATCCCCAAGCAAGGCCACTGGTGCGCAGGGGGGGCTACATCGGGAGAGTGAAGGGTTACATAGGAGTGAAGGCAGCGGAACCGGTTACAGGGTGTCGGATAATAAGCAGGAGGAAGATGGGAATACTGGCGTGAAGAGTTGCTTGAGAGTAGTGAAAATGAAGAACTAGGTTCAGCGGGTGTTGGGGAAAGGATAGGGAGTCACGGTGATAAAAGATGGCGATTGACATTTCGTTTAAAATTTCTAGCTATCGGGGAAGCAAGTATACAAAAAGGATTTCCACAGGATGAAAATGCGGGAAAAGCTGATAGAAGTGACGGCTGCATTTACTTTTTTGGGCTGTAAAAGGGTAAAACCTTGTTACCAGTCTGGTTACCTCGTCGGAGCAGAAGCCAGGGAAGCCACATCCCGTCGGTGAGAAAGTGAATGCAATCGAGCTGCCAGGTCGGGATCGATTACACTGCAGATTCACTTCCTGATCTTGTCGAGAACCCCCCCGAGTTCTCGACAAGATCCAGCAGGGGTGCCGGACCAGATATGACATTAGTATTCAATGCATGGGCGGATGGTTGATTTTTTTTTTTTTTTGTGCAAGATGGACTCAGGCGAGAAAAACTTCCTGTCCTGACACAGTGACCCAACCATCCTAGCAGTATATTTAGCTATCGATTCAATCTAGTCGTTCCACTTGAGGTCGGCTGAGAGTGAGACTGAGGAGGCACAGTGTATTTCTTTCGGGGAGATTAGCTAGATCCGTGTTAACGGAGGGGACTGTCTATGGTTGACGATAGGAGCTTCGTATTGGAAGCATTAAAGTTTATGAACCATTTCTTACCCAAGTCTTCCACAGATTGGAGGTCTTTCTCAAGATCAGCAGCGAGGTTCTTTGTCCGCCTTGGCAGATTTCTAAGGCGGCTGTAAATGGTGTCATCAGCGTAAATGCCTACTTGGAATTTGATCACATTAGGGAGATCGTTGAAGATCAGAAAGAGCGTCGGACCTAAGATGGAGCCTTGAGTGATACCCGCGTTCGTGTGATAGAATCTGGAGGCGTGCCTGTTTAAGACGAGCTTCATTATGCGGTTTGATAGGAACGATTGGATCAAAACAAGCAAGTCTCTAGTGATACCATAGCCCTAGAGACGGTGCAGAAGGACGGCGTGCTAGAACCTATCAAAAACTTTGGAGATATCAAGGGCAATATCTCGAGATTCGCCGTTTTTATCGCGGGTCGGGTATATGTAATCAGTGATGGTCGTTAGCAAATAAGCAGTAGACCTGACAAAGCTGAAACTATACGATCTGTCCAAGAATAGTTTATGGGCGGCGAGATGTTGAACTATTACAGCATTGATGATAGCTTCGAACACTTTGCCGAAAATTGGTAGTAGGGTGATAGAGGGGCCCGAAGGTTCTTCTGAGTTCTTAAATACAGAAACCACAGAACATCTAGCAGGCAGGAAAACAGGAAGGAGGCAGTAATTATAGTTTAGCGAGGACGGAGGAGAGTTCAGGGGGCACATTTCTTCAAGATAATAACCGGATTTCCGTCGCCTCCGTTCGTCTTATGGGGGTCAAGTTTTGAAATGTTCTTAAACCAGAGAGGGGGCTATGCAAACATCCCTCAGTTAAACCAAAGTTCTAAGAGGGAAGTCGGGTGTGGATACGCCAGATGAGTCAAATGTGAAGTTGAAGAAAATCTGCGTGCGAAGTAACCGGCTTTGTCCGCAGTGGCTGTGGGTACCTCAAATTCATTGATTAAAAGAGGGATGGAGGATTTGCTGCTGGTCAGCACACAGTTGCAGAGCCGCCAGTAGTCTTTGGAGCCGAACTTTTGGGTTGCTATACGGTGCTTCATTCTCTCAGCAAACAGCTTAGTGTCGTTTAAGAAATATGTAAATAATTGCAATGTATCTTTTTTTTAAGGGGTGGGTGGGTTCTGTTTTTGGTGGGGATTTTTGCTTTTTTAGTTTCTGCTTGTTTTTTTTGGGGGGGGAGGCTTTTTTTTTCTTTTTCGGAGTTTTTGTGTGCGTGGGGTTTTGTTTTTTGTTTTTTTTTTGTTTTTTTTTTTGTTGTTTTTTTTTTTTTGTTTTTTGTTGTTTTTTGTTTTTGTTTTTTTTTTTTTTTTTTTTTTGTTTTTTTTTTTTTTTTTTTTTTTTTTTTTTTTTTTTTTTTTTTTTTTTTTGTCTAATGATATGCATTCACTGCTAACAGTCATCTAACCTAGGGGTATTGTGATGATATTCAAATACTGAAACTTTTTTTTTTTTTTTTTTTTTTTTCAGTAAAAGTCATAGAAAAGAAATGGGATATTACTGATTATGGAATATGTGATATCGAGGATATACTTTGTGAAATTTCGTCTGGAACAATTCAGGTATTTCTACGGATACTTTCTTGACGTACGTATTTAATGCAAAAGCAACAAAGTTGTAATTTAAATGTTTGTCTGTCTTGTAGGTCAGTCAAGATCCGGATCCTGTTCTCTCGATTCCTAAAAAAGGTAAGCTAATTTTAACTCTGAAAAAAAAATTTGTAAGCTTTTAATGAGAATACTAGGCAAGAAAGAACACGTTCAGTTTCTAATTTCCCCATGAATATATGTAGCTTCTAATTTCCCCATGAATATATGTAGCTTCTAATTTCCCCATGAATATATGTAGCTTCTAATTTCCCCATGAATATATGTAGCTTCTAATTTCCCCATGAATATATGTAGCTTCTAATTTCCCCATGAATATATGTAGCTTCTAATTTCCCCATGAATATATGTAGCTTCTAATTTCCCCATGAATATATGTAGCTTCTAATTTCCCCATGAATATATGTAGCTTCTAATTTCCCCATGAATATATGTAGCTTCTAATTTCCCCATGAATATATGTAGCTTCTAATTTCCCCATGAATATATGTAGCTTCTAATTTCCCCATGAATATATGTAGCTTCTAATTTCCCCATGAATATATGTAGCTTCTAATTTCCCCATGAATATATGTAGCTTCTAATTTCCCCATGAATATATGTAGCTTCTAATTTCCCCATGAATATATGTAGCTTCTAATTTCCCCATGAATATATGTAGCTTCTAATTTCCCCATGAATATATGTAGCTTCTAATTTCCCCATGAATATATGTAGCTTCTAATTTCCCCATGAATATATGTAGCTTCCCGCCGATGGAAAAGGGCCATGCATCTTACCAATGTTATTCCTTCTTTATTCAGAAACAAATCTAAAAAATAAAGGTGATGGATAAACAAATTATCAAAAATGCATAAAAAAAGGAACTCTTCCTGAACAGGAAAATAAACTCAAAAACAAAAAGCTGATAGTTCACTCGATAGAGAACAGAATTTACTGTGTACATTGCAGTTGAATTCGTTGCATTCACTTAAGCGCAAATACTCTTGGAAAAGGTATTAACCCGTCGCTTCTCGCTTCAAAGATTTCTATAGCCTTGGTTGACAACCAGTCTACCGCAGAAAGTAATGGCAGCCTACTGAAGGCAAACATTTTGCCCAGTCATGTCTCTTTCAAGACATGACCATACATAACGTATGTCATTAACTTTTCGTACGATTTTCATATTTTTACGGAACATTAAAAAAAATTTAATTGTAAATTTATTACTACTGCCACATAATACTATTGTTACATGTCCCTTCCGAACGTAAGCTTTCATGGCTCTCCACATCTTCCTGCTTGCATTCCTTAATGTCTTATTTTTCCCAAACCCTGCTCTGCCATCTATTTGTTTGAGGCCATAGTGTCATGCGCTGTTTCCACTGTCCCTCTATCTGCCCTGTGATTATCAGATTCTCCAAGCCGCCTTTCCTCATTCTCAAACTACAACTCTCTTCCTGATGTTAAGCAGAATCTCTCATATATATATATATATATATATATATATATATATATATATGTGTGTGTTCGGTCTATGGTACTGTCAGCATTTTTTTGTAAATACCACATTTCTGTTGCTTCCAGATTGTCCAGCATTTAATGCCATATAGGATGCATCAATAACAGTTCAATATTTTTTGTTTCCAATGAATTTTTCGTCTATTAATACTTTGCTTAGCTTCTGGAATGCCATCCCAATACACGTTTGGATTTCAGTGTCACTCTGTCCATTCTGTTAGAACACTTCCCGGTATTTAAATTTCTGTATCTGCTTTAGTATCCCTGACTGGCATTTTAGTAACTTAGTCCAGTAAGAGGGAGCTATCAAAAGAAGCATCACGCAATGAATGAGAATGATGTACCCCAGTGATTGTAAATAAAGTGTTCAGCTCAAAATGCCTAGCACTTAGTATCAGTCAGGTAAGTGCCATACGTGATACACGCTTGGGCGATCATGTCTCAAGAGACATGACTGACTGGGCAGAAGATTATCCCGCAGTAGGTTGCCATTGCTTTCTGCGGTTGACTGGTTGCCAACCAAGGCTATAGAACCCAATCAGTCCTGCTATTTCTTCCATAACTGGAAGGAAGAGATGGATTAATACTTTTCCCAAGGGTATTTGCGCGTAAGTGAATGTAATGGATTCAACTGGAATTCGAACTCGGCTCCCCAGTTTCTCGTTCCGAGTCGATATCCACTGTACCACAACGTACAACAATGGCCAAAATGGCAACAAAGATGAGGACAAGTTTGAATAGTGTAGTTTTTTGGTCAGAATTAGACCAAGACAGTTCTATTAGCGCTCAATACAACTGTAGAACTTCTGAATATTTGGAAATGAGTTATTTCCACAGCCTAGGTTTCAAACTTTTAGTAACTTCAGGCAATTTACAATAACTTTTGTAAGTTATTGTATTGCTGGTGATACACAGCAATACAATTTACTTTTTCCAACGACTTGAAGCTTTGAAATCCTAGAATGTTCAGGTATCATTATTTACTTTCTAACTTATGTCCTCATCTCTTGTCTTGCAATACAGCCTAGTTGATCTAAATTGTTTTAATTTGGTGACATAGTAATCGAGTTCAGTCCCTGAACAGATAAAGCAGAATTGATGAGTGCAGGACACTCAATAACTGAGCAACTCTTAAGTTGCCATAGCCAATCTATTCTCATACTTCTCAGTTCAAAATTCCTGTGAGGCTACCTGAACTGATAAACACCAGTAGAGCATAATGGCTGAAGTGTGATAACAAAGATTTGGACAGCCATTTAAATCTATGACACTTATTACTGAAACTGCAGGAACCTTGCTAGTGTGACTATCTAGATTCTTTGCAAGGTCTCTAGGAATCCAATTTGGGCAAGAGACATGTGAATTTATAGCCAGTCTAAGGAAGTTGAGAATATATTCCTGTGTACAGATAATGTATTGACAGCCTCAGAGCAATTCAGGAAATGGAATCTTAAGCAAATTTCAAATAGAAGATAATTAATGCTCATCTTACATAAATACCCTTTAGTCAGCTGAGTGCCATACGTGATACACGCTTTGGGTGATCATGTCTCGAATGAGACATGACTGACTGGGCAAAAGACTGGTGAAAGATTATTCTGCTGTAGGTTGCCATTGCTTTCTATGGTAGACTGGTTGCCAACCAAGGCTATAGAACCCAATCTGTCCTATTATTTAACCCATAACTGGATGGAAGAGACAGATTAATACCTTTCTCGAAGACATTTGTGTAAGTGAATGCAAGGAATTTAACTGGGATTTGAACTCAGCTCCCTGATTTGTTGTTCTGAGTCAATATTCAATGCACATAATCTATATTTCCCCTCATAACAACTTTGAAGAAAATGATTGGGTAGAGAGGGCTCTTGAGCCTTGTTTGGCAGCCAGTCCCACATTCAAATTAAAGTGGAATCCTTTCTACATTATCTACAGTGGAAGAGAAATTGGTACCAAACCATAATATATAGACTTCACCTAAAGAATATCGAACAAATCAGTATAAGTATAGCAACAACCCTTACAGATTATTTACCGAATGTACATTGTTCGGACTATTGTCTTCATCTTTGCCACATTCATGTTTCAGCTGTTGTATGCTCCAGCCTTAAGGTGATTGAAATCTTGAACTGAACCCTTAATTTAATCTACTAGTGTAGATTGTTCTAGTTTCATGTGCTGGTTTTGTTTGAATCACTTGGAGGCTGAGCATAAAATGGCCAAAATGTCATCAAAGAGGACAGTCTTTTCTAATGTAAATAATTACAATTCCTTATCTCAGAAAAATAAACAAACCCTTACAGACATGGGTCTTTATCCTCTCTATAGTAGAGCATTCCAGAAGCATTTTCCTCTCCAGAAAGTTTGATAGCTTGAAGTTTGTTTTAGATAAAATGTACACTAGAATCTGGCAGTATTGTCTTAATTATAGGTAACCTTTTGCATCATTGATATTCCTATGCTGTTGACTGTCAAATTTGGGACTGCAATAAGGTACTGAAGTTAAAGGATGAAAATGTATCTGTTGAGACACATGTCAAGACTGATCCTTTTTGTCTTGTTTCTCACTATTATGCCACTGAAATTAATTTAAGCTTACCAAATCTTAAATTTAGGTTAATTAAAAAAAAAAAAAGTATTGACAGGTTGTCTGGCGCCAGTTCAAAGCACTCTCTGGCTTTATATCTGGTTAAAAAAAATTCAACAGTTAAATGCACTTAGTGTCATTAAGTGAAAAAGGAATGATTTATTAACTATGAAAGTTACAATAGTTTCATATCAAGATTGGCTTTGAATGTTTAAGTATTTAAAGGTCATGTGTTGGATAGCTGCACTATGGGGGGAGGACTTCTGGGACAATTACTGCCAAACTTCATTGAAACTATTTAAAGGCTTCATAGAGGGTCATGGAAAAAATGGGTTTTCAGTGTTTCTTGAGTGGCCAGTAAACATGTCTAGTTGAATAGCTAGAATAATTGATTTGATTTTTCGTTTTTAAAAAAATAACTCCTGTATTTTAGAATCTTTTACTCTAGATGTTGGGCAAATATATAACTTTATTTTACATATTTTATAGAACAAACTCCAGCTGAAGTTGCCAGAACCAAGCAATTCTCAAGAGAAGTAGTAGATTTGCTAAAACATAACCCTCTCTGCGAAATGGCATTTAACAAATTTATTCCATCTTATCACCACCATTTTGGCAGACAATGCAAAGTAGCAGATTATGGCTTTCTTAAACTAATTGAACTCTTTGAAGCAATTCCACATGTTGTAGAGGTAAGTGCTAAACTTTAAAAAAAAAAAAAAATTGTAATTCTATTTAGTCATGAACTGGATAAATGCCATATTTTATCAGGCATATACCATCCCACTTTGTTTAATGGAATTCTAAACTTCAAATTCACCTGATGTAACAAATTATATACTGTCATTCCACTTTAAGGATGTAGTTGATCATGCCTCTTCACAATTTCCTGTACTTCATAACTCTTAAATTTTTCTTGCTATCTCCCTTAAACCCTGTTCTGACATTTACTCAAGCTCACTAGCTAGGTTATGCCTTATTTTCTTATTAGTATCAAACTTTCCAAGCTCTTTCCTCATGTGCTCTAGAAATTTCAACTGGCTCATTTTGATTTTCACCTTTTCAAAGGACACTTATACTTAACATTAGGAAGAGATGAAATTTCTAGGACATAATGAGAAAAGGGCTTGGAAAAGTGACTCACATGACAGATTGAAGGCAAGAGAAAAAAAAATCTTAGATAAACTACCTAGTGAGTTTAAGTAAATACAGAAAAAGGTTGAGGAGAATTAACTGAAAATGGCTAAAAAGGAAAGGACATTGCAGAGAGCTGTTCTTGCCAATGTCTTAGATACTAAACTTAAGGTCTCAGTAATTTTAAAAATTGCTGAAATTTAACTATGATGATTTTTGTTGTCCTACCAAGGATTGAACTTGCAATCCTTGGCTATCAAATTTCTGAAGACATAAGATTCTTGCTCTTCAGCCTAAAGGGTGTTGTAAGCAGTGGCAGGAACTCTTGTCTCTCATCCTGCGAAAGTAGATTTGATTTTAAGTATTAAGTTGATTGATAGTTCTCCTTGGTGACACTTATCTTTTTTGACTGAAGTCATGGCAGGGTTTATTGGAGCAAGGCCTGTTTCATCAACTTTAAAAAAAGTTAATGATAGTGTCATTGTGATACTACCTTGAATATCAGGGGTAATTGACAGGTACATCTGGTCATGGGTGAGGTCATCAAAGGACAAGTGTTTAACACATCTGGCTGGGGATGATGTCAACAAGTGCAACAACAAAAAAAGACTAGCTTGAAGTGTGATGGCTGGCAATGATGTGGCCAGAGTACATCTGGCCACAATGATGTGGCCAGAGTACATATATCCAGCTGTAAATTCCATCAACAAAGTGACAACACAAATAAGCAAAAATGTGCAGAAGTTTCCAGATTATATAATGTCCAGAATTTTGTTCACAAATTTCCAGGGAATAGTACTTGGGATTTTATTCCTAATTTTGTCTCAATATTTTTTTTTTCAGATTGAGGAGGGTGAAGAAAAAATGCTACACTTAACAAAACCAGAGAAGCTAAGAATTTTTTCCACAAATATCTGTAACTTACTGAAAGAATCTCCTGACCAAAAGATGCCCTTGTCTGAATTAGAAGATAAATTCAACCAATTATACGAGTCTCCACTTGACTTTGACATGTTATCTATTGAAGAATTACTTTCAATGTTGCAGTACAAATTTCAGGTACCTTAAATTTGTTACTCTCTAGCTAAATCTTTATACAATAAATGCTACATGATATTTTAGTATGATCAATAATTTTGCATTAATTTTGGTATTTCTTGTAGGTTGAGTCACATGCTGGCCAAAAGTTTGTGGTCATGAAGTCTACCAGCAGTCACTGTCCAACTGTGGCTAAACAGATCATTCCAATTTTGATGGACCACAGTGCTACAGGAGCTGTATTAATGTCCCTCAAAGATCTCTGTGTTCAATACAAGGAGAATTGCAATGCCGAATTGGATTTGTCAGAATTGACGCAACTTTCTGACTATGTTCAGGTAATATGATTCTTCTATGTGCCTTGTCCCTTCTGGACGTAGGCGATCATGGTTTCCACATCTCCCTATCCCTGGTGGCTCTTAGCACGCCTTCTCCTGTTACACCATGCAACCCCTCGTTCCATCAGCCCCCTGATCAGGTCCTTCAAATGTTATCCGCTGCTTTTTCTCTCTTGCTCTTGTTAGTATCCTTCCTCATTGTCCCAATAACTTCAGCTGTCTCTTCCTGATGCTCAGTATTATTTTTCCTTTTCGTTTCCATCTTTTCCAAAACCTCATTGCTCACATGCTTGGTCCATGATATCCGCAGCATCCTTCTGTAGAACCACATTTCAGTTGCTTCAAGTTTTTCCTTCATCTTTGATATTGTCCAACATTCACTACCATATTGAAGAACTGACAACACATAGCAATCTATTACTCTCTTTATTTTTAGCAAAATTGTCCAGTTTCTTAAAACTTCTCAACTTTTAGAATTCTTCCTTCACCATGCCAATTTGTCTTCGGATCTGTGTTCTAGCATTTCTAATTAACAAAGCAAACATTCAGTTGGGGGAGGCTGTTAAAAAAAGTAATATTTTTCTACTGAATTTGAGCATTTGGTAAACATTTCAGGAGGACCTTATTTTGACTGCAAATACCAGCTTAGCTTTTGTTGCAATAATGCTAGCTATATAGCAATTAGTTTTACTTTTTTTTTTCAGTAGACCCATCTCTCACGTTCTATCTAAAGGCTAGAGAAGACTAACTTCAAAGCTTTTTATCTAGAATTTATATCAATGGAGGTGAACATTATTGAATCATGCAGGATATGACACACTTCCCACACAAATCAGGCATACCACACAAGCAGTGATTAAATGTCAAATTTAATTGTAGTAATTCTCAATGGGAATTTGAGTTGCTGGATGTTTCTTTCCGAAGAAGCTATATTTAGGATTCCCAAATGATTCAGATTTGTCACTAGCAAGGACATTCCTGAAACAGGAAACTGAGCCATGAATTTTTCTCAGCATGAGGACTGTGAGCCAGTTTCCCTAATAGTGCTATGGACTTGTGAGCTGGGTTTTGATATCTTGTTAGATGTCAAACATTAATCCTCAACATGGCTGGGCAGATTTAGCCTGGGTCTATACTAAAAAAAAACTGTTCAACTCCTGAAAGTGGACTGACTAGCTACTTTCATCACTCAATGACCTTGTTGTATTGCTTCTTTTGGTATAATTAGAAGATAAGACAAACTTGAATTAATGTTTATTTTTGGTATAAAACTTCAGGTTTTTACATCAAGTTACCTTTTAAATTTTGTGTGGATACAGTAGCAGACTAGCTAAATTCTCTTCACTGTGGAATGCTAGTAGTAAATGAGCCTATCTCTTCTGGACTCTAGTCATCAACTCTAGCATCTTTCCCTTTATAAATCTCCTGCACAAAACTGTCCTTAACTCCTACTTCTTACTCCTACCAAAAGAAACGGTTCCTTGTTTTGCCACCCAATTTTGAATTCTTGGCATCAGTGTGTCGTCTTTAATTGTTAGAACACTCACCATTTTATAAACCATAACAACCTCACTAAATGTCACATGACTTCATTTTGACCAAAGGAAGATAATCACTTTTTGTATCTTTTGACAGATTACGAATGTAAATGTGGTGTTATACTTTTTCAAGAGATTAAATGTTATTTTATTCATTAAACTTTTCCACTACAAGAGAAAAAAAACTGTATATTTTTCTGCATAGTCATTCTTTTGAGTCTATAATTATGCTGATAATCATTACAAAAATCAATATAAAGGAAAAATATGAAAATTTTTTATGCATTTAAGTTGTAACATTTAAAAACATTTCGGATTACCAACTTCAAACCTACTTTCTATATATTCTACTTTCTTCATAATTTGCATGAAGATCTAAACTTATTTATAAATGGCACTTTGTGTGTCCGTTACCTATAGATTCCGAAACAGCTAAACCAATTTCCCTGAATTTACACAGTTGTACTATATATATATATATATATATATATATATTCTACAATTTCATGGGTAATACGTACTACCTATGAAATTGTAGAATATTTAAACTTTTCTAAATTACTGTTAAATTAAATAAATGAATTTAACATTGAGTTTCTCTATCAGAATTTACCTGACTAATATGCCAAGTGTTCTGCGCACACACACATAAATATATATATATATATATATATATGAAATAGTTGGTTACTCATTTCAAAGCACACCATCTGCTAGGACAGGTAGCCAATCCTTAATGTTCAACAACCCCCCCCCCGCCCCAGAAACACTTGTGGTTTATTCTTAAACTATGCTGAGCAATCTTCAGTTTGTTTTTTCTGGAGCAGTGCATATTTGGTGTGATCAACATGTTTTTTTTTTTTTTTTTTTTTTTTTTTATGAGGTCTGAACTAGCATGAAGTAACAGCTTCGGAGCAATCATACACATGTTTGGAAAAACTCCTCAAACAATATGAAGGGTGATTTTAAAACTTCATAGAAAAACTCTTTTGCATATAATGTTCATTCTTTATCATTAACTATTTTTTTTTTTTTTTTTTTTTTTTTTTCCAGGAAAGTAACTGAAATCTTACTTCTGCAAATTAACTATTCTATTTAATTAACCCATGAGTGATGTTTGTCTAAACTTGTACTGAATAATTTCAGGTTGTTGATGATGCAATAAGTTTATCTCCACTCCAAGAATTTGCCCTTGGTGTAAAGTGTTTATTGAAGTCTTATGGCGCCATCTCACTTTCAAACTTTGAAATCGTATTCCATGAAAATTATGGCATTGAAGTGAGACCAGCTTTATACAACTTCCCTGACATATTGTCAATGCTGCAGTCTATTTCCAATGTGGCAGTCATCAGAGGAAAAGTAAACAAATATATTTGTCTTGCTGAAGACCTCAATGGTAAGTGTCAATTCATTGAATCAATTAGTACAAAACCATAATCCTAAGTGTAGACGTGTTGATATTAAGTGTTGATAGGAACTGGTGGCTTATTTCCTCTTAAGTGGCTAGCTTTTCAGTCAGTGCTCAGCCAAGAGGATAGTTGATAAATTTTAAAATGTCAAACCATAAAACTGAACGAGTAATAAAAACCAGGTAAATCTGTCACTTTGCAGAACAAAAAGCACAACACAGTACACAAACTTGAGTTGAACAAGGTAATTTCAGTGAGTACAAGTGCTTCTACTTGCAGATATGGTTGACCTTCAGGAATAAAAGTTCTGAAATCTTTTAGTGAAAAGATGAATTAACATCAAATGTGCAATGAATATAAACTCTGAATAAGTTTGGAGAGCTAATTTTAAATTCCAGTTGCATTCACTTGTGCAGAGATATCCTTGGGAAAGGTATTAATCCATCTATTCTCCCTCCAGCTGGGCACCTCATCATGGTGTAATGGTTAGCAAGCTTGTCTTGCTAGAACCTGTTACAACTGAGTAGTGAGTTTAAGCCTCACTGGATACCCCATACTTTTGGCTTTGTCACATCCAAGTGGTGCTTAGAAAATGACCTATTTTCCTCCACCTATAGGATGAATAGAACAGTACTATAGCCTTGGTTGGCAATCAGTCTACAGAAAGTAATGGCAATCTACTGCAGGAAAATCTGACATTTTTGATCAAGCATATATCACATATGGCACATAACTTTGATACAAAAGTTGGCCACTTCAAAGAACATACAGCTTTTTTTTTTTTTTTTTTTTTTTTTTTTTTTAAATGATAGTCCACCTAATACAGGTTCATGAGCCACTGAAAATTCTGAGACTCAAAGGAATTATAGTACTATGAAGATGAAAGATATTGGTTGATTTTGGTTTAAAAAATGGTAATTGGCAGGGAAGTAATGTCTTGGGAGTTTATCCCACAATAGCTTGTGGGGAAGCTCTGTCACTTGCTTTTTGTCAAAGTAATATGAAGGATGGTTTACCACCAACCCAGTTCTGAGCTGGTGGTATTAAGGTAATTTCTCTGAACATAGTAATAAGTTATTAAATTCTTAAAGCAAATCATGTGACTTTCTCCCAAAGGAGGATAATTATATATATATATACACACACACACACACACACACACACACACATATACGATTATCTCCCTACAAAGTGATTTTGTTCAAGCTCTTTCAGCTATTAACCATTTTCAAGGATTTTTGTATATGATACAGGAGTTGCTGCAAGATATTAGTTTCCAAATAGTCACTAGATTTGTCCATAATTGATGTTGTATAAACTCTCACCACCATAAGATGTTTGAAAAACCCACAAATTCTTTTAATGCTGAGCAAGTAACAAGTCAAATTATGAATTTATCAATCTTAAAATATCAAGGATAAAATAATCTTGTGACAAATTTATAGAGGTTGCTAATGTCATATGAATGCAAATTACCTCCACCAACTGGCATATTAACTACCAACTTCCATTTGTCAGATTTGCTCACATTGTAAACCTCAAAGCTGTAGACTAGACTTTTAACGCAACCCCTGGTTGTGTCCAGTCAACCTCCCTGACTTTTGGCTAATTCCACCCACATTGTGTTCTTGGATTAACCAAAGCAGGACCACTAATTACCATTTAATGAGGGTGGTCCAGCGTTGCAAGGGATTGGTATATAATAAAAGCCAGATTCAAGGCTGCAATGACACTGTAAATTTATATATATTTATATACATTGAATAATTACAAGCAAGTCAGTGATGGAAAAGAAATATCCGTTGGCTGGTATTTCATTTATAATATTCATCCCATATTTTTTTTTCTATGGGGGCGATCAGTTGGTTGAATTAGCAATATTTCTCTCTTGTCTATTTGTAGCAGCAGGCGAGTTTTCAAACCAGCAATATTTCCAAATTCTTTAGACACTAGAGCCAACTCACTAAATCTTGTCTTGCATTCTGATGTTGTTAAACAGCACCCACAAACTGGTGTGGGAAAGAGGGGTGTAAGGTTTTCATTTTCCTCCCTGTATGACTTAGTTCAACATGAAAACAATTTAACCATTTTGACTTACAATAGTAAACACACTTCCTCTATTTGTCTGTCTGCTCTTGTTAACTGTCCTGGTAACCCAGTAAACAGAAATAGTCAATGCCACATTTTGACCTAGGGTCACCCATTGACAAATATTGTCTTGAATCACTTTGAATTTGCTTAAAAATAACTCTACTCGGTAAATTTCACACCTGGTTTTTTTCATTTAACACTTCAGCTACTTTTCCCAACAAAAATAATTGTTTACCTTATTCAGACTATTGACCTCATCTTTGTAACCATTTGAAAGAAATATCGGACGTGATACGCTCCGGCCTTCTTCGGGTGCTAGGAATTTCAAACTGAACCCTTTATTACAATCACTGGGGTATATAAACTTCATTCAACATCAAAAATACTAGAGAAAACCATTGCAATCAAAAAATTACAATATGAACTCTGGTAAAAAAGGGTTACTAAGCATTAGGCTTATAAGTCCGAAAGATTCAGTTCTTGTCCTTAAGGACACATGGCCCAGTGGATATAGACGTTGGTTAGTTCCTGTTACCTGACCCAAAGAGTTATGAGTTCAATACCAGGTTACAGCAGTGGTGAACAAGTAATTTACAGAGTTAGAGGGAGATAACTCATGACTACCAGAAGAGGCACTACTACGCAAGGAATGAAGCTCATATACCACATTGATTGTAATAAAGGGTTAGGTTCGAAATTCCTAGCACCTGAAGAAGGCCGGAGAGTACAACCGCTGAAAAGTCATTCAAATGGCTACAAAGATGACAATAGTCTGAATAATGTAAATACTACCTCATCTCAGAAATATAGACAAATACTAAAAATAATTGTTCTCTAATTTTAGGGAATTTTTTCTCATTTTGAAAATCAAATTTTATACCAGCCATCTGAAAATAGGGTTACAGACGAACCGATTCTAAATACAGTTAAAAAAATATAATGGTTGTTAAAGATGAATAGTTTTAAATGAGTGCTAAAATGGAATTTTTTTTTTCTGTCACAAGTTGTATGAAAACTTCTGCAAAGGCTGTCCTTTCTTGTAGGTGACTCGTCCAGTGATGAGAGCTTGATTTCCACCCACCTTCAAGAAACTCCTCAACCATTGGAAAATCATCAATTTAATGCAATGCATCAAGGTACGTTCATGCAATATTTACTGATTTCAGTTCATTAAAACTAATCTGTCAAACACTAGCTTACTCTTGATAGTGTTTTGATAAGTGCGTTTGGACACCAATCCATATCTGCACGCTTTCTATAACTAAGCATAAGAACAGTGTAAATGTCTTGCATTCTAAAAAAAAAAAAAATTACTAAGCAATGATAAAAGAAAATATATAATTGTCAAAATAAATGGATATGCAACGAAACTTCTAGACACAGGAAGTAACATTTCCATTATTAGCGACGAAACTTGGAAAAAAATCGGTTGTCTAACGTTGTAAAAGTCAAACAAAATTGCTAGAGGTTTATCTGCAAAAAAAAACTTAATGGGAGAATTTATTGGAAATATATTTGTCAGTAAGACAAGTATGTCTGATGCTGGCACAGATTATTTATGTTTAATCTATGGGAATTACCTATGAACAGCTTTTGCTGTAAAGTCGACGTTACCGTACAGAAGAGTGAAGAAAACGGAAAAACTGGATATTGAGTTGAATATTTCCTCAAGTATTTACGGGAGGGTTGAAACTCTGTACGAAAACAAGTCAAGTTCGAGCTTAATG
This sequence comes from Ascarosepion bandense, assembly GCA_037127315.1. NCBI lineage: Eukaryota > Metazoa > Mollusca > Cephalopoda > Sepiida > Sepiidae > Ascarosepion > Ascarosepion bandense. The sequence continues at coordinate 2,159,871 of JBBBDQ010000882.1, forward strand.
ATGATGTTAAGCCGGTATTTAAACCCCCAAAAATGTGCCATTTTCAGTACTTTGAACAAATAAATGACTAGTTAGTGCGCTTGGAAAAGATAAGTGTTTTGACAAAAGTTCATTCTTTGGAGTAAGCATTTCACAGTTTACGTAAAGAAAGTCTGTGCTGATTTTGCGAAAAGATCAAATGATTGGATAAAGGATCCTACTTCTCCATTACCGTCGCCAGAAGAAATACTTGAGAAATTCATCTTTCGGGCGCATATTTATAACTGAGGGTGGCGGAAAAAATGTTCAAAATTGCTAGTGATCAATACGTGCAAGGGCCTTTTTAAGCAGGATCGTTTGCCATTTGGGTTAAAAACAGCACCAAACCTGTTTCAACAAGTAATGGAAACTGTTGGCTGGTTTAGATTTCGCCTATTTAGATGATATTCTGGTAAGAAGCCAGGATGTGAAAGAACATATCAAGCACATTCGAGTGGTGTTCGGAAGGACTCGGGAGTATGGCTTTAAGTTGAGCATTCGTAAATGCGAATTTTTTCATGTGACAAATTAAATATTTGGGTCAGATTATTAATCAGCTTGGTAAAAGACCAGGAACGGAAAGATCGGAAGCAATGAGGAATGTCGTGACCAACAAACGTAAGTTACAAACAAGCATTGTTGGAGCTAGCAAACTGTTATGGTATTTACATCCCTAAATTGTAGGGCCTAAGAGTTCCATTAAAAAAAAATATGCTAAAGAAAAACGTTAGATGGTTTTGGTCTGAAAAATGTGAAAAGGTATTCCATGAAATTTAGGCATGTTTATTGGCGGACTTGGCGTTTGCGTATTTTGATGAAGAAAAGATTACTGTAGCATCATACACAAGTGACTACGGCATCGGGGCCGTAATCTTGCATAGGTTCAAGGATGGATCGACGAAACCTATAGCATACGCATCTAGGAAAATGCTACCGATGGAGAGGGAAAAAAAACTACAGCCAAATTGAAAAGTCTCTAGCGGTGATTTTTTTTTTTTTTAAATGCTGTGGAAAATTTCACCGGTTTATTCATGGGAGTAAAATTTGTGCTTAAAGTTGATCATAAACCGTTGTTAGCAATTTTCGGTTCGAGAAAATGTTTTCCAATACAGCGAATATATTGCAGCGTTGGGGCACAATTTTGACTTTACCATTTAAAAATGGAATTCTTGTCTTCAAAGAAACTGACGCATGCCGATGGTCTTTCAAGGTTGATACTTAAATGTTCGGAGCCATTGGAAGAGACTGTTATTGCGAAAAGAGAACCAGATTATTGTGTAATACAACTTTGGAATTACCGATAACACTGGAATACATAAAGGCCGCTAAGAAAGATCCGTTTTTATTAACAAGACAAAGGAGCAGTTTTGGAAGAACAGGAATAACAAGAGAAGCGAAATATTTTTTTTTACAATATGCAGATAAACTTTTCTATGGAGACAGTTGTGATACCTCACACTTAAAAGAAAATTCTTAAGGAACTTAATGTAGGCAAATTGGGTATTTCAAGAATGACATACTTGCGCGGATTTACATACTAGCTGAATATGGATATTATATTGAACATACGGTTAAACAGTGTGGATAACTGGCTGCAAAGACACAGTTATTAAAATCCAATCGCGGCCAAAAATGGATGTTGTGGGCAAGGCTACATGTCGACTATACCGGACCTATTAACCGACAATACTACCTCAGTCATGGAGACTCTCAAAGTGGCCTGAAGTGGTAAAATGTAAGCATCCAACAGCAGCTACTACAATAAATACGCTGAATAAATTATTTTCTATATTTGGGGTTCCAGAAACTCTGGTTATCAATAACAGTACACAGTTCACTGAACGTGAATTCAAGATTTTCTGTACATCCTTGGCAATAATATAAATTGTTGCTATACAGCAGTTTATAGTTCTATACAGAACCACACCTAATCCGAATGTGGATCACGAATTGTCACCTACTGAACTAATGTCGTGTAAAGAAAACTCCCGAAGTGAACTTATCAAACTGGAGACAAATTTTTTCAAGTTTTACAGAGCTGGAATATTATTTTACGACGGTAAAATTATTTGAAAGAAAAATCTACAGTGGAAAACAATGGGTTCGGGTGCAGAAGGCACAAACTAATTGCGATCAAGGTACCCGAATGATATTGTGGAAGACACCTAGGAAATACCGATAGAAGTACTTTTTGATACTTTCCAGGTGCCAGTTTCCACATCACCATTGGTACTAGTTCCTCAAAATGCATACGAAGCACCAATTCAGTTGGCCGGGGGGGGGGAGTATTAGGGGGGGAAACACTTCAAAGGTTGAGTTCTGATCCTAAACGGAAAAAGTCTTCCATTATGGGGGAAAAATTATCTGGGAGTGGTGTGTTGTGAAATATCCTGCTACCCTTCGGGTGCAGTAGGATGAACCGGTCCAACTGTTATGAGTCATAGCTATTGATTAGCGAGGTGGGTGTAAATATGGTAATGTATATTGCAGTAGACTAATCTGTGACACTCTCGAGCAGAATAATCTGGTTTGCTCTACAACGTCCGTATTTAATAGTTTACCATTTGAGTGCACAATTAGTTATTGTACGTTTTTTGTCAAGGATACAACAGTATGTTTCTAGAAAAAAATAATGGATAAATTATGGAAGAAAGGGTTTATTCACCATTTGTATTTCCCCCATTATTGGCATATTATAGATAATATAACTATTAATTCATGGTCACAAAGGAATGACAAGATATATAATGTAGAATATTTGGTATTTAAGTCAAGTAAATTCTGATAGACGAACTCAAAAAACTGTTAAACTTATTTAATTTAAGAGTAATATAATCTGTAAAAAAATCTTTTAGATATTTTACAATTTCATGGGTAATACGTATTTTGCAGCACAAAGCTGCTCGTCAGACCCAAAAGATACAACAGTTAATATTCAAAATAATCCAGAAAATTAGACACTCACGTGCCCATATCAAGAATAGACATTTGTAACGGTAATCTACAAAAACATTTCCCCGCTCATTAAAAAAAACACTAAAGGAAAAAGAAAAATATAGAAAATTAAAGAAAAAAAAAAAAGAATGGACAGTATAAAGAGAAAGGAAGTTAACGTCTTAAATTGACATAAGCGCCTATTGCAAATCTACTTTCTTAGAAAAACATGACATGGAAATTTAACATTAAAATTTAGTTTTAAAGATAATGGAATGTATCTATGGTATAAAAATAAATTTTAAATCATACTTTTTAATACAAATTGAAATATAACTACTAGTAGTATTGTATTAGTAATATTATAATCAAAAAAGTAAATAAAATATTAAGACACTTGTTAAAAAAAATCCTTGCAGATGAATTGCAATAGACGCTGGTGTCGATTTAAGACATTAACTTTAACTTCCTATCTTATACTGTTCGTTCTCCTCTTTTTTTTTCTTTTTTTTTGTGAGAGAGGAAATGTTTTTGTAGATTAGTTACAAATATCTATTTATGTGGACACGTGAGTGTCTAATTTTTTTCTGGATTATTTTGAATATTAACTGCTGTATCTTTTGGGTCTGACGAGCAGCTTTTGTGATGCGAAATACGTATTACCCATGAAATTGTAGAACATCTAAAATCTTTTCTTGTGTGTGTGTGTGTATATAGTTAATGTTGCTTGCATTGCTGGACTGTTCTCATCTTTATTGCCATCTTTAACGTTTTGGCCATTGTATACTCCAGCCTTCTTCAGGTGCTAGAAATTTCAAACTGAACCTTTTATCTTGATCACTGGAGAGAATCATTCTCTTTCCATGGCTACTGGAAGTGGCATCACACATGGAATGAGAATGATATACCCCAGTGGTCGAAATAAAAGGTTTGGTTTGACATTCCTGGCACCTTAAGAAGGCCAGAGCATACAATGGCCATAACGTTATAAACATGGCAATAAAGATGAGGACAAGTCTCAACAATGTAAATAATGCTACTTTAAAAACCTCTTAGCCCTAACTTAATATGTACAATATAACCCGTATATGAGACCCGGATATGAGATTTTCTCTGGTCCCAAATTAGAGCCTGTGGTAATATATATAAAATCGACCAAACCCGGATATAAGAGAACTTTTATCCGGTCCTGACAACTCTTAACTATTATATTTTTAATGCATGGTAAGTATAAAGTCAAATTTATCATTTAATGAAACAGCTTTCTGGATACCTGTGTCAAGTAACTCTTACAAGTTACTGGTTTTCTTCATGTGTGAATTACAAGCGCCTGACTGTAAAAATAACGTATGTTCCAAGCGTCTACAAAGATCGCAACCATTTTGTCTGGAACCTGAAAGTAAAAAAAATCTTCATTAATTTTAAAGAATGTATTTGAAATGAAACGTACCTTTTGCATATTTGAATTTTGAAACTCTTTACGAATTGGCTCTTAATTTGATTGTAAAATAAACCTTTGCTTTCACTTAAAAAAAAAAACACCCACATACACCAAAATACTAAAAATTAATTAAATGCTAGGCCAATGCCTCTGGGTTAAGATCAGTGCAGGAGTCCGGTAATAATCTTCATGAGGTAGCATTCATAATAACATTTTATCATGCAGTTATATACAATTAGGGCTCATACACAACATAAGTGGCAAAAGTAGAAAAATTGAAAATACAACATATTTAAATACAAATAAGACATCCCGTAATATCATTCCATCTTAAATCTATTCTGCAGTAATTAACATCAGATTGAAATTCTTTTTAAAGTTAAATAAATTTAACCCATTCAACATTATGGATAAAGTTTTAAAATTTTTGTGTATGTCAGTTGAAGAAAACAAATGTTAAGATAGGAGGGACACAAAATACTACCCGGTAATACCCCTCACCCACTGACCTTTTGTGCATGTTTGTTTTTTTCCGAGAGGGGTGAGGAAGGGAGTTAAACTGTCAACTATATTGAACAAATTACCCATCTGTATATTATACTCTTCCAGTTATAACTTACAAAAAATAAATGGATAAACTGTTCTATAGTTTCTTTTTTTTTCTCTCTCTCTTCAGATAATCTTAAAATTCTGGAAATGACTGAAGCCCAGCAGAATAAAATCCAACTATTGACAAAACCAAAATCCAATAAACCGCCACTAGTTCGGACATCTAACATTAGTCAAATTACTCTGAATAATTCCCGAACGAAAACAAATGCTCATCTGACCTACAGTGTCCCCAATACTCACCTGCATTTGAACCAGGTGCCACCAAACGGGTACACTGGTACCAACGATGGTCGAGAAAACTGGTCAGTTGCACGTCCACAATTTGCAAGAACGAGTCACTGGCATAATCCTCCGATTGGTCAAATAGATCCCATGATTACACACAGCCAGATGAGTCTTAATGGTATGGCACATCACACCACTTATTGGCAACCTGCTTACCCAGCTGTACATGCTACACACCACCCCCAGGCTTATAGCGGTCAGTCAAATCTTTGTCAGGGAAATCAAAATGTCCACTTTACATTTACTCGTATCCCAGTGAATATGAACTCCCAATACCCCTTGGGAGAGTCATTGCAGTATCAGCCAATCCCCTCAACCAAACCAGATTTCGTACATGGTCACTTCTACGATAGCCACTTCTGTGATGGTCAAGTTGATACCAGTGCATTTGTCTGTAGTCCAAAAAAAATGCCGTCCCAAAAATCACCGAAACGTTCAAGGCTTGCAGCCAAATTCCATGTTCCTATAAATTAAGGAGACACATTTGTTTTTATTTGATTTAGCTCTTAAAAAGAAAAAATTTTTTCAGTAAATTTTAATCTTTTGAAAGTTTCGCCTGAAAAGATAAGAGAATTTTGAAAATTTTAAATCTTTCACGTAATGATAATCTAGCAATTTGTGACTTTCATTTCAAAATGTATATATTTTAGACTTATCCAATTTCTGGTTAATACACACCTCCAAAAATCTTAATATTTATTCAATTTTGCTATTGGCTAAGATGCTGGCTTTCATATTCTGACTTCGGCTAACTGGAGATATATATATAGATATTTTAATAATAAACTTGATAATAAGTTTGAACATTTTCTTGAGTGCACCAAATTGTCTACCAATCAGTTGATATGTTGAATCTATTTTCTTAATTCTTTGGATGCATTTTTTAATTTTTGTTTAATCGTGTTAGCTTTCATTGTTGTCAGTCCATTACTTGATTCTTCTTCTATGTGCCCTGTCCTTTCAGGACGTAGGCAATCGTGGCTTTCCACGTCTCCCTATCCCTGGTGGCTCTCGGGCCCTTCAAATATGCTATTCGCTGCCTTCCTCTCTCTTTTTCCTTCTATCTGGCCTGTCAGTATCAGGTTTTCCAAGCCCTCATTGCATGTCCCAGGAACTTCAGTTGTCTCTTCCTGATGATCACTGTTAATTTTCTCTTCGTTGCCATTTTTTCCAACACCTCATCATTGCTTCAAGTTTTGTTTTTGCATCTTCAATGATATTGTCCAGCATTCACTGCCATATTGAAGAACTGACATCACATAGCAATCTAGCATTCTCTTTGTTTCTCGTGAAATTTTCCTGTGTACTTAACTCGGCTTCTGGAACGCGTCTTTCGCCATGCCAATTCGTCTTCGGATCTCTGTCGCACTTTCCATCTCCTGTTAGAACGCTTCGTAGGTATTTAAATTTTTGTATTTGCTTGATTCTAGTATCCCCCACCTGTATTTGGCATTTTGGGTCGCTCTATTTGCTGATGAACATGCATTCAGTTTTCTTGCAGTTTATTTGTAGTCCTCCTTTTTTTTTTCTTTTTTTTTTTTTTGTTACTCTCCTCACCTATCTTCTGTAGGACGTCTTGTAGTTTTCTTTCCGTGTCTGCAATCAGCACTATGATCTGCATACCTTATGTTCAAATTGTGGTCTCCAATAACAAATCCTGGCGTAGTATCTAGGTTCCTCAAAATATTCTCCCTGAACAAGTTGAACAGATCCCGTGAAAAAAAAAATTCTTGTCTTACGCCCCTTTCTATCTTTGTAAATCTGAAATCGTTACCTGTCCGTATGTGACACCGTCACCCGACTGGCTGATCCCTAAACGATCACGGACGCCAATGATGACCGGAACCTGAGTCAGTTGATGCTGTCGAACACGGCACCAGTTACGACAAAGCTCTCGGGTCGCTAGTCATGGTCTCGTCACAGCAGCTAGTATTCAAGACGTCTATTACAACGGTGAACTTTCCTGCCCACGCTGTATATTTTGAGCTCGGGAAAAACACGTTGAAAACGTAGTAGCCGTTTCTCTACCACTTCGAACCAGACCCCGGACATACGTGTACACTTGTGTTGATAAAATAAGTTGCGGAAAAAGTCTTTTATATATATATATATAATTTTTTTTTTTTTTTAAATCAACAAAAGCAGAATATACAGTCGTCGAATTAATTTTCACGACGGAGCGAAAGTCTTCGTTTAGAATAATCAGCTTTCAATTTTCCAAGTTACTTTTTTAAAAAATTCTTTCAAGGCTCTTTATCGAAGCTTTACGGAAATAGCCGAGGTGGAGCGGAAGGCTGGTGGCGACGGTTTGGTCTCTTTCGCTCGGCAGCTCTGAAACTTTCTCGGATCATTCTGTTTCTATACATCTTCCGCCAGGACTCTATCGGAGGTGCATTATTCGACTTTCTCTTTTAAGTCGATCGGCGGTAGGCATTTCCAAGTTTCTTTACATCTTCATTCAGTAGCTCTATGGGAGGTGACCAGTTTTCTTGGTCGTGGCCTCTAGTTGGGAACACTTTCCCTCAGTCGTTACATCTCTGGGCTGAGAACCGACTGTACGTCTTTATTTTGTAAGAATACAAAATTATGGCACAAGGCCGAAAATGGGGAGGGGGAACAAAACTTGGGATGGTCTACAAGTACTCTATCCTATACCTAGTTAATCAGATTCACGACCCATACATACGTTACAATGATTCTCATTCACCATAAAAATTTGGGTACTTACGTATTATCGGGAGGACCTTTAAAAAAACGACTCAAAAATTAAAGTAAATTACTTATTGAAACGGTTAAAACAATAAAATAACATTACATTTGTAATTCCGGAGGCCAGAACGTCGCAATTGCTTCCAAAAGTGACTCAAAGACATCAGTACAGGCAACATGCTTCCGCCACATGAATTCGGCCAAATACGACTCCAAATGGTGACGTGCAGTGCCACAGTGCTTCTTGTTTCGCCACTTTGTCGATCCCCATAGGCGTTCCACTGTCTGCGTATGAGCCCCGGTGTTCGAATCCACAAAGTTGTACTTGTGGTTGACGTTGAGGTGATGAAAGCCTGATTTTTCCAGTTCCTTGGTGTTATAAGCGGGCTTATAACACCTTGTTATCAAAGGTCCTCCCGATAATACGTAAGGACCAAAATTTGTCCATCAACACTCATACTTATCATATACCGCAAAACATACCGGGGACCTACAAAACGCCCCAAATGTACATAAAAATTTGTGATTTTTACAATATTTACAATAGTTTACAAAAATAACTTTAAAACTTTATACATGAAATGACATGATGGGAAGGGGGTATGAAGAAACAAATCCCCAAAACAAAAACAATTTCAAATGAATATCATATACATAGTGTTAGTAAGATCCAAACACACCCTCATAAATAAAGAGGCCGCTGTATTCTGCCTTAAAAGACAGAATCAAGAAGCTCTCTTTCTAAGGGGAATGGAGAAGCAGGGTACAAAATAAATGGGACTGGAGAATATATAATACTGACCCAGACGAGAATGCAAAACGGGACAAAATAACAATGGACAATGGGAGTCTCGAACTGGATCATAACAAAAGCAGTGGCGCCGGGAACAGGCCGGGACAAACACATTCACTCAAATTAACTAGGTACACAAAAGAATTCTTACCTTAACCACGGGAGGGGTTCCAAAGGAATCCACCCCGATGTGACTAGCAGATCTAAAAGAGAAAATCAAGGCTAGCCCCGGTCACGCGAACCAGGCTCGCAGCATATATCCACCTTTCGCTGAACTCTGTCGGGTGCAGTCGTTTCCGTTCAGTTCTAATCTTCATTTTGAGCTGGTGCTCAAGATCCTGATCCGAAAGACGGCCGCCCCGCAAGACTTCCTCCAGACGCGTCATCCAAATCACCATTCTAGCCGTGGCCAGCAGCGACAGAAACACCATCCGCTTCACTCCAGAGTACGGGGGCGACACATTGTCCACAGCGTATGCGCGATCAATGAGCAGAAGCTCCTGCGGCGCGATACGAGCAGTCAACTCGCTGACACGCTCCCACAACGGGCGAACGCGCGAACAATGGAAGAAGGCGTGCGCAGACGTCTCCTTGATTCCAAGGTTGCAACGCTCACAATCTGGCAAATCCGCCAGGCCCATTGCGAAACGCTTGTCATTGAGAGACAAACCATTCCGAGCCAATCGCCAGGTCAGAGAGAACTCAGTTGCTGAGCCAATCTGCACCTGGCGCCCAAGACCAATTTTAGCGATACTCCTCTCTCGATATGCCGAGCTTACTCCACAGCTTATCCTTCACGGCGCCCTCCACTAATCCCCGATAGAAGATTCTCCTAGGCCGTGAAAGGTCACTGGACCATGGAATGGCCCGCAGGGCCGTCAGACATTCGAGCAGGAATTTCGGCCGCCCCCAAGGCCTATTGCTAAGCCTCAGAAGCGGGGGAGTGATAGTGAGGCTAGGGAACATGTCCCTCACTACCCCCGCAAGCAACCGATCTTCCGACGACGCGCGCCTGAGAAATACCAACCTCGAAGCGAGCACGTGGCTCCTCAAGTGCGGCATTCCCAGACCCCCATGACACGGACGGAGGCAACAGAATCCTTTGTCGACCATGTGTTTGCGTCCTCTCCACAGAAAGGAGAATAGCAAACGCTCGAGCGCCTTCTCATGATCGTCACAAAGGGGAAGTACAGACAGCCGGTAAAGGATTCTGGGAAAGAGGTATGTGTTACACACCTCCGCCAGGCCCTTCACGGAGAGACTCCGTCGACGCCAAATCTCGACCGACGCGTCGACCTTTGCCTGTACTTCTGACCAGTTCTTCTCCAACTGTAAGTCCGGACCGAACCAAACTCCGAGGAGCTTGACCGGCCCGTCCGTCCAGTCGAAGGGCCCCGGGAGGGAAACACCCTTCCAGGCACCTAACCGCAAGCCGGACGACTTGTCGCGGTTAATTCTGGCCCCTGTTACCTGTTCGTACCGTTCAAGCGGCTTCTGTACCGCCCTTATGTCCCTGCGGGAGGACACAAAGGTCGTTACGTCATCGGCGTACGCGGAAACCCAGACTCGAGCTCCACCAGGTACCTTGATTCCACGCAGGACCGGACTGCACGCCTCGTCCCTTAGCTGGCGAAGTAGCGGCTCCAACGCCAGGACGTAAAGGAGAGGCGACAGCGGACAACCCTGTCGGACCGACCTAGACAGCGCGAAAGCGCTCGACAGCTTCCCGTTCACCTGTACCACAGCCTTGGGGGAGCGATACAGAAGGCTAATCCAGCGGCTGAAGTCGGGTTCGAATCCGGCGGCCTGCAGGACAGCAGCCAGGTAGCCATGGTCAATCCTATCAAATGCCTTGGACTGATCCAAATTGATCAGTGCGGCCTCTTCGTCGTCTTCTACACCCTCTATGATCGTGCGAATCAAGTGCAGGTTGCTCTGAATTGTTCGTCCCTTCACAGAGCAAGTCTGATCCGGTTCCAACAGAGACTCGGCAACTAGCTGCAAGCGATTCGTCAGGATCTTGGCCAAAATCTTTAACTCTGTGTTTAGCAGAGTTATGGGCCTGTAATCATCTAATTCCCGCCCAACCTTCTTGCCTTTTCTCAACAGCGTAATCACGCCCCTGGTGATCCGACCGGGGATGGACCCCTGCCGAAACCAGTGGTTGAACACGACAGTCAAGATCGGGACAAAAAGGTGCGACATCCTCAAGTACAATTCATAGGGCAAACCATCCAAACCTGGCGACTTGCCACTGCCGACCTTCTTCAAAGCCGCGTAGACTTCGTCCTCCGTGATCTCTCCCTCGCAGCTAGCCGCTTCAGCCGGCAAAAGCCGGGGAAAGTCAGCCAAATAGCTGCGAAACTCCTCGTCACGGAGACCAGGCTCCTTGGTAAACCGGTGTTCGAAATGCTGCCGGAACGCCTCGCACATGTCGTCAGTGGACCTAAGGAGATGCCCCTCCGGGTCGCGCACTTCTCGAATATACCGATCGCCGGCCCGACGAATTTCTTCCTTGCGCAGTTCTGCGCCCATGTTCACAGCTTCGGAAGACATCTTAACTTGTGTCTAATTACCTGGCCCATGTAGCGCTCGCTAGTCGAGCGCCTCAGGGCCTCCCTGGCTACGGCTATCTCTAGGGGATCCCCACCAGCCTCCGCCCGGGAGTAATTAGCTCTAAGTGTCTTTGCCTTCGCAGCCTTATCTAGGTTGAGCCGTTGGCTGTATCGGGTGGCGAAAGACCTAATGCTATCCTTAAGGCTAACCCACCACTTATTCCCAATGACTCGCCCAATTAACGCCCGCTGAACTACTCTAGTCAGCTGGTCACGAAAGTCCCGCCTGTCCAGTAAGGACTGATTGAACTTCCAATAACCAGCCAACCTAGGCCTAAAGTCTAACACCACACGGGCACAAACGAGTTTGTGGTCCGTGTAGCCTAACCAGTGGAACGTTGGACATTCTAAGAAGTCTATGTCGGCCACTCTCACTAACATTCTATCCAGGTACGCAAATACCCGGGTAGAAGGCCAATTAAGCGCCCACGTCCACATGCTCCCATCCGGATGATCGACCCGGTATCTATCGACGAGACCAAATTCGTCGATCAGATCAACCAGGCTACGATCACCATTCCTCCCGCTAGCGCCCCTTCCTCTATCCTATTTGGGGGTTAGGATGGCATTCCAGTCCCCAACTAAGATTAGCCGTGTTGAATCCACCATGAAGGGCTCCAACAGCCGAAAGAAAGACTCGCTCACCTTGATCGTTGGGCGCATAAACCGCAATCAATCGGAACGACTTGCTTTTCACTGCAATATCGGCCACGATCAGCCGGCCCTCGGCACCGACATGGACAAGGTCAATCCTCGCATCCAGGGTACGCTTGACCAGCAAAGAAACACCTCTGGCCTGCCGGCTCCCATATGCTGAATAGACGACAAAGTCGTTAGCCAGCACACACGAGTCGACTTCGCAAACAAAGTGAGTCTCTTGGATCGCGGCCACATCCACGCCGAAGGACAAGAGGTCACGAAGCAGGCGAGCCGCCTTACCCCGATCCCTCAGGCCCTTCGCATTCAAACTGGCTATCTTAATAGACATCTTTTAAACCTGAAAAGAGAAAAAGAAACAACAGGCAACAAAGGCTCTCTAGTCACATACCGGACGGAAATCTTTAGCAGACAGGACCCCGACGGACTGTCCTAGGGAACCAGTTCCTACATCGGACGTAATCCGTCCGTCTAAGACAATCCCGCCGACGTCCGTGGGGTAAGTTAGTTTTACCACCCTATACAGACAGGGGTGGAGCAAAACCGGGAACCTCCCCGCACAATTTTTGGTCATCTTTTTTAACTCAGGAGTATTCTCCTTAACCATTCTGATTTTTGAGTAATGTCTCTTTACCTCAGATATATGGTCCCAGACCCGCAGGTTACCCCCGGTATTACGTACCAGGGTGATTACTCCTGGGGCCTGGGGAAAGTTCCTTGGGTCCTCAGTAGAATGGCCATCTACCGAGGTCAGCCTCAGCAGGGGCTTCAGTAGTTTTCGCCTCTGAGAGGACCACTCAGAGGCAATGTCGTCGCTCACCTTCATGAGCGCATCCCCCTGGGGCAGGGCTTTTTTCTTTTTTGCCCGAGTGGGAGTGGGCATAGGAGAAGGATTGGGAGTGGGGGTTAAAGTTACTGGTTTTAAAGGGGTCAATTTAAAGGTTGGGGACTGGGAAGCTTTCTGCGGGGACGAGGGAAGGCTCCTTGCCTTTTCCGCATATGAAAGTCTCTCCGGAGAAGCTGGAAGTGACGAGCACTTCGGTGTAGGTACAATCCGTCTTTCTCCACTTCTGCTTCTCCGCATACTTTTCAGGTTTTCCTGCTGCTCCTCCTCTCTGTCATCCCTGCTGCGTTTCAGAGATGATGATCTCTGAGTCTCCATCATCTCTTCGCCCGCACCTTCCTCAGGTTCCTCAATTTGGGGAGGTTTTTTCCCCTTCCCCTGTTTCGCAGGCGATTTTGTCAATGCGGGCTCCTTTGGCTTTGCAGGAGCCTTGGCAAGTGACGGCACCTTCGAAGGTGAAGGCGTTTTAGACTTCTTCTTGCCCACCACCTGCCAATCGCCCTCCTTGTTTGCTCCTGGTGGTGCTGGTGATGGTGTTGGTGGTGGTGGTACTGGTTGCTTTCCACCTGCCGCTCTGTCCGGTTGTTTGGTTGGCTGGGTCCCTGGGGAGAACCGATTGTACGTCGACTGCAAACTCAACTCTGGTTGATTTTTATACTTGTCCCAAATTATTCTCTTGGGGGTGCGGAGAGACCCGTGGTATCTGATGCAAATGAAATCTTTGACCAATGAGATTATTTCCACCTTCACATTTCGGGGCGGGGGTTTGGCTAAACCAATGAGGCAACAATATCTTCTTTGACGCAATTTCTCTTTATCTTCTTGATTCAACTGATTACGTCAGCAAATCTAGCATTTAGCTTGGAAATTTCAATTATAGTGAGATTCATAATTCGTTTTCGTTCCCATAGTTAAAACTTTAACTTAACCTCATCAAAAATTTTGACAATCTTGTTTTGGCTCTGTATTCTTCACTTCTACCGGCCAAAACGCCAAAGCTTCTGATCGACTTTTGAATAAACAATGCAAGAACATATTTTTCCTTTCTGCTCAATTTTCAGCTAGTTTTTCTGTTTTTCAGATTTTACAAGCATACACTTATTTTAGAAGTATTAAAATAATTACTTATTTTCATACAATTTTTACAAGGCAACTTTAAACAAAGTAATTACAAGTAACTTAATCATGGCAATTACGGGTTTACACGTATGAAGGCAGTTTGCTGCCAGTAGAGATTCTTAATTACTCTGTCTTTCCCAAAAATGTCGAGGCTGCTGAGAATCTCCATCAATTCTTTGTGTCGTATTTTGTCGAATGCCTTAGCATAATCAAAACATAGTCCGTCATCTGTATTGCCCCTTCAGAAAGCATCCTAATCATAAATATAGCGTTCCTTGTTCCAGTGTCTTTGACGAACCCGCACTGTTCCTGCCCTATCTCTGGCCTGATTCTGCTTATCGCTCTATTCATCAGGATTCTGACAATGTTTTGTAATGTGACTCATTAAGCTGATAGTTGTGTGTATTTCACTCTCGTTTGCACCTGGCTTCTTTGGTAGTGCTATAAAAATCAACTTGCGTAGGTCGTTTGGTATTATTCCACTATTATAAATTTGTTTGCTTTTTCTGTAATTTTCTCTATGCCAAATTCTTCCAGGGTTATCATCAGCTCTATTACAATGCTGTCTGGACCAGCTGCTTTGTTTCTGTTCAATTTGGCCATCACAGCTTCCACTTCAGACTTTAATATTTCCGGTCCGTTCTCATCCTTGTATTCTCAGTTGCTCTCTCCTGTCGTGGAAAAGATCCTTTATATAATCTTCCCCTCGCTGGAGTATTTCCTCTTTCTCCAATATTATCGTTCCATCCTTGGATTTTATGCATCCTGTTGAGGAGCAGGTCTTTTGTCCTGTCAGTTCTCGTATCTCTTTATATATCTCTGCTTTATTGGTCCTGCTCAGTCTCTCTACCTCTGCGCATTTGTTGTTGAGCCATTCCTCTTTAACCTGTCTACATTTGTTCTTTATCTCCCTATGTAGTTTCCTGCATTTCCTTCCATGTCTTGGCGTTATTTTTTGTCTCTTTTTGCATGTCGAGAATCTCTTCAGTCATCCACTCGTTTTTTCTTCTGCGTCTGATTTCCTTTGGGGCAATATTGTTTGCTGATGTCACCATCGCTTCCTTTAGCGAGTCCCATTTCGAGTGTCCTTTTCCAGTTTGCACTTCGTATTTCTTTCTCACTCTGTTAGTGTATTCTTTCTGCAGGTTGGTCATTCACGAGCGTGTTGTATTTCAGTTTTGGTGATGTGATAGGCTTCTTTATTCTCCGGAGTTTTATCCTTAGTTTGCAGATGACTGGGACATGGTCGCTTCTGCAGTCGGCATCTGGATAGGTTTTGCATTGAACCACTGCATTCCTGAATCTCTTGTTTATAGTTATGTAGTCTTTGTGTCGCCTCCTGGGCTTCTCTATGTCCATAGACGTCGTGGGTGTTCTCGAAACCAGATGTTAGTTATTACCTGGTCATTTGCTGTGCACCATTAGACCCATTTTTCTCCTCGCTCGTTGCGAACTCCTAATCAGAAGTTGCCGGTCGTGCCTTCTTCCCTCTCTTTACCTGCTTTGGCATTCGAGTTTACCCATTATGACCCCACTTTTTTGGCTTTTGCACTGAGCCTTGGTATTGACCAGTACTTGATTGGAAATCTTAAACATTTTTCTTTTGTTACATCTTTTATTACATATGAATAATTATTCCTGCCCTTTTTCTGTTTTGTGTCTTTGATATGTTTCTTGTATGTGTATTGGCATGTTCAGGTTATAACAAATCTTTATTCCGTGTATGTGTATATTCATTCAAATATAGCATTTGTTCCTTGTGTGTGTCAGGTAGAATGTAGTATCATGTTGCTGTGTTGATGGAATATCTGATGTGGATTTTGAAATCCATATGCATGGTGTGAGAATTGAACCAAAGTGTTAACTGTTCTTAGATTTACTTAATATCAACACATTTCCGATTTTATTTTTGACAGGAGTGTTAGTCATTGGTTGACTTTGCATGACATTAGTTCAAATATGGTAGGAGGGAAAGGATTTGTTGAAAAAGTGAATGTCACTTTATTAGTGAAGAGTATATTTCACTATACTTTAGATACTACCTGTCTACTCAATAGTCCTCCATCAGATTAAAGAAAATTTTAGTGTGATTGTTTGATAGTATTACTATAATTGTGTGTGTGTGTGTGTGTATATATATAATATATATATATATATATATATATATATATACACGAAAAAAATCGCAAGATCGCCAAGACCTACCGCGGTTTCGCACAACGGCTCGTCAGGGCAAAGGCAGACCAAGGACTAAACAAATAAATAGACACCTATTAAGACAAACCCATATGGGGAAAGGGGTTGAAAAGAAAAAAAAAAGAAAAAAATGTTGGGGGGGGGGTTTACAGTAACACCGATAGTCTAAGCAAGAAACTTCATTTTGTGCATTCTACACTTATTTAGTATTTCTGTTCTAGCGTTAATGAGTTTGTTGGTAGGTTCAAATTTAGCTATTGCTAGCTTCTCCTCGTCACATACCCTACAAAATTTGTTTTTATTATCGCTAGGGCACTTTTTTATTATTTCCCATTTCAGAATGGGATCCTTTTTAATTTTGGCTTTTATTTCCCATACATAGGTAGATAATGTAGTGCTATGCTTATATTTCTCGTTTTTGAAAGAAGTTTTATGGTTATAAAACCTACTTTTAAAATTATCATGTGTGGATCCTATGTATGTCTTGGGGCTTTTGTCATTTTCGTTAACATAAACTTTAACCTTATAAACTACGCTTGTCTGATTGCAATTACCTCTAATCGGGCAGTCCTTTTTAGTTCTACAATTACACTTATGTTTATTAACGTTATTATTACTAGGGGTCGCAGTCTTATCTTTTAATTTACTTTTGTTGGTATTGTTAATGATTTTACCGATATTGGGTAAACAGGAATAGCTCAATTTAATAGTATTCCTGTTAAATATTTGTTTAAGTCTATTATTTGAATTGAAATGTTTATCTATTAACCTAAAAAACATTTTTCCTATTTTGGATTTAACTTCATTATTGTAGGGGGGGGGTTGAACCATATAATTTTTCTTGATCTATTCTTACGGGCTTTTTTGCTTGTGCTTTGCTAGAAAATTCTAGCATTTCTTGGTGTCCACTTTTTTTTAAATGCAATTTGATAAATTTTTTTGTGTTTTTCGAAAACTTCCCTATTAGACGAATTTGTGGACAATCTAACCTCTATACCTCTAGGAATACATTTAAGGATGTGTCTAGGGTGGTTGGACTTTTTATTAACATAATTTGGAGCGTAATTCCTTTTAATGTATGGTGTTATTATTCCGTTATTAATGTTTAACGTTATGTCTAAGTAATCGACAATTTTAACGTTATGCTCTATTTCTATTTCTAGTTTGAGATTTAAAACTTTTGTGCTTCTTTTCTCATTTTGTCTCCTAATCTAGGTGTGCAATTTTCTATTACTATCAATCCATCGTCTCGGTATAGGCCGTGGTTATGAAAGTCTGATTTCGTTTAGTCTATGAAGTAATAGGCACCCTATCAGTTCCGCCACTTCCGCACCATCATACGCCCCTATTGGGTTATCAAACCCTTGGGCATCAGTCTTTTTTATCCAAATTTCATCATTAAACCATAATAACGTTTTGCGGCAGTGCCAGATTATTTCTAGCTCCTCCTCTTTTATTTCGTTATATTCCTTCGCTAATTCTAATGCTTCTGAAAGTAAATTAGCTGTTATCGATGGATAGAACTCCTTAATGTCGTATTTTATGAATGCAGATCTTTTATCGGGATTTATAGCATTAAACCATTTTATACAGTCACCAGTGGATTTCCACTGGTTAATGTTAAGATACATGCGCAGGTTGTTACAAATATTTTGAATGATAATTTTACTTATCCTACCAAGTTCTGTTTTAGTAGGATTTATGAGCCTAAATTCGGGGTTGTTTGGAAATGAATTTTTGTGATCCTTAACCGTGAGGAAGCAATTCTTTAATTCTATCTTTTCCACTCTGTTATGCAAGTTAAATTTGCCTACTAATGATGTAGCTTCACTATTTATGCTAGCCATAACATTTGGTGCTATTTTTCTATAGTGCCTAATTACCGAATTCTTAACTTTGTTGAATTGTTTCCTTAGGTGTAGCGTATATATTTGTATTTTTATCGCCTTTAACGTAAATTTTAGTGGTATTTTTACATGCTTTTAACGTATCCTTTAATTGATTTTGAAAAGGGTTTTGTCCTAACTTTCTATACTTAATTTTTCTAATGTTAATTAAATCTTTCTCAAAAGCCAACTCTTTAGAGTATGGTGGGTGCCTATATGTTTTAAATCCGTACGTTTTGTCGTCTTTATCGTTTAAGTTATTTAGAAAGAAGAATGCCTTCCATCTTAACCTGCTAATAAAATGCTCGATCTTATGGAGTAGCTGTTTTTCGTAAAATTCTTTAGAAGGGATCGGGATATCTTTAAGGGAACAGTCTATATCTATTTGTTCCATCACTAGTTGGTAAAAAGTGCTCTCTGGATAAATCCAGAGCCTATAATAATAATAATAATAATAAAACCGACTCTGTACGTATTCTAATCTTAAAATGTTACACAAGAAACTTTTAAAGACTATGAATAACCAGCAGAATCTAACTCCGTTATCGTCCTCGGCTATAGAGCTTTGGACAAAGAGGGGAAAAAAAAGAAAACTGCGTAGGACCGACAATGCATACGGTTCTTCACAGTAAAGAAAAAAACCCTCGAACGGAACGAACCACCAGGAAAGAAAAGTGCTCGATACTAAGCTAACCAAAAAGTGTTAACAAAAAGGCAGTTACGCAGAGCAAAAACACACGAAAAAAATCGCAAGATCGCCAAGACCTACCGCGGTTTCGCACAATGGCTCGTCAGGGACTATTTATTTTATACTTTCATACAAAATTATGGCACAAGGCCGAAAATGGGGAGGGGGAACAAAACTTGGGTTGGTCTTCAAGTACTCTATCCTATACCTAGCTAACCAGAATCACGACCCATACATGCGTTACAATGATTCTCATTCACCATAAAAATTTGTCCATCAATACTCATACTTATCATGCACCAAAATACCGCAAAAACATACCGGGGACCTACAAAACGCCCCAAATGTACATAAAAATTTGTGATTTTTACAATATTTTACAATATTTTACAAAAATAAATTTAAAAATTTTTCATGAAATGACATGATGGGAAGGGGTATGAAGAAACAAAAATCCCCAAAACAAAAAACAATTTCAACAAAATGACATATATACATGGGGTTAGTAGGACCCAAACACACCCTCAAAAAATAAAGAGGCCGCTGTATTCTATCTGAAAGACAAAATCAAGCAGCTCTCTTTCTAAGGGGAATGGAGAAGCAGGGTACAAAATAACGAGGGACTGGAGAATGTATAATACTGACCCAGACGAGAATGAAAAACGGGACAAAATAACAATGGACAATGGGAATCTCGAACTGGATCATAACAAAAGCAATGGAGCCGGGAACAGGCCGGGACAAACACATTCACTCACATTAACTAGGTACACAAAAGAATTCTTACCTTAACCACGGGAGGGGTTCCAAAGGAATCCACCCCGATGTGACTAGCAGATCTAAAAGAGAAAATCAAGGCTAGCCCCGGTCACGCGAACCAGGCTCGCTGCATATATCCACCTTTCGCCAAAGTCTGTCGGAGTCAACCGTTTCCGTTCAGTTCTAATCTTCATTTTGAGCTGGTGCTCAAAATATCGGATTAGATCCTGATCCGAAAGACGGCCACCCCGCAAGACTTCCTCCAGACGCGTCATCCAAATCACCATTCTAGCCGTGGCCAGTAGCGACAGAAACACCATCCGCTTCACTCCAGAGTACGGGGGTGACACATTGTCCACAGCGTATGCGCGATCAATGAGCAGAAGCTCCCTCGGCGCGATACGAGCAGTCAACTCGCCGACACGCTCCCACAACGGGCGAACGCGCGAACAATGGAAGAAGGCGTGCGCAGACGTCTCCTTGATTCCAAGGTTGCAACGTTCACAATCTGGCAAATCCGCCAGGCCCATTACGAAACGCTTGTCATTGAGAGACAAACCATTCCGAGCCAATCGCCAGGTCAGAGAGAACTCAGAGTTGCTGAGCCAATCCGCACCTGGCGCCCAAGACCAATGAGAGCGATACTCCTCCCTCGACATGCCGAGTTTCCTCCACAGTTTATCCTTCACGGCGCCCTCCACTAATCCCCGATAGAAGATTCTCCTAGGCCGTGAAAGGTCACTGGACCATGGAATAGCCCGCAGGGCCTTCAGACATTCGAGCAGGAATTTCGGCCGCCCACAAGGCCTATTGCTAAGCCTCAAGAGCGGGGGAGTGATAGTGAGGCTAGGGAACATGTCCCTCACTACCCCCCCAAGCAACCGATCTTCTGACAACGCGCGCCTGAGAAATACCAACCTCGAAGCGAGCACGTGGCTCCTCAAGTGCGGCATTCCCAGACCCCCATGACACGGACGGAGGCAACAGAATCCTTTGTCGACCATGTGTTTGCGTCCTCTCCACAGAAAGGAGAATAGCAAACGCTCGAGCGCCTTCTCATGATCGTCACAAAGGGGAAGTACAGACAGCCGGTAAAGGATCCTGGGAAAGAGGTATGTGTTACACACCTCCGCCAGGCCCTTCACGGAGAGACTCCGTCGACGCCAAATCTCGACCGACGCGCCGACCTTTGCCTGTATTTCTGACCAGTTCTTCTCCAACTGTAAGTCCGGACCGAACCAAATTCCGAGGATTTTGACCGGCCCGTCCGTCCAGTCGAAGGGCCCCGGGAGGGAAACACCCTTCCAGGCACCTAACCGCAAGCCGGGCGACTTGTCGCAGTTAATTCTGGCCCCTGTTACCTGTTCGTACCGTTCAAGCGCCTTCTGTACCGCCTCTATGTCACTCCGGGAGGACACAAAGGTCGTTACGTCATCGGCGTACGCGGAAACCCTGGCTCGAGCTCCTCCAGGTACCTTGATTCCACGTAGGACCGGACTGCACGCCTCGTCCCTTAGCCGGCGAAGTAGCGGCTCCAACGCCAGGACATAAAGGAGAGGCGACAGCGGACAACCCTGTCGGACCGACCTAGACAGCGCGAAAGCGCTCGACAGCTTCCCGTTCACCTGTACCACAGCCTTGGGGGAGCGATACAGAAGGCTAATCCAGCGGCCGAAGTCGGGTTCGAATCCGGCGGCCTGCAGGACAGCAGCCAGGTAGCCATGGTCAATCCTATCAAATGCCTTGGACTGATCCAAATTGATCAGCGCGGCCTCTTCGTCGTCTTCTACACCCTCTAGGATCGTGCGAATCAAGTGCAGGTTGCTCTGAATTGTTCGTCCCTTCACAGAGCAAGTCTGATCCGGTTCCAACAGAGACTCGGCAACTAGCTGCAAGCGATTCGTCAGGATCTTGGCCAAAATCTTTAACTCTGTGTTTAGCAGAGTTATGGGCCTGTAATCGTCTAATTCCCGCCCAACCTTCTTGCCTTTTCTCAACAGCGTGATCACGCCCCTGGTGATCCGACCGGGGATGGACCCCTGCCGAAACCAGTGGTTGAACACGACAGTCAAGATCGGGACAAAAAGGTGCGACATCCTCAAGTACAATTCATAGGGCAAACCATCCAAACCTGGCGACTTGCCACTGCCGACCTTCTTCAAAGCCGCGTAGACTTCGTCCTCCGTAATCTCTCCCTCGCAGTTAGCCGCTTCAGCCGGCAGCCGGGGAAAGTCAGCCAAATAGCTGCGAAACTCCTCGTCACGGAGACCAGGCTCCTTGGTAAACCGGTGTTCGAAATGCTGCCGGAACGCCTCGCACATGTCGTCAGTGGACCTTAGGAGATGCCCCTCCGGGCCGCGCACCTCTCGAATGTACCGATCGCCGGCCCGACGAATTTCTTCCTTGCGCAGTTCTGCGCCCATGTTCACAGCTTCGGAAGACATCTTGCTTAACTTATGTCTAATTACCTGGCCCATGTAGCGCCCGCTAGTCGAACGCTCCAGGGCCTCCTTAGCTAAGGCTATTTCTAGGGGATCACCGCCAGCCTCCGCCCGGGAGTAATTAGCTCTAAGTGTCTTTGCCTTCGCAGCCTTATCTAGGTTGAGCCGTTGGCTGTATTGGGTGGCGAAAGACCTAATGCTATCCTTAAGGCTAACCCACCACTTATTCCCAATGACTCGCCCAATTAACGCCCGCTGAACTACTCTAGTCAGCTGGTCACGAAAGTCCCGCCTGTCCAGTAAGGACTGATTGAACTTCCAATAACCAGCCAACCTAGGCCTAAAGTCTAACACCACACGGGCACAAACGAGTTTGTGGTCCGTGTAGCCTAACCAGTGGAACGTTGGACATTCTAAGAAGTCTATGTCGGCCACTCTCACTAACATCCTATCCAGGTACGCAGATACCCGGGTAGAAGGCCAATTAAGCGCCCACGTCCACATGCTCCCTTCCGGATGATCGACCCGGTATCTATCGACGAGACCAAATTCGTCGATCAGATCAACCAGGCTACGATCACCACTCCTCCCGCTAGCGCCCCTTCCTCTATCCCATTTGGGGGTTAGGATGGCATTCCAGTCCCCAACCAAGATTAGCCGTGTTGAATCCACCATGAAGGGCTCCAACAGCCGAAAGAAAGAGACTCGCTCACCTTGATCGTTGGGCGCATACACCGCAATCAACCGGAACGACTTGCTTTTCACTGCAATATCGGCCACGATCAGCCGGCCCTCGGCACCGACATGGACAAGGTCAATCCTCGCATCCAGGGTACGCTTGACCAGCAAAGAAACACCTCTGGCATGCCGGCTCCCATATGCTGAATAGACGACAAAGTCGTTAGCCAGCACACACGAGTCGACTTCGCAAACAAAGTGAGTCTCTTGGATCGCGGCCACATCCACGCCGAAGGACGAGAGGTCACGAAGCAGGCGAGCCGCCTTACCCCGATCCCTCAGGCCCCTCGCATTCAAGCTGGCTATCTTAATAGACATCTTTTAAATCTGAAAAGAGAAAAAAGAAAAAACAAGCAACAAAGGCTATCTAGTCACATACCGGACGAAAATCTTTGGCAGTCAGGACCCCAACGGATTGTCCCAGGGAACCAGTTGCTACATCGGACGTAATCCGTCCGTCAGTGACAATCCCGCCGACGTCCGTGGGGTAGGTTAGTTTTACCACCCTATAAAGACAGGGGTGGAGCAAAACAGGGAACCTCCCAGCACAATTTCTTGACATTTTTTTCAATTCCGGAGTATTACTCCTAAACATATTTAAATTAGGATAAAATTTATCCACAGCCTCAATATGATCCCATACGCGGAGATTTCCTCCCGTACTCCTCACCAGGGTGATTACCCCAGGAGCTTCCGGGAAATTGTTCGGGTCCTCCGTTGGTTTTCCATGGACCGAGGTCAATTTCAGGAGTGGCTTTAAAAGTGCACGCCTTTGTGCATTCCACTCCTTCGTGATCTCAGATTTTTCAATCCTCATTAAGTCTTCCCCTCTTGGCAAAGTCTTCTTTTTCTTGGGCTGGGAAACAGTGGGAGAGGGGGTGGGGGTAGGGGTAGATTGTTGTTTTGATGGGAGTGGGGTCAATTTGAAGACCGGGGACTGGGAAAGTGATTGAGATATTTTGCGAGGGGAAGCAGGAAGGCTTCTTGCCTTCTCCGCGTACAAGTCCTTGGGTCTCTCTGGAGACGTTGGTAACGAAACTGTCCTATTTGGAGTTTTGTTGCTGCTGCGACTTTTCCTCAACATTTTGATGCTGCATTCAATCTCCTCGTCCTCCTCTTTCTCTCTGACTCTCTTGAGGGATCCACTCCTTGCTGTGTCGACTTCCATTCTCTCCGTCTCAGCCTTCTTCCGGGGTTTTTTTTACTTCTCCTTGGAGACATCCTGTTCAGAAGGGGATGCTGATGGAGAGTCAACTTTACCCTTAGGTACAGGAGAAGCTGCCCTCTCTTTTAGTGCAGTCGACTTTGCATTTTCTTTGGGTCCGGGCGACGCTACCTTATCCTTAGGTGCGGGCGACACTGCCTTATCCTTGGGTGTGTCCTTTGATGGAGATGATGTTGCTGTTGGACGTTTGGTGGGCGATTTCTCCGCCGCCGGTTGTCTTTTTGATCCTTTTTTGACAACCGTTTTCCACTCACCATCCCTTGTTCCAGGCTCTTTCGGTGCTTCTGAAGCCTGCTTTGTTGTCGCCGCGGATTTTGCTGTTTGTGCTTTAGGTGCCGGATTCTTCGTAGGGCAAACCTTTGCCATATGGTTCGCTTCTCCACATACCCAACAAGAGGGCTTCCTACCCTCCACAATCACGAATATTGCCCTTCCTCTGCAGGTGATGATATTTGGAATTTCTCCAAACCCTTTCCGTGAGAGCGTCACCTGCAGAATAAAGTCCCCAGTCAGAAATCCTTGCCCAGAAATGACTGCTTTGACCTGCTCCACTTTTCCGTACTGGGCGAAGAAGGCCCCTATGTGATCTGTGGAGATATCCATAGGCACGCCATGGAGAGTGATTTTTGTTCTCCGCGTGCCCATGTACTCCGTCTCTATTTGGAGTGTCTTCGTCTTCATTGTGGTTCCTGCCAGTCCCTTTGCCTCATCAGCGGATCCCAGCAACACATCCCACATGGCGTGACTTCGTTTAGCTACCATTTTTGCCTTGATATTTAAAGACTTGATGGCTTCCTCCATCACTTCCCTGCTAACACCGACGAACTTGTGTGTTTTTAGGTCCTTCGTTAGCAGGGACAAGATCCTGGGTTCTATTTCTTTGAGTTTCTCAGGAACCGAAAGGAGTTCAGTCCCCGAGATAAAACTCGCATATTGCTCCTTCACCTTCTCATAATATGCCGAGTCTTTCTTGATGCTTGCTGGAACCGCTGATGCTGTGGTACTAGCGGGGGGTGTCGAATCGGGTTGCAGTGGCTGCCATCCCCCCTTCCACGCCGAAGTGGAGGGAACTGGTGATCCTACGGAGGGAGGTGGCGTAGTGGCACGCGGCAGCTGCCAATCTCCCTCCTTCCCTCCCACCGACGTCGTGGTGGGAGGAACGACCAAGTCAGGCCTATCCGTGGCCATAACCTCCTAGGAGGCGAAAAACTGTTGTCCACAACGAACTATACCAGTGTTTCGTACCGTACCAGAAACCAAAAAACGAAAACACACTACCCGAGCAATGAACTCAGGCGGTATAGTTCGGGGCTGATACCGAACGCTACCGAAAACTGACAAAACGCCCAAGCCAGTAAAGAACAGATACTGCACTAGCCAAAGACCACAAAACGCAGCACAACGGCTCGTCAGGGCACTATTTATTTTGTAAAATTTACAAAATTATGGCACAAGGCCTAAAAGGGGAGGGGGAGAGGTTGGTTCTCACTTAACTATCCTATACCTAGCTAAACACTATCACGACCCATTCACTCGTTACAATTTGCACAGTCACCAAAAGAACCCATCCATCTACTCCCAATCCTTCGTACACCACAATGCCAGAAACTTACAAGGGACACCTAAAAAGTGGGGAAATTAACCCGTGACAATAAAAATGTATTTATATACAATATAATATATACAATATAATGTAAAATATTTAATGAAAAATGAAATGATGGGAGGGGGATGAACCCAAAAATAAACTAAAAATACAACAAATTTTGAACTAAAATAATAATCAATGTTAGTAAGAACCGACCATCCCAGAAAAAAGAGTGGCCGCTGTATTCCGCCCAATGGCGAAATCAAGAAGCACACTCGCTAAGGGAGTGGGGAGGGGGGTAAAAAATTAGCGGAAAGGGACAATAAAAGGCTGAACCAGCCGAGATAAAAAGAGACCAAAACAAACTGGGGAGGTTGGGAATCTCGGCATGGATTATAACAAAAGAGAAAGCCGGGTACAGGCTAGGAACACATTCATTCACTTTAACTAGGTACACAAGAGAGAACTAGCTTAACCAGGGGAGGGTTCCAGAGGAATCCACCCCGATGTAACCAGCAGATCTAAAAGAGAAAATCAAGATTAGCCCCGTTCAAACGAACCAGGCTCGCCACATTTACCCACCTTTTGCTAAAGTCTGTCGAAGTCAAACGTTTCCAATCAGTTCTAATCTTTATTTTGAGCTGATGCTCAAAATAACAGATCAGATCCTGATGTGAAAGACGCTGACCTCGCAAGACTTCCTCCAATTCGCGTCGTCCAAATCACCATTCGAGCCGTGGCTAGCAGCGACAGAAACACCATACGCTTCATCCCAGAGAACGGGGGCGACACATTATCACAGGCGAATGCACGATCAATGAGCACAAGCTCTCGCGGCTCGATACGAGCAGTCAACTCGCCGACCCGGTCCCATAGAGGGCGAACCCGCGAACAATGGTAGAAGGCGTGCGAAGCCGTTTCTTCCAAGCCAAGGTTGCAGCGTTCACAATCTGGCAAATCCGCCAGGCCCCATATGAAGGCCATGTCATTGAGAGGCAAGCGATTCCGAGCTAATCGCCAGGTGAGCGAAAACTCAGAGTTGTTGAGATAATCACTCCCTGGCGCCCAAGACCAGAACGAGCGAAACTCGTCCTCCGACAAGCGCAGCACATCACGTAGTGAATCCTTTGCGACGCCCTCCACTAACCCACGATAGAAGACTCTCCTAGGCCGTGAAAGGTCACTGGACCGTGGAATGGCCCGCAGGGCCGCCAGACATTCGAGGAGAAAACTCGATCGCTCTCGAGGCTTACGGCACCGCCTCAAGATGGGGGGAGTGATAGTAAGTCTAGGGAACATGTCCCTCACTATCCCCCTAAGCAATGAGTCTTCGGAAATCGCTCGCCTGAGAAAAACCAACCTCGACGCAACCTTATGGCCCATCAGGTATGGCATTCCCAGGCCCCCATGACACGGACGTTGGTAACAGACACGTTTGTCGACATAGTGTTTGCGTCCTCTCCATAAAATGGAGAATAGCAAACGCTCGATCGCCTTCTTATGCCGTTTACAAAGTGGAAGTACTGACAACTGGTAAAGGATGATGGGAAAGACGTATGTAGCACACGCCTCAGCCATACCCTTTAAGGACAACCTCCTTCGGCGCCAAATCTTGGCCGACGCGCCTACCTTTGCCAGTACTTCAGACCAATTTTTCTCCAACTGTAGGTCGGGCCCGAACCACACTCCAAGAATGCAGACCGGGCCGTCCGTCCAGTCGAAGGGCCCCGGGAGGGTCAGACCCTTCCAGGCGCCTAACCGCAAGCCGGACGACTTGTTGCGGTTAATCTTGGCCCCTGTCACCTGTTCGTACCGTTCAAGCGCCTTCTGTACCACCTCGATGTCCCTGCGGGAGGACACGAAAGTAGTGACGTCATCGGCGTACGCGGAAACCCTGGCTCGAGCACCACCAGGGACAGCGATTCCACGTAGGGCCGGACTGCACGCCCTGTCCCTTAGCCGGCGAAGGAGGGGCTCCAACGCCAAAGCATAAAGTAGGGGCGACAGTGGACAACCCTGTCGGACCGACCTAGACAGCGCCAGAACGCCCGACAACTTTCCGTTCACCTGTACCACAGCCGTCGGGGATTGATACAGGAGGCTAATCCAGCGGCGGAAGTTGGTTTCGAATCCAGCTGCCTGCAGGACAGCCGCCAGATACCGATGGTCAACCCTATCAAATGCCTTGGACTGATCTAAATGGATCAGCGCGGCTTCGTCGTCGTCTTTTATCCCCTCTATGATCGTGCGTATCAGATGCAGGTTGCTCTGAATTGTTCGGCCCTTCACAGCACAAGTCTGCTCACGTCCCAACAGAGACTCGGCAACTAATTGCAAACGATTTTGCAAGATCTTGGCCAAAATCTTTAACTCTGTGTTTAGCAGAGTTATGGGCCGGTAACCCTCTAGCTCCCTCCCCACACCCTTGCCTTTTCTCAACAGCGTGATCACACCCCTGGTGAACCGTTTGGGGATGGACCCCTGCCGGAACCAGTTGTTGAACACGACAGTCAAAATCGGGACAAAGATGTGCGACAGCCTCAAGTACAATTCATAGGGCAAACCATCGAGACCCGGCGATTTGCCACTGCCGACCTTCTTCAGCGCCGCGTAGACTTCGCCCTCCGTAATCTCTCCCTCGCAGCTAGCTGCATCAGCCGGCAAAAGCCGGGGGAAGTCAGCCAAATAGCTGCGAAACTCCTCATCACGGAGACCGGGCTCCTTGGTAAACAGGATCTCGAAATGCCGCCGAAACGCCTCGCACATGTCGTCAGTCGACCGCAGAGTGTGTCCCTCCGGGTTGCGAACCTCTCGAATGTACCGGTCGCCTCCGCGGCGAATTTCTTCCTTGCGCAGTTCTGCGCCCATATTCACAGCTTCGGAAGACATCTTGCTTAACTTATGTCTAACTACCTGGCCCATGTAACGATCGCTATTCGACCGGTTCCACGGCCTCCTTAGCTATGGCTATCTCTAGGGGATCCCCACCAGCCACCGCCCGGGAGTAGTTAGCTCTAAGTGTCTTCACCTTGTCAGCCTTATCTAGTTTGAGCCGAATGCTGAACTGAGTGGTGAAAGACCTAATACTATCCTTAAGGTTATCCCACCACTTATTCCCGATGACTCCCCCAGTTAACGCCCGCTGCACTAAGTTAATTAGCTGGCGCCGGAAGTCCCGCCTGTCCAGTAAGGACACGTTGAACTTCCAGTAACCAGCCATTCTAACCCTATTTTCTAAATTTACCCGGGCACAAACGAGTTTGTGGTCCGAGTAACCTAGCCAGTGGAACGTGGGACAATCTAAGAAATCTAGTTCGGCTTCACGAACTAACATTCTATCAAGGTAGCTAGCCACCTTGGTAGAAGGCCAACTATTAGCCCACGTCCACATTCTCCCGCCCTTGTGATCGGCCCGGTATCTATCGACTAGACCGAAGTCCTCGATGAGATCGACCAAGCTACGATCACGTTCCTTCCCTCTAGCTCCCCGCCCTCTATCCAACTTGGGGTTCAGGATGGCATTCCAGTCCCCCACTAAGACGAGTCGCTTGGAATCCACCAGGAAGGGCTCCAACCGCCGAAAAAACGAGACGCGCTCCTCCTGGTCGTTGGGCGCATAAACCGCAACCAGACGAAACGCATTGCTTTTCACTGCAATATCGGCCACGATCAGCCGGCCCTCGGCACCGACATGGACAAGATCCACCCTCGCGTCCAGGGTACGCTTGACCAGCAAAGACACTCCTCTGGCCAGCCGGTTCCCATATGCTGAATAGACGACAAAGTCGTTAGACAGCACACAAGGCATCGACCTTGCAAACAAAGTGAGTCTCTTGGATCGCAGGCGACATCCACGCCGAAGGACAAGAGGTCCCGAAGCAGGCGGGCAGCCTTACTCCGATCCCTAAGGCCCTTCACGTTCATACTGGCTAACTTAATTGACATCATTTAGACCTGAAAAAGAGAAAGCAGAAAATTACTTCTGGTCACATACGGAGCGAAAATCAATGGGAGTAGGGACCCCGACGGATTGTCCAAGGTTGCCTGTGCCAATATCGGACGTAATTCGTCCGTCCTGGACAATGCCGCCGACGTCCGTGGGAAAGGTAAGTTTTACCGCCCTATATAAAGATGGGTGGAGGATGACGGGGACCCTCCCAGCACAAAAATGAGACAACCTTTGTAAGTATTTGGTGCCTGTCTGGCACATTTGAATTTGTGGGAAAGCCTCAACGGCCCCCTGCACAAATTCCCAGGCTTTTGTTCTGCTACCCCCGGTATTTCTGATTAAGGTCAGTACCCCGGGGGCCCCTGGGAAATTGGCAGGGTCCTCGATAGACTTTCCGTCTATGTTTTTCAATTTGAATAGAGGCCTTAGGAGGGCCTTCTTCTGAGAAGAAAGGTCCCTCTCTAAGGCCTGTCTGTCTATTTTGCAAACATCTACGTTTGCGAAAATGTTCTTTTTCTTTTTTTCCCTTTTTCGGGGAAGATTTGTCTGGGTTCGGGGAGGGATGGTTAATTTTAAGGGGTGAGGTTGGAGTTTCTGATTGGGGAGAGGGTGTAGGAGGTGTGGGGGAAGGAGAAGTTATTTTTCTTATCGGGGAGGTGGACTTACTCCTCCCCTCAAGAGACACAGTTCTGGTGGGTGATGTAGGGGCGGATTGGGTTCTGGTAATTTCCTTTACCCTCTCCTCTCCCTGCCTCGTTCATATACTTCCTTTTTCCCCTTTTTTTGGGACACCTCCTCCTCCTCCTCCCGTCCTCTCTTCAACGATGAGGAACGGGGGGGAGGCATTTCCTTCCTCCATTTCCTTGTGGTTGTTGTTCTTGTTGTTGTTCTTTGCGTTGCTGTTGTTGTTCTTTGTGTTGTTCTTGTTGTTCCTTGCGTTGTTGTTGTTGCTGCTGCTGCTTTACCTCTTTGCGAGGCTTCTTCTTTTCTGGGGACGGAGATTTTTCATGTTGTGGAGGAGGGGAAGCAACCTTCTTCCCCCTCCTAACCACCCCCGTCCATTCACTGCTTTTGGGTTCTGATTTTTCCGGAGACACTGTTGTTTTCGACACCGGCGGTGTTTCCGGTGTCACCGGTGTTTTTTCCGGTTGCCTTGCCGGACACATTTTGAATGTGTGTCCGGCCAGACCACACGCCCAGCAGTGCGGCCTCCTTCCCTCCACCACCACGAACAGCCTTCTTCCACGACATAACAAGATGTCTGGGACCTTCAGGAAAGTTTTCGCGGTCTACAACCACGCTGACATATATATCCTCCGTGGCCACACCGGCCTTACTCTTTATACGTGCCACCTCCTCCACCGCACCGAAAGTCGCAAAAAACGCTCCGACATGGTCACAGGAAATGTCCACCGGCACGCCATGTATCGTGATTTTTGTCTTTCTTGTACCAAGGTATTCGGTTTGAAACCGGATACCTTTCGCAGTCAATACATTTCCGGCTAGATCTTTTGCTTCGCCTTCCGAGCCCAGCAAGATGTCCCACATTGCACGGGACCTTCTTGCCAGTACGCAAGGTACAATGTCCAGGACTTTCAGGGCTTCTTCCATGTTCTCCCTACTGACAGCAATAAATTTTTTTGTTTTTTCATCGGCTGTCAGTAGAGAGATTGTCTTCTTTGCCACTACATTCACCACTTCTGGTATTGCTACCAATTCGTTGTCTTTTATGTAGTCTTGGTATTTTTCCCGCATTTGCCGGTAGTACCCGGCATCCTTCTTCATTGGTGCTTTTACCCATGCTGTCGGTGAGGGAGTCACCGTGGGTACAGCGTCAGAAGTTGAGGGCTGGGGAGACAAAGCCATAGCTTGACTTGCCCCCCCTCACAAACAAAAAAACGTTCAAAAAAGCACACGAGCGACGAAGACAAACAAAACAATATAACAAAAACAGACGTACTCACTGGTAACACAGAGTTCAAAATAATCCAACAGGTAACTCTTGCAAAAATCACAGAGTCAATGCCAACGGCTCGTCAGGGCAAAGGCAGACCAAGGACTAATCAAATAAATAGACACCTATTAAAGACAAACCCATATGGGGGAAGGGGTTGAAAGGAAAAAAAAAATTAAAAAATATTGGGGGGGGGGGTTTTACAGTAACACCGATAGTCTAAGCAAGAAACTTCATTTTGTGCATTCTACACTTATTTAGTATTTCTGTTCTAGCATTAATGAGTTTGTTGGTAGGTTCAAATTTAGCTATTGCTAGCTTCTCCTCGTCACATACCCTACAAAATTTATTGTTTTTATTATCGTTAGGGCACTTTTTTATTATTTCCCATTTCAGAATGGGATCCTTTTTAATTTTGGCTTTTATTTCCCATACATAGGTAGATAATGCAGTGCTATGCTTATATTTCTCGTTTTTGAAAGAAGTTTTATGGTTATAAAACCTACTTTTAAAATTATCATGTGTTGATCCTATGTATGTCTTGGGGCTTTTGTCATTTTCGTTAACATAAACTTTAACCTTATAAACTACGCTTGCCTGATTGCAATTACCTCTAATCGGGCAGTCCTTTTTAGTTCTACAATTACACTTATGTTTATTAACGTTATTATTACTAGGGGTCGCAGTCTTATCTTTTAATTTACTTTTGTTTGGTATTGTTAATGATTTTACCGATATTGGGTAAACAGGAATAGCTCAATTTAATAGTATTCCTGTTAAATATTTGTTTAAGTCTATTATTTGAATTGAAATGTTTATCTATTAACCTAAAAAACATTTTTCCTATTTTGGATTTAACTTTATTATTGTAGGGGGGGGGGTTGAACCATATAATTTTTCTTGATCTATTCTTACGGGCTTTTTTGCTTGTGCTTTGGTCCGAAAATTCTAGCATTTCTTGGTGTCCACTTTTTTTTAAATGCAATTTGATAAATTTTTTTGTGTTTTTCGAAAACTTCCCTATTAGACGAATTTGTGGACAATCTAACCTCTATACCTCTAGGAATACATTTAAGGATGTGTCTAGGGTGGTTGGACTTTTTATTAACATAATTTGGAGCGTAATTCCTTTTAATGTATGGTGTTATTATTCCGTTATTAATGTTTAACGTTATGTCTAAGTAATCGACAATTTTAACGTTATGCTCTATTTCTATTTCTAGTTTATGAGATTTAAAAAACTTTTGTACTTCTTTTCTCATTTTGTCTCCTAATCTAGGTGTGCAATTTTCTATTACTATCAATCCATCGTCTCGGTATAGGCCGTGGTTATGAAAGTCTATGATTTCGTTTAGTCTATGAAGTAATAGGCACCCTTTCTTTCCTGGTGGTTCGTTCCGTTCGAGGGTTTTTTTCTTTACTGTGAAGAACCGTATGCATTGTCGGTCCTACGCAGTTTTCTTTTTTTCCCCCCCTCTTTGTCCAAAGCTCTATAGCCGAGGACGATAACGGAGTTAGATTCTGCTGGTTATTCATAGTCTTTAAAAGTTTCTTGTGTAACATTTTAAGATTAGAATATGTACAGAGTCGGTTTTATTATTATATATATATATATATATATTTTATTTATACAAAAAGAATGCTCATTTTGGTTTTTCCGGGTGATACGTCTACCTATTCTAGATGTGTACAATTTGTAGTTTTGTAATTTTGCACTTTTTTTTTTTAACAGATGGTTTTATATACGGTCTCAATCTACCAATTGATACTCTTGTATTTATTTAAATCTATTAGAAAATACTTCAGCAAACTCTACCCAAAGCCATACTTTATCACTATTCGAAGAATTTGCTAAGAAAGTTTGCTTGTGTAATGTTTTATTATTTAACATGTCTAATTGCAACAGATTGACAAATCTTTTACATACTGTTCTTGTACAGGGACTTTTTTTAACATTTGCATTGTCAGCTAACTAGTGAGGAATCAGTATGAGTGCTGCAGTAACTACCTTGAATGGTGTAAAATTAGATTCAAATGCCTAAAAGTACAATGGGTAGAGGTGTTAACCATAATTTCTTTGAAACCATTAGTGCCATTTTTAGTGGGCAATGTGCTCTTTTATTTTATCCATTACATTGTGGATATGCAGTTCTTAATCTATAGATTTCTACTTTTGCTAATTCTTTGAATAATACACATTCAAACTGACAACAATTGGTGACAAGATAGGGGTATGCCAAATTTGTGATATAATGCATCAATGAAAACTTGGGCTACTGATTTTGGAGTAACTTCTTTCATAGGTTGGACTTCAATCTAACATGTCGCAAGATCTAGACAGGTAAATATCGATAAGGGCTAATATATTCTAATTCTTTTCATGTTGGCAATAATGGCTGGACAATGTCTGCATAATTTTTAAATTTTACTGAAGGAAACTCAAAATTCTGCAAAGAAGACTTGGTGTATCTGTGAATCTTGGATTGTAGATACCATTATGCTCAGAATTTCTTTGCTGGTCAGAGATGGGTATGTCCTTAAGAAAACGTCCTTTTTCACATATATATATATATATATATATATATGTGTGTGTGTGGCTTGATTTTACACATTATAAAAAGCGAAGCAACCAGTTTTGCTCCCGCTTATCAGGCCTCTACAGAATATTTTAATTGGAGTTAGTGTCATGGAAAATAAGGGGAATAAAAAAATTCCTGAATGCAATGAGCTAGAGGCTAATAACATCAAGCTCCAACAATTCATGTTATTTGCACAGTGCGGGTTTGCGGGACCCGATAGCCTCCAGCACCTTAAGATGGAATAATGAGAGATCGGGACACAACTAATCTTCACTAAAAATTAGCTGCACACTCCTTCTTTAGAAGGTGCTGGCAAATTGTGGAACCATAAGTATTTGGAACGAGTCCATTTCGATGCAAGATGTGGTTTATTTTAGTGGGGACATGTTGCTTTATTCTCAGTACAACGCTGAGTTGTTCTTCCTATGTAGTCAGCTCCGCAACTACAATTCTATTTATAAATTATAGAATTAATTTGGAGAGGAAGAACATCCTTGCGTGCAGATGGGCCGGAAGTACGTATTGTATTTTCAAATATATAATTTCAGTACAGCTCTGGTTTGTATGAAGGTACTCTTTTGGCTGCTTGGTCCTGATTGAATCTCTGGTGTGCAAACTGGACCAAACCTATGCACATAATCATTGTTCTTTTTATATTTACTTATGTGTTTCTGATTTGATTTTGGCAGAAGTGTTAGTCATTGGTTGACTTTTCATGACATTTGATCATATAAACTGTCTGGGTTATATCTAGGTTTACCAGAAATATGTAAGACTAAAGAGAAAAAGGATGTGTGTATTGAGATAGTTTCTGTCACTTGTTGGGTTCCAGAATACCCAGATTAAAAAGGGATATTTTAATGCGGGATATCCGGTCCACATAACACAATTTCAAGAAAAAACAACGTAATAAGAAATGTATGAAAACATTGTATTTGACTTATATAATATAATTAGTATAAACAACTTCTACAATTCTTGGTATCTTTGTTTGATAGAAAAATCTTTTGGATTTGAGTTGGCTGAATATAAGTATTTGTTTTGAGTCTGTAATTAAACAGTGCTAGCATGATGTTTCTTTTATGTGTCAGCCGCTAAGTAGGTGGAAAAGTGTGAATGAGAAATCCCAAAGAGTGTCAAATGGTGATAGTAATTAGTAGAATGTGTGTATTAACGATGAATCGCTCTCAGTAAGTCTGCGTTCCTTCTCCTTTTTGGTTGATGTGAAGTTTTACGACAGCTGAAAGTATCTTGTTGCTGTTGCTTTTCCTCTTTTCGTTTGTATCGTCTCTCAGATGTCGGCGCCTATCTGACTGTGCGTATCTGACACTGCGCCTTTCGGCTGACTGGCATGGCTGACTCTCTCCTGACTCACTGACAGATGGATCGACTGACTGCTGTCTCTTACTGACCCGCTGACTGTCGTGATCGGTCAGGGGCCATCCTTAAATATCTAAATCTCATCACGTGGTAGGCTCCCAGGTTGTTGTTTTTTCTTTAGCTGTGAAAAAAACGTTTCTCTGACGTTATTTGAATATTTCAATTTGTCAACCAGTCAGGATCTTGGGTTTCGCTTTTTCACACTGACTTGTGAAAAAAGGTTTTCAGCCATTTGAATCCGATGTGTGGTTTGTTTTTTTTTTGTGTGGGTGTGTTTTTTTGTTGCATGTTTTTAGTTGGTTGATAGATGGTATAGGGTTTGTATCCTACACACTCTATTAGTAAAGAGGAAAGGATTAAAAGATTAGTAAAGAGGAAAGGATATATTTCAATGCACTTTAACTATTTACCTCAGCTCTTTCAAAAGTAGGATTATCCCTAACTCCTTAAAGATGCCAACTAGATGGTGCAGCTTCCTTTCTATAAATGAAAGGACGTGGCTCTCTTTCACATATTCTATTTTTGTCCTGCAGGATGCCCTTTGTAAGGGCCTCAGTGATGCTTTGGCTTTGTGCCAAACACAACTGAAGGCCCCACAATTAAAATATCCGGGTTGGATGTTGAAATGTGGAAGGCTAAAATATATCATCTGTACATTAAAGTAAAATTTTATTAACAGAATAACAAAATTGTAAGAAAAATAAGTGAAATTTTGTTAACTGAACACTATAACATTTGTGATAAGAAAAATGTTCATAGAAAAAAGTCTTTGTAGTTAAAACTTTTTAAAGAGAAATGAAAGTATTTAAAATATTCCACAGAAGTTTAGAGTTCATTGTTGATAGTAGCAGAATGTAAAATCTTGTTCCTTTCCCTTTTTTGTTTGGTTGATGACAAGGTATGAAAGGTTAGTTTCCTGTTTTCTTTGGCAGCATAGTGTAAAAACAAAGGAAAGAAAACTGAAAGAGGTAGAATGAATGTGACGTGCACTTATGTCCTGGTCGGCTTCTTGAAATTTAAGGTCCATCAGCTAACCGCTCCCATGTCAGACTCCTTTTGACCGGTCACAAATATGGTTTAAGTAGTGAAATTACATGATTGGCTCCAGCAGGCATTTTCATTCTTTAGGTGTGATTTTTATCCAATCAGGATCCAGAATTTTACTTTGACTTGTGAAATTTGTCTTGATGTGGGTTTTTCCAAGATGCTTTGTTGGATTTGGATTTAGCATATGTGCAATTTTATTTTGTGTGTTTTGTTAACTGTTGGATGACATAGGATTTGTATCCTACAGAAAAACTTTGTACTTTGTTTAATTGTAGGCATTTTTGCTACAATTACTTGAAAAAAAATACAGGATAGAAATTTAGTCGCTTAAAACAGAACTAAAACACAAATGTGAGATGCATTGTGAATTGGATTATTCATTAGATAAACAAAAATACATAATGTTCTTGCTCAATTTAAAGTTGATCTGATTCCATCACAAATCCCATAGACCAGCAAGTTCTTTATCTCTTCTGAAAATTTTGTTAAAGATTTTAAAATTAAATGTTCTTAGCTTGATGTTTTAAATCCCTCTCATGCTGAAGGAACAATGTTCCCAAATAGTTTTTGCTCCTTAACAATATGGAATATTTTTCTACATTACTGATCACAAATTTGAAAAAAAAATCATTGTGCAAAGCAGTGTGCTTTAGCTATTCTTTTAATGGCTATATGCATGAATTAAACTTGACTTGCAGTAAATTTAAGTCTAAAATGATCACTCACTTTAGTGATGAATGCTATTAGAACAAATTTGTTGGCCGAAATTTAAATGTATGTAAACCTGAATTTTTTTAAAGTCAAACGTTTAAAACTAAAAAAAAAAAATTCTGAAACCACTAAATGCATTAAATGTTTTCATTTTTTTAAATTTCTCTATATTGATTCACATGTCCTACAATGTTCTCTCCCCTACCCCGCAACCCGAAGAAAAATGGGTTAAGTGTTGTAGTCTATTCGATTTGACATTCTCAGGTTGGTAATTTTTGGAATCGCTTTTTGTTTACATGCAATTTTTTTTCTCTCTCTTCAATAAAGACTTTCCTGGCTTTTTAATAATTGAAGATGAAACTTCCTTTCAAAACGGCTCAAGGGAAGCAACTATTAAATTACTTCCCCTTGTCACATTCAACTAAAGCTATCAACTTATAAAATTAAATGAATGTACTAAGGTTTTATTGAACTTGTAAAACGGGTATTTGATTTTCATAAAGTTGTTCAAGGATATTTTTTCTGTGAACCGGACAAGTTACTTGCATACATTCAACATAACTATTCTGTTTCTGATTTATTCAATTATATATATATATATAAGTTAACAGTATCTTCTGTAAGTGATGGCAAAGATTGTAATAAAAAGTATAATTTTTTTTGTTTTCAAGAAAATATTAAATACCATTCATAATTTCATATTTACAATAAAATCTAAACAAAACTGTTTTTAAAGCATTGAAGGATGAAGGTCCCTGTTTACAATCCTTTTGAGGTTAGTTATGAAACTTATTCCCATACCACATTTAACTACTCTTGGATGTTGATTTGCCTTGTTACCTTTCCAGTCTCTCATCCACTGACCTAAGATCTTTATTCAGAAACTTGGGTTCACATATTGTATTCATCTCTATGCTTAGTCAGCTTAGATTTTTTTTTTTTTTGTAGCCTAGCATATGTGCTGATTCCTTAAGTTTACATAGTTTTTAGTGGTGTTCTCCATTACTTCAATTTCGTCCCCCAGTGGGTGGTGATTCCCTTTCTCCCTCTCTTTGCACAAGGAATGAGAATGATATAGCCCAGTGATCATAATAAAGGGCTTGGTTTAAGGTTCAAATTCCTGGCACCTGGAGGCCACAGCATGCAGTGAATGAAACCTCGTACAAGTAGCAACAAAGATTTGGACAACAGTCCGAATAATATAAATACTGTAAAAGATAGTGTAACTTTTTTTAACATGAACTGTTAACATATAAAAATACTCCTTTCAAGTTATTTAAAAAAATTCAATGCTTACATTTTAAAATAGCAATTTTTTTTTTTTTTTTAGCTTAAGTAGATGAGCTGTAAATTCTTTAAGGAACACAAAAAAAATCTTACAAAAAAATCTTCATACATTTCCTTTTCTAACCATACATTTTTGTGACAGGTCAGAAACTCATCAGAATCCATGTTGCACATTTATAAATCTACATTTTGTCAGTGCTCCAAAAGATATTCAATGTGATTGGTCCTGACTTGGCATCTTGACTCCTGGCTTGAACTTTTGGTAACAGTAATGGTGTTTTTTTTTTTTTTTGTTTTTTTTGGGGGGGGGGGTGGAGAGGTATTAAATAAATGTACAGAACCGAGTATAGAAACTCTTAAATTGTTGGTTATGGTGGAATAGGCCAGGTTTCTTTACTTTTCTCAATTTGCCAGCAACAGAAGTCAAAAGTACCATTTCAGCTGCTGCTACCTTCAAGGCCAGCTATCTTTTCCACTTCTCCTTTACAACAACTGCACTCTTCAAGCTAAGTTCGAAGGGCTACTTCAACCCTTGCTCCGAAAGACAAGGCCTGTCCTGGCAGCTTGGCTTCAGATTTCTCATTACTCCCCTTTTGAACTAGTGTATAAATCTCTACAAAATCAACTCTAGAACCATTCCCCCCACCCCACCCCACCTCTCCTACAAAATACTATTTTTGCATTCTTTCAACCAGAAATAAAGGCTGTTGAACAGTTTTGAACCTTTCCTGCATTTCATTTCATTCTCACTGTTGAGCATAAAGGGGAAAAATTCCTACCATAGACTTGATCTGTTGTTACTAAATTTTAATGAATTCTGCATAGATTCAAATCTTCCTTGAGCCTTCTCCAAACTGACCTTTTGTTTCTTCCTTTATTCTTCTTGATATTTAATTACAATTAATAAATATGAAAAGCTTATTTCCCATCACCCCTGCCCCACCCCGTCGTGTTTTTCAGTTTAATAACTATTTCCTACTTGTAATTATCAGTAGATATTTACATACAATAAAATCTTGAGCCATGAAATTGCAGTTCTGCTTGGAACAGTTTAGTCATGACCTTGGCAAAGGCATGAATTCACTTCTTCCGATCTCTTGGGTAAATAATCCATCTTGTGGGGGTGGGGGGTACTTGATAATTGATGAGGGATTCATTTCTTGCCAAAAAAATGTAACCTGTTACATATTTGGAGAGAAGATGAACCCTGCTAAGTAATCCATCACTAAGATGCTATGGAGATTTAAAAAGTATAAAAAAAATTCTGTTAATCTCTCATGAGGAAATTTGTCTCTATTTTTGTCCAAACTGACTTGATATACTAATAGCAATTTAATAGATCATATTTTCCATGTAATTTCTAAGTTTGCATGTGGCACAAGGCCAAAAGTATGGAGCACCTAGTGAAGACCAAAATCACATTTAACTGAGCTGCTAACAGTCACACTGTGGAAATTGATATACCATCTAAAATAATAGCAACATATTGATGTACCTACTATTGAGTATATTACATTGAAATATTAAAAAGTTATAATCCAAACACCTGAGCATGACATGAGGGGAATATACTACATGCAAATAAATACATAAGTCTTTATTATAATAGAGGATATATATTTCTATATTCTTCACTACTTGAGGAAATAATTGCAAAAAATAATTAAGTGATGCAAAGAAAAACCAAACACATGGCAAGTGCTTTTGTAACTGATAACAAAGAATTTACTAAGCTGATGCTGCCTTGCTATTGTCTTTCTCTCTCTCTCTCTCTCTCTCTCTCTCTCTCTCTCTCTCTCTCTCTCTCTCTCTCTCTCTCTCTCTCTCTCTCTGTGTGTGACAGGAGAGGAATATATAAATATACAAGTTTTTATTATAACAGAGGGTAGATAGATACACACACACACACACACACACACACACACACATTTATATTTATTACTACCTGAAGTGCAAGGATTTTCTTTTGTCATTCAATTATTGACTAAGAATTTAACATAAAATTTGTATGTTTACTATAATTAAGCTATTTAAGAAGGTGGGAAGAACTACAAATAGTCAATTTTTTTTCTTCCCCCCCCCCCCCCCCGGGAAGATATGAAATGAATTAGAATTATTTGCTATATGAATGCATATTTTTCACTTGCCCTCCAAATCCCTCACCACCGCCATTAGTCGTCTCTAATCCCAGTTTAAGAGCTCTTTTTTTTTCTTTTTTTTCTTTTTCAGCACTAAGTAGGTGGTTGATAACTGGGGTGGGGATTATGGATGTTAAATTTTCTGGTAGACTCATGCTTAGACTTGTCTTATTGGTCTCATTATTGAAAAACACTTGTTATAAAATGGCTAAATAGATTCTGGCAAGAAAAATTGTCTTTCTTACATATCTACTGTTCATCTTTACTTTGAAACTTCCTGCCGCATCAGGTCTGGTGGTGTTGCTAGACATTTAGTGATTTTCGATAAAAATCCAAAGAACCTGCAATGCTACTGATCTTGACCAGGCAAGAATGCCAATAGTACGCAGAGGTGAAAGTAGAGAAAAGACTGGTTACAGTGGGCATTGAAGAAAGGCTAAAAGATAAACGGAATTCTAGAAGATGGCAATTGATGTTGCATTTAAATTTTTGAAGATTGCATTTATCAGGGAAACAAGTAAACAAAAAGAAGTTCCACAGGTGGGAAGCATAGCAGAAAAGGTGGTTACATTTAACTATTTTAACGGTAAAAGGGTGAGGCCTGAAAATCAATCTCGTAGCACACAAATTCGTATGGTCAGAGCATGAAAAAAAAAAAACTTGTCAGAGCCATTAGAAAACATTTGAAGAAAAAACAGTAACCAGAATTCTGATATTGATATAAAAATTTCTGGGGCACCTCCTAATGAGGAAAGAGGGCTTAGAGAATGTGATCCTCAAAGGACGTATTGAAGGCAAGAGCCTATAGCAAAAATACTAAGCACCACAAGGGGTAGGAAATTGTGGCGAGCCAATATCAGACACAACACAGAAGTAAGAGTTTTGTGTTATTTTGGTGGGGTACATGTTTGAGTCTGACAAATACAAAATATAAGATTTTCTGTTTGTCTTAAAAGAACCAATATATGCCTGGGTCTCTTTATCATTGCTATATCCTCCAGATACTTGGCTTCTGCCCTCTGGGATAACAATGACATAGTCTTTGGCTGGTTGTTATCAGGAAAACATTGTTTCTAGAATCATTCTACACATGAATTTGCAATAGTGTGCAGCAATATGAATCTATTTTCAGAGTGTATAATGAAATTTGTTTGGTCTTGAAAATTGTCATCTATGATTGCATCAGATTTTTATCACACCCAGACACTATTGTCTCGACTGTCGATTAGTTGTCCTACGACCATAGTCTGCGATGGACGTTACTCCAAGGAAGCATACAAAAATTGTAATGCTGCATGAACACACTGGCAAGCCTTACAGGTAGATCGCAGATATTGTTGATGTCAGCCTTTCAGTTGTGTCATCAAGATGAAGAAATAAACTGGATCTATCAGTTAAAAACATAAAGAAAAATGTAGACGGAAGAGAAAAACAATGTCAAGAGTCAATGTATACATGATCAAGGAAAGTGTGAAAGATCCTAGGAAGGCATTATTTGTTTTGTTTTAATTAATTTGCACAAGGATCTATCTAATGAAGACAAAACATGTCAATAAAAAGCTTTTTACTTTGTCTTATTTTTTCATGTTCAGAACTGTATAGAAGACAACAGAAAAACACGCTGTTATACTTAATATTTAACGAGACCTTATAGTTTGCCTGGGTCATACTCCTTCCCTGTCTTTTGCACAGGAGTTTATCCATTGTTTCCAGTTTAGGATTGGGTTTCTTGTTCCTTCTCCTGAAGTCTTTGCATTCACTTTTACTCTCAATAGCCCCCTTTGAATCAGTGGCATTTTTGCATTGCTTGGAATGAAATGAGTTAAAAAAGATTTTCTGAGAAGTCATAGCTTTAGTTTCTTTTCTTTCACTATACGGTCAGTTTTAGACCCACTGAAGTGAAAGAGTGTCATCGATTTATATTTTTTCTCAGATTAGATCATTTGCAGTAGTGTGCAGTAATATGAATTTATTTTTGGTGTGTATGATGAAATTTGTTTGGCCTTGAAATCACGTCACCCGTAATTACATCAGAATTTTATGGGGCCTAGATACTATTGTCTCGACTGTCGATTAGTTGTTTTATGGCCATTGTCTGCAATTGACATTCTTCCAGGGAAGTGTACAAAAAGTGCAACACTGCACGTGCACACTTGCAAACATTACAGAGAGATCACAGATATTGCTGGTGTCAGCTATGAGTTTCAAAGTGTTCACACAGATTTGTAAGGAATTGCTTATTTTTGCAGTGAATTAATTATTTTTGTATGGAATTCGATGATTTTGAAGGCAATTATTTTTTAAGGAATTCTTTATTTTTATAAAGAATTCGTTATTTTTGTTGGACATTATTTTTGTAGGGAATTATTTTTGCAAAGAATTTGTCGTTTTTTTGTAGGGAATTCATTATTTTTGTAAGAAAATTTATGACTTTTGGAAAAAGATTTTTCTAAGTATTTAGTAAGTTCAAAGCAGTTAGGATCCAGCTCACAAGTGAATTTGGCTGTGATCTTAGGTATTTAAGACAAGATCTTATTTAAGACTAGTTTAATAATTGGTGGCAGGGGTGACACATATTAGACAATAGTGGTAATAGTCAATAGGAATTCTTTCCCAAAAGGGAGTGTACCTGTTGTATAATGCTTCTTCTGAATAACAACAATGATGATTGTCTCATCGGATAATGATAAATACGAACAAGTAGATATCAAAATATAAACTTATATTTTTATTCTTTGTCGATGATGGTTATTGTGGAGTGGTAGTAAGAGAGAATCATGCACATAATAGAGAAGTGACTAACGAGAACTGTCTTCTCTTCTTTTCTCTTTCCTGCATTCTCTCTGCATCCTCTTGGTGTTCTTCTCTTGCTCGAAAAAAAATCCTAATCATATATAAGATGAAATCTTCATGTATTTTGTATTCTCGAATTCTGCTTAATTGTATAATCTGTGGTTAGGTATATTAATCAATCCTCTGTGCTGATACAGAGATCCAAAGGTGAATTGGCAGGGCGAAGGAAGCATTCCAGAAGTTGAGTAAAATATTAAGAAACAGGACAATTTTGCTAAAAACAAAGAGGAGAGTACTGGATTGCTATGTGATGTCAGTTCTTCAATATGGCAGTGAATGTTGGACAATATCATCAAAGATGAAGGAAAAACTTGAAGCAGCTGAAATGTGGTTCTACAGAAGAATGCTGCGAATATCATGGACCGAACATGTGAGCAATGATGAGGTCTTGGAAATGATGGAAACGAAAAGGAAATTAATATTGAGCATCAGGAAGAGACAACTAAAGTTCCTGGGACATGCAATGAGGAAGGAGGGCTTGGAGCACCTGATGTTAACAGGCCAGATAGAGGGAAAAAGAGACAGGGGAAAGCAGCGAATAGCATGTTTAAAGGACATGATCAAGGGGATAACGGATCGAGGGT
Organism: Ascarosepion bandense; assembly: GCA_037127315.1. Lineage (NCBI taxonomy): Eukaryota > Metazoa > Mollusca > Cephalopoda > Sepiida > Sepiidae > Ascarosepion > Ascarosepion bandense. The sequence continues at coordinate 2,203,901 of JBBBDQ010000882.1, forward strand.
TGCATGTTGCAACAGGAGAAAGTGTGCTAAGAGCCACCAGGGATAGGGAGATTTGGAAAGCCATGATTGCCTACGCCCTGAAAGGACAGGGCACATAAAAGAAGAAGAAGACTGCCTTTGGAGCCAGCTGCTTTTGACATCATCACATTTTTGTTTGTCACTGTTTATATTTTCTTTTTGAAGCCAGTTGCCTTTGTCATAATCACCCTTTAGTCAGCCACTGCCTTTGATGTTAATCATATTTCTGTGGGTCATAGAAATATATTACATATTCTACAAATCTAAAAATTAGGCCCAGTACTACAAATGCAGAACATATGGAAATCAAATTCACTTCAGTAATAGGTTTAACTAGCAGTATAGCCCGGCGTTGCTCGGGTGTAATGAAAGCTTTAAAACTAATCCATGGTCCTGGACCTCAGACTTAGCCTAAAGAATATTTGTGTGAAGTTTGGTGAGAATCGGATAATAATTGTGGATTTGTATAAAGGACATACAGACAGATAAACACACACACACAAACATCTTGCCTTTTATATACATATATTATTGATTTTCTGCACTATTGTAAGAACTGCAACCTTGAAACTTCCGAATATCGTTTCTTATGTTATGTCTTTGTCTATGAGTGTATCAAATTTGATTAAAATCAGACCAATCTTTCTATAACCCGATTTTTTTGATTATCGATTTTCGATATTTATCGGGGGTACCTCAACACAAAACCTAGCTAAGAACACTCGCAGATGCTTATAGCACAACCGTGTAAATTTTCAAGAAAATCGGTTCAGCCGTTTCAGAGTCTATAGGTAATGGAGACACACACGCACAAAGTTCCATTTATAGATAAGTTTAGATTTAGATGTCTGACTAAGGGTAATCAAGCAATTCTTATATGAAAAGAAATAGTATCACAGTGCCTCTCTCCCAAAAATGGCCATGTATCAAATTTATATTCTATAGGTAACGGACACACACACAGAGACAAAGTTCCATTTATAAATAAGTTTAGATTTGCCATCAATTGTTTCACAGTAATTATTCTCAAATTTCATTAGAAAAAAGAGCACAGAGACTGCTACATAATATCAGTCCTTCTATATGGCAATATTTACACAGATGGAGAAGAGACTTTAAGCAACAGAGATGTGGTTCTACAGAAGAATACAAAAAACACAATGGACCAAACATGTAAGTGACAACAGTTTGAGAGAAAATGGGTAAATTTTTATTTTGTTCTTTGAAGGCCTTTACCCCTTCAAACCTTTCAAAAGCATCCTTAATTCCATGCAAATGTATATGCTGAACTCAAATTGATAATTGTTTATTGAAGAAACCTACCTTTTTTCATTATATTGGCCAGAAATTTATCGCACTATATCTCACCCCTTACTACTGTTCTAATATTTGATTCACCACTGAATGATATGATGTGTAGGAGACTTATTTCGACCAATTTATGCCCATTGAACAATTAATCCGCGATTTGTTCGGTTTCGGAACTTATTTTCCGCGTACTAATTGGAAAACGGAAGTAAAAAGAAAGAAAAAATGTAAAACTATGCATGAATTCAGTCTGCAGTGAATAACATTTTCTAACCGTGGTTAGGGGGTGAGATAAACAGCGACAAGAAGTTCCATATTTTTCTGCTCGATAAAATGAAAAAAAAAGGTAGGTTTCTTCAATAAACAATTACCAATTTGAGTTTTGCACAGAAATGTTTTGGAAAGATTTGAAGGGGTAAATACATTCAGGGAACAAAACAAAAATTTACCAGAAAATGAAAAAAAAAAAGAGGGTATTTATACATAACATCAAAAAGTGATAGTTGAAATCTGTAGAACACTTGAATAGAAAAGGCTTGGAAACTTTGATACTCACAGGACAGAAAGTAAGAGAGACAGAGGAGAGTAGCATTTAATCTAGCAAGCTTGAGTAAATGAATAGTGTTATGAGGATGCATTTATATAAAGAATAATATTAATAATGTCTAAAAAGTTATAGTAAGGGATTCTATTGTTATTACAAAAAAGTTTTAATTCATGAAGTAGTTGTTAAATAGAGAAATTAGGAATAGAACATTTTGGAAGATTGTAGAATATTTCTGTAAAATCTAGAGAATTCTAAAGGATTCTAAAAATATGCAAATTAGGTGTTAGCCCCTATAAAAATAGATTTTGGGAAGAGAGTAGTTGTTAAAAGGATTTGCTGACATTATCAACTCTGGCTTTGATTCAAGTATTTGTATATCCAGCTGAAAGAATCTCTAAGAAAAGTTGCCAACCAACTAAAACCTGAAAGAGAACCTTATGGAACTATATGGGTTAATAGATATTTTTGACTCTTTCATTGACCAAACTAATTATTCTTTATATACACATTTGAAGATTTCCAAAAAGTATAGCACTTAAACTACTTCACTAGCTTAACTGGGTAAAGATACTTGACACCCTACCTTCCCTTTCTCTCCTGTAACACTCACCAGTAGTAAACTCTATGTTTCTTGTTTTGTATACAACAAAAATTATATATTTGTAAATATTTTATTTGGTGTTTATTGTAAATTAAATATTTGTCTGTGATTTATCTGAGTTTTGGTCAATCATTTTTTCTTTTTTTTTTGTTACAACTTAACACATATCAATAGGAAAATACGATTTAAGAGAGATAACAAACAGACAAAATTAAGAAATAGAAAGGCCAGGAAATTGTGGAGAGCCATGATTGCCAACTTCCTGAAAAGACATGGCACATAGAAGAAGAATTCTCAAAATAAAATAAGAATTGGCAATAAAGAGACATATTTCAAATCTAGCACAGGTTGGACGTTAAGCCAATCATGTGATTTTTATGATAACACTCACAAACTTAAGTGGGCTCTAAATCAGAAGCTGAAGCATCCGGTATTTTATGAGAGCCAGTAAAGTTCAGACGTGAGGTCTTCAAAGCCGCTAAAAAAAAATGACGATTTTTGGGAACAGTGCCACTCAGATATAAGGTTGGGAATTCTGGTTCTGTTTAGGTAAGTGAAAGTGAACAGATTTAGGAACTATCTTCCAGGATAGACCTAGGGATGCTAAGAGAGAGTGGCAAGCAATCATGATCCCAAGGCTAAAAAGCCTGATCTAACCTGCTATTCAATTTGTTCTGGGTAACTTATCTAAGGACATAGTTCAAAATCTAATGCAACAGACTATGAATCAACTTGAAATGGGCTTGCTTATTACACTTTGAGTTAATCTACAATGAATTTATTTTGAACTTTAACCTCAATAGTGGTTATGAGCTTGAAAAGTGAAATCAGCATGTCAGATTCAAATTCTGTTCAAGTACATTGCATTCACTTTCAAACAAATAATTTTGGAAAAGATATGAATCTACCTTATCTTCTAACCAGAAACAAAATTAAATTGCAGGACACACTGGATCCAATATCCTTGGATGGTAAATGGTCTAGTACTAATCTAAAGTTAAAAATGATACAGTGTGGGTCTGGCAAATCTATGCACACACAAAGATACAGTCTAGTTGTCTGAAGATTGCGAGAACATGGAACTCGAGTAACACCTCAGGCTATCCTTTAAAGGTTGACATAGCATAGTATTTTTTTACCCTGTCTAGATAATCTGTATATTTAGCACTTTACTGAGAAGGTAACAGTTTTTTTTTCTCTAGTTACCCATCCTTGTGAATTTAAGCCTGTTACTGGATTAGCATTTAGGTCCCACTGTTATAATACTGAAATAGTTAAATGTTTTCCTTATAGCTACAATCTCCAAAAATTTAAAAACAACATAAATTGCCATCTTCTATTTTCTTGAATCTCATTCCTAATTTATCCTTTCTTCAATACCCACTGGACCCAATCTTTTTACTAACTGTAACCCCCTGTGCACTAGTGACTGTCTCACTTTGCTAGGGATAAAATGATTATAAATATAATACTTTTGGTCTTTCTTTTTTTTTTTTTTCTTGTTCAGGACATTTCTTTGTGGTCTAAAATATTAGGTCTTCTGACAACATGTCTGTCGGTCCAACCAACATAGTTGGTTTTTCTTTAGTATATATATATATATATATATATATATATATATATATTATGCTCTCATTATGATTGAGCTCTCTGGAGAAGAAAATTTTGAAAACAATTTCCACTTCTGCTATATGCGTGACTCTTCAGAAATGAATTGAGTTCTCTCAGTGACTGGCGTGTGTATACACTGCTTATATACAACACGTTAAAATTTCCCTTCTCTGATTCCATGCATTGATGACTTAGGGAGTAGCGACTCCGACTGACACCAAATCGGTCGAGTTTCGATCCCAGCCAGAAGCAAGTGGATGCATCTAGCCACACTGATGAGCTGTGAAACAGGCTTGTATGTGGATGACTAATATATATATATATATATATATATATATGTACGCATCACTCATTCAGTAAAATGAATTGGAGCACTCTAGCTATTGGGCGTGTAATATGATATGCGCTAAAATGACTACCTTCTTCCACCGAACGCCCCGTGGCCCAGGGGTAGAGTCGCCGACTAACGCCAAATCGGTCGGATTTCAAGCCTGCGTTATGTAGCAATCAGTGTCTAACTGTACTGATGAGCTGTGATACAGTGAATCAGAGCTGTCTGCGGATGACAATATATATATATTCTATGTTACTTAAAAATCAAAAACTAAAAGCGAACAAGTATAAATTAATATAAAGCAATAAATAAATAAAAATAAGTAAAATAAATTAATCCAAATTTATTAAGTAAGTAATAAACAAATTAATAAACCATGAATGCACAGATAAATACAAGTTAATGTAATAACAACCAACAATAAAATAATAATAAAAAAGTTATCAAGCAACACTATAAACAACAGAAATAAATGTATCAGGATCCATTATTATTTCCACCCAATAGACTTGAGAATAATTTCATACATAACCATTACCACCCACCCACCCACCCACCCAAATAAGCATTAGAAGAATACAATAAACTTTTGCCCGGTTCACACTCCACCCACGTCTATTGAACAGGTTAAGAGACTCATCCCTTGTTCCCTGTTTAGGATGTGGTTTCTGGCTTTCTCTTTTCCAATCTTTTCACTATTACGTAGCCCCCTGCACATCAGTGGCGTTACTGCCTTGCTTGAGGTGATACAATTAAAAAAAAAAAAAACTGTAATGCATCTTGTATATATAGTCAAATAAAAACACAACGCATATGACCTCATGAATGCATGTAAGTTTGAAACAAATTGTTGAATTCAGTGTTCACACACACACACACACACACACACACACACACATATATATATATATATATATATATCTATTAATAAATATGCATATTGTCCTACATCAACATAGGATAATGTGTATATTTATTAATGTATATATAAAACACCTTTGTTCATACAACAGTGAGAATTGTTTTATGAATATCTGAATAATAATACTATAATGTGCACCCTCATATGTATATTTATTAATTCATGTTACTATGTATAAATATATATATAATTATCTATTAATATATATATAATTAACAGCTCTGTTTATAATACACTCAGCAATGTTTTATTAACTCCTGAATAATATTTTTATACATGCGTGTGTTTCCATATGTATATTTCTTAATTCACATAACTATATATACATTATATATAATAATAATATTTATTAATATTAATAAATATTATTATTATTAGCTCTACTTTGTATTGAGCACTTTTTTAAAAATAGTGTTTCTTTGGATGGGGAATATTATTCCACCCATACTTGGATATACATTATATATATATATATATATATATATATATATATATATATATAAAGCAATATATAAAACAAACGCAATTCCAAAAACGCAATATATAAAGCCCTAAGAAAAGTTAAATTCAAGGTCATCTTATTGTCTATTTTTTTTTTGTAAACACAATATTGTAACCATGACATCCGTGTTCAAAAATTAACACTGTAAACCTAACTCCCTCTCTCAACAACAAAATGTTTTCCTTTTCCCCCTCCCCCCCACTATTCTTAACATCTGGTTAAATCTAACCTATTCATTTTTGTAAAAAAAATTTCAGTTTGATGAGTTGAATATTTTCTTAATATTCACAAAATAAAATATCACTGATGGATTTATAAAGTTATCCAATTTATTTTAATTATAATACTCTGTTAATTTCTAATATAGAGTTCTCATCAGATTAAGATCCCACATGAAATAAACCTTACCAATTACTGAGGATACTGCTTAATTACACCCACATATGCACACATGCTACAGAAGTCACAGCAGTAATACCTCGCATGATGTGACTGTGACCCAATTATCCACAGGCAGTAATGGTATTTAGGAGGGGAAAGTACTCACTACAGTAGTAACAGTTTACCAATCACTCTCCATGATAAAGCACCTTTATCTTAGTCTAGCATAGGACCAAAAATGCAGTACTCCCAGTTTTGGTAATCATTTCCGTTATGCTAATTACCTGACCATTGTTTGATCATAATGGCTTTTAGCTTAGTCTGAAACAAGGTTAAAAGAGTGAGGCACCTAGTGAGAACTGAATTTACTCTTGTAATAATTCTGAGATTAACTGATTTTAATTGACTTCTACACCTTGTCAAGATGTCCTTTGTTTCCTTTGTCTGGCACAATGCCACTTATCATTTTCAGTATTAGATGTTTCTAAGATATAAAACTAAACCAGACAAACAAAATACACCTAAACCCATCAACATTTCTTTCCTCAACATCCCCATACATCCTAGCTCTTTGTGAAACTAACCTTAACTCTCAAATCCCTCCTCTGATTTCTCAATTCCTGGTTACCTTCTTTTCTTTAGAAAGGACTCTAATGTCCAGATGCATGGTCTGGGAGTTTATGTCTGCAAACTGCTTCCTCTGTCTAGGGAAATCTCTCTTGAATCTCCAGACCATTCTTACGTGTGTCTCCATCTCTCTCTTTTAAAGTCAGCCAGCTATCACTTCTTTCCCTACTGCTTTCCTTTCTCTCATGACATCATAGACAAGGCCATTTCCCTATATCCGTTTGCAGATATATTTGTGTTTGATGACCTTAATAACTATCAGGCCAAATGGCTTAAACACTCTGTCCCTATTCTTGCTGGCATACAAACCCTGAACTTCTCAATGACTCTGTCTATCATGCAAGTGTGGATTTCCAGATACATTTCCCCAGCAATGCTGAAGGACATGCTTCTCTTCTAGATCTCTTCTTTCATTCAATCACTGACTCATGTCATGCTTTGCAGCTCTGCCTTCTTAGCAACTGTGATCTTGTGGTGGTGTCTGTAAACATTTCTTTCTCCTCTGCCTTCATCCAGTAACCTCCTACCAACAGAATATTTGTCTGTTATCAACATGCAGATTGGGACTCATTCTGTGATTTTCTTCATGATGTCCCTTGGGACAAAGTTTTAGTCTCTCTATTCAAGACTGGAATTCCAAGGTCTCCTCCTGGGTAAAAACCAGAATCAATGCTTTCTTTCCAGCAAGGAGATAGAAAGTTAAATCTGGTTCTCACCTGCATGCTTGGCTGCTATTGCCCACAGGAATCACTTCTTCCAGCTGTACCAGAGTGACTTGTCTGATTACAACAGACATCCTTGTCTCTGCTTGTAATGAATGGAAAGCATGACCCTAATGATGCAAACTTATTGGCTGCTCATAGAATGAAACAATAGGATTGAATGCTTTGCTTGTAAATTCTCTTCCAACGCCACACTTAACTCATCTAGAGTACCAACACCCAAATTCCCACCTAGAACAGAGGCTCAACTGAGTGATATATGCATAACACGATCTCTGGTCTCAGACATCATATCTAAATTAGACTCCCATAAGGCAAGTGGGGGTGATGAACTCTGAGTCATCACCCCAAAGCAATATACCCCTAAGCTGGCTCCAGTCCTCCCCAAACTCTACAACTACTGCCTTTCTGCTTCCTGCTTGCTTAAAGTCCTCATCTATAGTTACTGTTTTTAAGAACTCTGGTGAACATTTTAGCCCCTCTAATTATTGCTCTGTTAGTCTCTTGCTGCTTTTTGGCAAAGTATTTGACACTCTAATTAATGCTAAAGTAGTTAAGCATCTCACCTTTTCCAACCTCCTCTCTGACAAACAATATGGCTTCCTCTTTGCAAGGTCTATCACTGAATATGTATCAGTCAGTTTAGTGTCATACATGAAACATGCTTGAGTGATCATGTCTTTTTCGAAACATGACTGACTGGGCAGAAGGTTATCACACAATAGGTTGCCATTAGTTTCTGTGTTAGACTGGTTGCCAGCCAAGGCTATAGACTCAATCAGTCCTGTTATTTAACCCATAACTGGAGGGAAGAGACAGATTAATACCTTTCCCAGGGTATTTGCATGTAAGTAAATGCAAGGAATTCAGCTGAAATTTGAACTTGGCACCGAGCCGATGTCCACGATACCACAACACATATCACAAAAGTTTGTTTTATTAAGTTTGGAACCATTTTTCTTCATACTATACTGTTTTTTAGCAATTTAGTGGAGGTACCTAAATGATTCCCAGAGGTATTTGTGCATAAGTGAATGCAAGGAATTCAACTGGGGTTTGAACTCAGCTCCCCGCTTTCTCATTCTGAGCTTATATCCACTGCACCACAACGCACATACCTGAATATGTATACTAGGCTCTTCATTTATAATAGTGAAGCTTGAGCTGTGGTTCTATATATTTTGAAAGTGTTTGACAGGGTTTGACATGCTGGCCTTCTGCACAAGTTTCAGGGCTATGGTATTTCTGAACATTTGTTTGAGTCAATTTAATTTTTTCTATCGAATCGTGAAATGAAGGTTGTTTTGAATGGGCAACACTGTTTCTGGTCTTCTTCAATGATCTTGATGTCTTCAGTTCCCAAGTAGGCATCTATACAGATGACACCACCATTTACTCCCATCACAATAAGGAATCTGCCAAGGCTGACGAAGAAAACCTGGCTGCTGCTCTTGAAACTGACCTCCAATCAGTGGTTAACTGGTGCAAGAAATGGCTTGTAAATATTAATGCCTGCTTAACAAAACTGCTTTTCTTTAATCACCACAGAGAAACTTTCCTGCCAGCCATCAGCATGGCTGATGCAAGTCTCCTTGAGAGCAACACACTGTACCTCCTTTGCCTCACTTTTTCAACCGACTTGATGTCGAATGACTACATCGAATCTTTAGCTGCATCTACTGCTAGGAAGGTTGTGTCACTGTGCTAGGCCAAAAAGTTTTTCTCATTAGAATCCATCTTGCACATTTATAAATCTCGCACTCTACTTTTCATTTACTTGTTTCTCTGATAGCTACAATCCATAAAAATTTAAGTGTAACATTAATTGCCATCTTCTGTCGACTTAAATCTCATTCATCTTTTGATCCTTTCTTCAATATCACCTGTACCAACTCTTTTCCATCTCTGTAACTTTTTGTGCACTAGTGGCAATCCCACCCTACTTGGGGTGAAATAATTTTAAAAAATTTTTAAATGTTCTATATATCTAGAGCTTTTGTTAAAATCCAAAGAATCAGCAATATTATTGACTCTGATCTGGCATCTCAGCTTCAGTTGCTTTTCCACATTGTAAAGTTGCTTCCCTTTGCCTTTTCTAACTCCTGTCCTTCTGATTACTCTTCTTTTGTTCTCTCTACTTTCTAATGTTTTTATTTTCTAATTCTTCAAACCCAGGACCTATATGGTGCCTCTGCAACAGGTGTTTGCTCGTGCAACCTGATTGGCAACTGGGTCCCACTCATTCACAGTTAGATTAACCAAATGCAGACGACAATTCTACTCCTGCAGCTTCTTCTCTCGCACATCCCGCCTGTGGAACTCGCTTCCATATTCTTGCTTTCCTGACGGCTACAACCTCCAGGAATTTAAATGCAATGTCAATACTCATCCATTAACCACTTGACTCTAGTTCTTTCACCACCCCGTATATCCTTTCCTTTCTCTCTACCTTTTCAACTGTCATCACACCTGTATTCCCACCCTTCTCTTGCTCCTTTCTAACTGGTTCGTCTTCCTCTTCACTCTCTTCTACTTAATCTTTTTACTCTTATGTAGCCCCCTGCACATCAGTGGCATTACCACCTTGCTCGGGGTGATACGATTAAAAAAAAAATTAAACTCTGTTTAAAAAAGGAAAAGAAAAAAATGTGGTCGTCTACACTTAACCTTAATAATAATGACTTTTCTCAACCCCCCACCCCACAGCATCATCATCATCGACTAGATTTATTTACAGTTAAAATAATATTCTCATCTTTATTGTTGTTATTGGAACATTTTGTCCATTGCACCCTCCAACCTTCTTTGGGTATCTATTGATCAAGCTAACCTTCAAAGAATTGCAAACTGAAATTTTTATTTAATCTATTTTTCTCATTCTGTTATCTAGATATACCTCATCATCTTTTTAGTACTGTTTGTTGTACATTTTTTATTTGCTCCCCGAAGGCCTTTACCCCTTCAAATCTTTCAAAAACATCTTTATTTCCGTGCAAATGTATATGCTGAACTCAAATTGATAATTGTTTATTGAAGAAACCTACCTTTTTTCATGTTATCGACCAGAAAAAAAAATCGGATTTCTTGTCGCTGTTTATCTCACCCCATAACCATGCTTCAAAAATGTTATTCACTGCAGAATGACTTCACGCGTATTTTGCTGATTTTTCAGCCTAATTACTTCCTTTGTGCAATTACTACGCAGAAATTGAATTCTGAAACAAAACAAATTGCATAGTAATTGCAAAAAAGGAAGTAATTAGGCTGAAATAAGTATCCTATACCTTAAGTCATTCAGCAGTGAATCAGATATGAGACCAGTGGTAAGGGGTGAGATATAGTCCGATTTTTTTTTCTGGTCGATAACATGAAAAAAGGTAGGTTTCTTCAATAGACAATTATCAATTTGAGTTCAGCATACACATTTGCACTGAATTAAGGATGCTTTTGAAATATTTGATGGGATAAAGGCCTTCGGGGAACAAAGCAAAAATTTACCCAATTTGTTTGGTTATTGCTCACCTTATTTCCTCTATTACCTTATTGAATTCACAATCATTATGCCACAAAATTCACTAGACTATTATGCTATAGCAATCCAAAATATGGAACTTGGAGCCTTAAACTTAATATTTTTATTACCTGCCTGCTGATGATGATTCTGATGTGACACTTGTTTCAATGCAATACTACCATCTCACTCTAGAAATTACTAGATTTAGCTTAACATGGCCCAAGGTTACAAATTTGGAGTACGACAGTTGTTCTGTAACACAAGCTTGCTAACAATTTTGTTTTTTCTGTAAATATTCTCATGTCAATTGTTCTCCTTCTTGGTACTTTAACCATATAAATAATTTTGGCCATATAAATTTACTACTCAGTTGGCAACTAGGTTTGGGCTTGTTTAGCGGCATATCAACTCCTTATGGGTCATTTAATGCCGAAATTTAATTTTCTTAGGAGCATTAGTAATTTCATTTACAAAGATTTATTGTTGGTAATTTTTTTTACTATGAAAATGTATTTTTATATTTCCATAGAGTTTTGATCCCAGTTGGAGGTTACACTACCAGCCATGATTATTAGACCACCCCTGGTTTTTTTTAAAAAAATGACGTATTTCATACTGTTTTTAGTATTTATTTCCAACTGGATAATTCTAAAGAAAATAGAATGGTTCTTTTGTTATTATTACTTTTGCAAAATTTTAGACGGTAGCCAGGAAGCCTTTGCTTCGTCCAGCCAATAAGAAGAAGAGACTAGCATGGGGAAAAGAGCACAAAAACTGGGCTCCAGAACAGTTCATTTGATGCACCATGTTATTGTGCAGTATTAACAAAAGAACAATTCTATTTTCATTTAGAATTATCCACTTGGCAATAAATACTAAGAATAGTATGAAATACATCATTTTCTTTCAAATTATTAGGGGTGGCCTTATTATTATAGCTGGTAGTGTAATTATTTTGTCAATAGTCAGGACCCTAACAGGTACTACCACACAAGATTAGGATGGACTTGGGAGCAACAACAGTTAAGAGGTGGTTCTACGCTCATCCAAACCTCCCAATCAGATACCATGCTGCAAGATATAGTTCATCGTCATACCTAGGACAGGGCAACTAGGTCTCATTGTTTTACTGTTGTTATTGGAATGTTTTGTCCATTGCACCCTCCAATCTTCTTTGGGTATCTATTGATCAAGCTAACCTTCAAAGAATTGCAAACTGAAATTTTTATTTATTTTATTTCTATATAGCAGAATGAGAAATATATATATATACACTACTGGCCATAATTTTTAGGCAACCCCATATTTAAAAAGAAATGATGTATTTCATACTATTTTTAAGTGGATAATTCTAAATGAAAATAGAATGGTTCTTTTGTTATTATTATTTGCAAAATTTTACAAGGCAAGTAAGCGAAGATGAACTTGTCTGAATCACCCTAAATTTTTTTCATTCTTTCATTGATGGAACTGCAATATAGGTAATTATTAAATATTTATAAATAGGTAATTATTAAATATTTATAAATTTGATGCACATGTTATTGTGCAGTATAAACAAAAGAACCATTCTATTTTCATTTACAATTATTCAGTCAGTTGAGTGCCATACGTGATACACGCTTGGGCAATCATGTCTCGAAAGAGACATGACTGACTGGGCAGAAGATTATCCCGCAGTAGATTGCCATTGCTTTCTGCTGTAGACTGGTTGCCGACCAAGGCTATAGAACCCAATCTGTCTTGTTATTTAACCCATAACTGGAAGGAATAGGCGGATTAATACCTTTCCCAAGGGTATTTGCACATAAGTGAATGCAATGAATTCAGCTGGAATTCGAACTCGGCTCCCCAATTTCTCGTTCTGAGCTGATATCCAGTGCACCACAACGTGCATGCAATTATTCACTTAGCAATAAATACTAAAAAATAGTATGAAATTCATTATTTTTTAAGACACTGGGGTGGCCTAACAAATCATTTGAAATCAAGTGGAATAATGACATCTTGACGATGTTCTTTTTTCTATTCACGTTTCATGAATCACAGAGTTTTCAAGTGATGTGGGTTTTTTTTTTATCCTGTACAGTTTTGTGGTCCAGTGGATATCGGCACAGAATGCAAAATCAGGGAGCCGAGTTTGAATTCCAGTTGAATTCATTGCATTCACTTACACGCAAATACCCTTGGGAAAGGTATTAATCCGCCTATTCCTTCCAGTTATGGGTTAAATAACAGGACAGATTGGGTTCTATAACCTTAGCTGGCAACCAGTCTACTGCAGAAAGCAATGGCAACCTACTGTTGGATAATCTTCTGCCCAGTCAGTCATGTCTCTGTCGAGACATGACTGCTTCACGTATGGCACTTAACTGACTGAATATCATAGTTGAAAACATGATTAAGGCTTCTACTGGGCATAAAGTGGGTGATCAGTTCTTTATTGTTATGAAGTAATAAACTGATCCCCCACTAATTACTACTTAATAATATAATGCATCTCTTCTACCTCTATCTATGAGTCAAATAATAGGACAGATTGGGTTCTATAGCCTTGGTCGGCAACCAGTCTACCGCAGAAAGCATTGGCAACCTACTGCGGGATAATCTTCTGCCCAGTCAGTCATGTCTCGAGAGAGACATGATCGCCCAAGCATTTATCACGTATGGCACTCAACTAACTGACAGTTCTTTATTTGTGATTCCGTCTATAGCACTAGTCCGTAAGGTTCGATGTCCTTTTAACACAATATTTCTAGTGTACATGAGATATCTAGGGATAATGATGAGGAAACACGTGTTATTTTTAACCAAACAAGATTAGAAATTTATTTACAAATTTACACATTTGAAGTTTCAGTAGCTTGTTTCAGGACAAGTAATCACACATTAAATGTTAATAGCTTCGATGAATTGTCAAAAAGAAAAAATGTTTGTATAAACTTATTGGACATGAAGTAATATTCCAAAATGCTTAAAACAAATTGAGAGAGTTAATTTCTCACATCAGTTATATGGTTGTATTCAACATAAATAAAAAGATATATTTTAAGGTGTAGTGAATAGAAAATTAAGAATTAAAATCAACCTTCTTCATTTGTGCAAAAATTCACAATGACGTGTAAAATCCTAGTTTTTCCCAAACAGAAAAAGGATTGACCATGTACTTAAAGAAAAAGTCAAAACCAGATTTCACAAATAGGTGGTAAACTGATTTGCTGACCAATGGGAGCGACTTACAAGACCAAAAGGGACTTCTCAATCAAATGCAAAAAATCTGAATACTATAAAAGGCCCCGGTCAGCATCAATCAGTCAGGGATGAAAGCAGCAAAGACGACAAGCTAAAATTTAACATGAGAAGCTTCAAACTGACCTGTACATTCGTTCTCTTTCTCTTTCCTTCTCGTGTGCTGATTTCTTTTACTTCTTCTTTTCCATCCAAAGACATTTCTACTGAATACATACATACATACATATGTGTACCTACGCATATACTTTTTCAACAATTACTACTACAAACATTTTCTACAAATCTTGATACTTTTAACTTTCTAATTGCATATTAATTTCTACAGCTTATGTTTTTCTTTCCTTTAAATAAAGTTCTATTTTAACATGAAAAAATATATATTTTATTCTTACACTATTTCACACATTCCAACCTGCAACCAACCTTCTCATGAAAACTGTGCTGTTTCTTGTTTTATTTTCCAAGCTCAACACACACACAATAAAATCATTTCACACCACATGTATCTCTAAAAATACAATTGTGCAGACATTCACCCCTTACCAAACCCTTTGGGGTCAAAAACAAGAACGGCGCACCCAAAAGTTCAGACGTAGTTAAAGACACACAAAAATATGAATTTTTGACCAATCAGGGCTTGATATAAGAAACACATTTCTTGATCTCCCGGAGCCTCACCATCAAATTAAAATTAAAGTAGAAACTTTCAACACAAACAGAGAGGAACAGCTAGCTTGAAACACACAGAGAGAAACAGACAGCTCGGAGCACACACAGGGAGAGAATTCAGCAGTTCCCCATACAGACAGTATCACGTATCAATGAACATTGTTTCACCCTCTCTTTCTCTCATCTCGCTTGCAACACATAGTCCTTCCTTTCCCTCTCACATTCCCAATTCCTTTCTTCTTCCTTTCTACAGCTTTATGGACAACTATATTTTTGTATGAAAAAAATAATTCTTTTATTTTTTTCACAAAAATAAACAAAAGTTTATGTTACCTTATTTGTAGTGCATTTTCCTTTTTATTTATTGTTCGGGGGAATTATACAAGCCCCTACAAAACCTTCTGATAACTCTGGATAAAATTTGTAAGCTGTTGGGAGTTTGATTATATCTGACACAAGGCCGAATCAAATAAAACATCAACCATCTTCTTATAGCTACAGAGGTTCTTAGCTTAGGAGTTGAATAGTGTTCTTTAAAATTCCTTTGCTCATATTAGAGGTTGATAATGTGTCAGCATGTACTTTGACGCCGGAGTTATTCAGATGTGTGAGACTGCCTTTCTCTTTCTCTCTCTTTTCCTTGATTCAACTTTCTCAGTTTGTAAGGTGCTTCCTTTTCGTTAGTCAAAGTAAATTTTCACATAGGCTCGTTAAACTTTGCCTTGGTCTTTTCTTCAGCCTGGAGCCAGTCCCTTATCCTATTGGTCAATTTGAAAACAGTGAATAAAAAAAGAGTTATTTTTATTTCATATTCACCACATACATATGTTGTGGCATTTCTCTTACGTCACCAAAAGAGTCCACTACATAAAGATCGGCAGTTTTCTCATCTCTTTGCAGTGGACTCTAATGGTGATGTAGAAAAATAACACACACACACATCTAGAAAACTACATATTGTGTCTTAACTTTTTTTTTATCTATAGTTTATTCCTTATTTAACATTTTGCTTTATTTTACTTATATTTTCATGAAAAAAAGTTTATTGCTCAAGATTTTTTGTTTTTTCTGATTGGAAATGGATATTTTTTGTTTCCCTGGGACTAAATTTATTAAAAAGCAAAACAAAATAACTATTAGCAGATAAAATCAAATTGACATTTGTCACAAATAAGTACTTAAATATGCCTACATGGTCCATCATGACTTGCCAACTTACGAGTTCGTCCATTAATATTTTTTGAAAAGTTAAAATAAAAAACAAAGAGAGTAACAAAAACAAAAATTAAATTATGAAATATCCCGGTTGGAATATGAAAAAGAAAAAGATAATCAATCATTTATTTTAAAACGCTGACAATGTTATTGCTACTAAGTAAATAAAATAAAGTACTTTTATTAATTTTAAAAATAAAATTAACATTATGATTTAAATGTCAAAGATTCCCCCAAAAAGGTCCTTAAATATTTGTTGAAGCTCGTAGTTAAAAAAAAACTCGCAAGTAATTAGCGGTCGGAGAAATGAACAGTTAACGCGTGCAATTGAAAATTGAAATTAATTAAGAACAAGCGTTGAATAAAACCACAAAATATCGAAATTGAAATCCGTTACTGTATGTAAAACAAGTTTGTTTATTTTATTATTTTGTTCTTAATAAAGAGAGAAAGAAAGAAAGAAAGACAAATGACCTAGATGTTGTCTTTTTGTCCAACCATGGCGACGGTAACATATTACCTAACATTAACAGCGACTGACCCAACCAACCACTTTTTACTTACCTGAAACCAGCGTTACATATTCTTTTTACAACAAATGCTTAAGTCTTAATTAGTATTCTATTAGCAATGAAGCAAATTAATGTTGTACTTTTATTTGTTGTGTGGAGTTATCCACGCTATCTTTTTCACTATAACTGAGAAAACTCAGCTTCAAAACAACTTGTAAGGTTTTTGTTTTTTGGCTGACTCACCTGTAAAACTTACCTAGTAATTAGTTTATTAAAAAAAAAAAAGAAGTTGTTTTCAACTTAATTTCTCTCTCGTTGTTTTTTTATTATTGTTTATTTTGAGAATAATTATAAGCAAATACAATAAAAAAAAAAAAAGAGTACAAAGAAAGAAATCCTGGGAGAATTCTATGACAACTAAAAAAAAGAAAACTTTTTTTTTTACTGTTTTCGATAGCAACGGAAGACGTAGACACTCCTTGAAGCTTGTCTTTAAATTATCGCTTGATTCTACCTTTTTAATTGGAATATGGTTTCGATAAAGGAAAGAAATAATAATCGAACAACTGACAAGAGAAAGATTATTAAACGACAGAAAAAACAAGAGGAGAAATATTTCAACAAGTGCGCGTGAGGAAAAAAGCCAAGAAAACAAAAAAGAAGCAAAAAAAAAGTGACACATGTGTTTATTTCGTTGATTGCCCAGGTTTAAAAACTGGGAAAACAATTTCAATTATCATAATTTCAGGCATACAGGCTGGATGTTTCTTTTAAAACCAACTTCATTACCCGTGAAAATAATAATTTGGATTTAAAATGACAGGTAAGTTCTAAAAAAAAAAGATTAAGTTCATATTATTTAATTTATTTTAAATATTTTTGCCATTATGTTCTTACTGGAAAGTACAACATGCTGGTCTTGTTGAAGTAAGCAGTGTTTTAAAAGTTTACTGTTTTTCGTTGTAAAAAAAAAAGTAGAAAATGTATCGTGCAATCAATGTCTTTCTCTTTTTAATTTTTTTAATTGAGGGACGAGAAGAAAATATTTTTAAAAAAAATGTCTCAACATAAGAAACCTGTTTCGGGTTGAATACAACGAATATGTCAATTAAATCCGAATATTTATTATTTATTTTAGTTTTTATTTCTTAAAAAAATAAATTTGGAAACAAATGAAACTTGGACCATCATCACCAGTTTCGTCTGTATTACCTGTTGAGTGCTGTTGATTAAACATAGAAATTGTTACCTTAAAAAAATGAAAGGTAATGTTTTACAAACAACAACTCATTCTCAGAACTTATCAAATTCTTTTAAAAATGAACTCATCCGAATTATTAAAAAAAAAATCATGTCCCCTGACAAAGTAAGTTTTTAAATGCCTTCTTGTTTGAAAAGAAAACTAAAAAAAGCTATCTTACTTAACATAACAACATAATCATTATTCGAGTTATTAAAAAGCAACTTAAATTTTAATTTACACTTTTAGTTTTAAATGCAAAGCTACATGACTTTTGTTGAATTATTATTTTATCGAATATGAAACTTTTCAAAAATCGATTTCTGTAATCGAAGCAACATTACATATGGAATTCTCAATTTCAAATATTTGATCTTACTCTTTAAAGAGTCTTCGCAGATACAGTAGCAGAAAGATTGTGTTGCGTCCGTCATCTTATTTTGGGAGGGCCTGCTTACCCTGCTGAAAGGTTACCTGTTTCTTTAAATATCAATTACAGATCACTGGCGCCGGTCGGACAATAATCACCACTCAGAATTTTTAATAGCAAATTTTTAAAAAAGACTAAATTTAAATTTTATATCTTGTGTGGATGTATGTGTTTAATGATTCAGAGAACTTTATTGCTTAGTGATTGAATAAAATTTGCTTTAGTTGGAAACTAATACTTGAAGGTTAATGACCGGAGATCTGCATTCCCAGACAGCATCTCCCTATATCAGTAAGAGAGCTAAGGTCAGAGTTATGTTTAAATGTCTGACTAAGGGTAATCAAGCAATTCTTATGAAAAGAGAAAGTATAACAGTGTCTCTCTCCCCAAAATGGCCATGTATCAAATTTTATTATCATAGAATGGTTGGTGAATATTTTTTTTTTTATTTACTACAGTCACTTGTGATCACTTGAAATTTTGCAAACTGACATTAGGTGTGCAGGTAGTATAACAGTTAGTGGATCAGAATGAGAAATTTGCATGTTCCACTCATTTTTGCTCAGATTGCAAACTATAAATACATCTCCCTCTCCAGGGGTCCTGGGCATGATGGTAAACTGCATCCGGCAGCAAGGCCTCTGATTGGGAGGTTGTGAGGAGCATGGAACTATTTCTTAATTGCTGTTGTTCCCAGGTCCACCCTGACCCAGAGTTAGGGTGGACTTGTTAGGGTCCCAGCTATGGGCAAATAGTTAACTCCCAAACTGGGGTCAGACACCATGAAAGTATAAAAATACACTTTTATAGAAATATATACATAAAAATAGTCTTTTATAGAAAAATATACATTTTTGAAGAAAAATTTTTTTTTTATAATTGTATTGCCTTAAGCAAGGCATTATGCTGCCACTGTTGTTCAGGGGGTTACATAAGAGGAACATTATGAAAAGGAGTGACAGAATAAAGAGGGTGTCAAGAAGCGGGTAGGAGAGGGATGAGAATACTGCAGAAATGAGATGAGAGCATGAGAGAAAGGATGCAAGTTAGTGAGATACGAGATGACTATTGACTTTACATTTAAGTTCTTGGAGATTGCAGCTGTCGGGGAAGCAAGTAAATGGAAAGGAATTCCACAGGCGGGAAGTGTGAGAAAAGAAGCTACTAGAGTAGAATTTGTGTTTACATCTTATTGGTTTCATAGTAAAAGGGTGGAACCTAGTTGCTAATCTTGTGGCTGGAGTAAATTTATATATAGCTAAATTCATTGGAGCAGAAGCCATGAAAGTACTTGTAGAAGAGTCACAGACAAGCCACACTGTAGCAGTGAGAAAGTGACTATCCGAGCAACCAAGTCAGGATTGATCACATTGCAGATTCTCCGTTGAGTTTTGTCAAGGACCCCTAAGTGGATAGCAAGAGCACCCCAACAATACGTTTTTGAAGGAAAAAATTATTTTCAGCAAAACATTGTTGAATACAAAACTAGAAGACATCTTCATTTTTCTAAAATAAAAAAGAATAAAAGTAAAAAAAAAAATTCATTAAAATCTGACTAAATCAACCTTCTCATAACTGAGCATTAAAAAAAATACCTTAAAACCTCACCTTTTTGGCATTAAATAACCTACAGAGGTGTTGATATGCCTTTAAACAAAACTCAAATTGAAACTACCTCCCCAGGCATACTGTGTTCTCTAGCAATGGTTGGCAACCAGTCTAGGAGGACAACTCTGCAGATACTATCTGTAAAACAATAGATTTCTACAGCTATGGATGAACCCACTGGAAAGTGATTATCCAGAATGCTGTTGACCCCCAACAGGCATTGGGCCCTGATACAGGTGGTTGGAAGGATTAGGATACATTTTTCCAAAAAGAATATCAATTAAGATACTTTTGTCATTACATAATTTACGTTCAGACTAATATCCTTATCTTTGTTGTTATTATCACAATGTTTTTGACATTGTGCTGGTGTCTGTCATGACTGTGAGTTTGTTCCCCGAACTCATTAGTACAAATTCGTTGAAAACGAGCAGAGAAATAAACAAGTGATACTAAAAAGGTACAAACATGAAACCTCTCTCGCTGCAGAGAGCAGGATGAGAACAATCTACTCCTATAGCTTAGATTCAGTTAAAAATTCCCTGAAGTTTTGTAACAGATAGGAAATTAAGAATTAAAATCAACCTTCTTCTTCTCTTTTACAAAAATTCACAATGTTTGAAATCCTAGTTTTCCCCAAATAGAAAAACGATTGACCATGTGCTTAAAAAAGAAAAAGTCAAAACTGGATTTTGCAAGTAGATGTTAAATTGATATTCTGACCAATGGGAGTGACTTGCAAGACTAAAAGGACGTAGCAATCCAGTGTGAAAATCTGAATGACTATAAAGGCTTTGATCAGATCAGCCCCAGTCAGTCAGTCAGAAAGATGGGAGCAGCAAGACAAAACAACTAATGAGAAATTTCAACCACAACCTGGACATTGGTCGTGCAGCAAATTGTCCTTATTCTCCTTCTTTCTCCTGTGCTGATTCATTTTACTTCTCCATCCAAAGACATTGCTACTAAACAAATGTTTATGCATACATATGTACGCATAAACTCTTTCCAACAAATTACTACTACGAACATTCTCCACAACTCTTGATACTCTTAACCGTTTACTTGTTTCTCATTGAACTTTTAACTACTACCTATTCTTGTTCATCTTTCGTTTTAATAAAATTTTAATTTAACATGAAAAATGTATATTTTTATTCTTACATAAATATACACAAACCTTCTGATAATTCTGATGATAACTCTGGATAAAAACTTGTAAGCTGTAGGGAGTTTGGTTATGTATGACACAAGGCCAAATAAAACATTAACCATCTTTCTATAGCCTCAGTTTATCCAAGTTAAGACATCTGAAGAAGGCCATAGGCCACAACGGCTGAAACATTTTCATAATAAAAGGCACACATATATGAATGGTAACTCCTCATCCCAGAATTTCAAACATAAATTTTCATGTGATACATGGAATAATAAGTTTTTGTCAGATCTAAGTTCACTCAATACAAGGTCGAGAGCCACTCAAAATAAAAGATTACTGTTAAAATGCTCGTAATATAAATGAAAAAGTTAGTAAGAAGTGAAGGTTATGAAGATACGTAAAGATTAGCCCTTAACATAAAGAGATCAAGCTTGTAGTGTTCAGGAAAGCATCCATGGGGGAGTCTATTCCACAAAGTGGCAGTACTTGGAGAGTAAAATCCAAGTTGAAATACAGAGGAAATGAGGATGATTTGACATGGTGGAAGTGGCATGGCCTTTCCTAGATGTAAAGGTCTGAACTGGTGAGCACTAAAGAATGAAGCTCATCTGAACAGTTACCATGGAAATAGAAATAAAATAGCAACAGGCTTCCAAGCTGGAATCTGTGGGGGGAAAAGGCTCCACAAAAAATGGCTTTGATTCCTTTTTCAACATCAGGGAAAGATTTAAAATACATTTTAAATTTGTGCTTATAATCATCAAGTTATTTGAATTTCTTACAAGCAGTTGCTTTTATATTCAGCTAAAAGCATAATTTTGAAATGAAGAAATGGGTTGCTTTTATATTCATTTTCTTTTCTTTTCTTTTTTTTGTTTTTGTTTTAATCATATCATCATGAGCAAGCCGGTAACGCTACTGATGTGCATGGGGACTACATAAGAGTAAAAAGATTAGATAGAAGGAGAGAAAAGAGAAAGACGAACCAGTTAGAAAGGAGCAAGAGAAGGATGGGAATACAGGTGTGATGACAGTTGCAAAGGTGGAAAGAAAGGAAAGGATATACAGGGCGGTGTAGAAAGAACTAGGGTCAAGTAAGTGGTTAAGAGATGAGTATTGACATTGCATTTAAATTCCTGGAGGTTGTAGCCGTCAGGAAAGCAAGGATGTGGAAGGGAGTTCCACAGGTGGGAAGTGCGAGAAAAGAAGCTGCAGGAGTAGATTTGTCGTCTGCATTTGGTTGATCTAATTGTGAATGGGTAAGACCCAGTTGCCAGTTTGGTTGCACGAGTAAACACCTGTTGCAGGGGCACCAGTGACTTAAATTCATTGGAGCAGAAGCCATGAAGGTATTTATAGCAGACAGAGGGAAGCCACATCCCATCAAAGGGGAAGTGGCTGGAGTCAAGCCGCCAAGTCGGTACTTAACACATTACTGATTTGCCTTTGGATTAAGCTAAAAGCATAAATTTGAAATAGAGAAATGGACTCTAAGATTTGAATTCCTTATTTTCTAGAACACCCTAGAAATTTGGATCAATCAAGAAGCAAAGTTCAAATATTATGTATCTCTACTCTTCATTTTTCCCCAATCCCTGTTGTTTATAATCTACTACTAGTAGTAGTAGTAGTAGTAGTAGCTATAATAGTTTTCCATTATGTATAAATTTCTCAGATGAAGCTTTTTCATTGATCCAAAAATGACTTGAATGTTGCACTAAAAAACATTAGTGAGATTAACTAGTCACTAATGAGCAAAATTAAAATTTAAACGTGAAATTCCCTTGCATTTTCTATTTTTTTTTTTTAATCATATCACCCCGAGCAAGGTGGTAACGCCACTGATGTGCAGGGGGGCTACGTAAGAGTGAAAAGATTGGAAAAGAGAAAGCCGGAAACCACATCCTAAACAGGGAACAAGGGATGAGCCTCTTCACCTGTTCAATAGACGTGGGTTGAGTGTGAACCGGGCGATAGTTTAGTCTATCTACTCCAATTTTAAATGTTGAAAAATAGATACAATTTGAAATAATAAAAAATATAATCTTGATTTATTTTTATGAAAATAGAAATATTTTCCAATTACTGCTTCTTTTTATTTTAATTTTTGCAAATATTTTATTAATTTCTGAAACTGACAAAAACTCAAACTGAGAACCTTTAATCAAACCTAGAACTGATTACTGCACCAAAATTTTAAAGAGATACAATTTTCTATATTTATAATCATGTCATGTTTATTAAATCTTGGTATTTGAAAATAATTTTTTTTTTAAATATTTGATTTAAAATTTAAAAAAAAATGTATGAATGTTTAAGATCACAAAGCTCTCTTTTGAGATTGCTGTCAGTGGATTAATTCTACTTAATCTCATCTCAGTTTAAAATCCCTCCCCATTCAATAAGAAGTTTTAGCTGTAGAAAAACCAAATCTAGACTGTTATGGAAATATAATACTTGAGTGATGTGATGTTTTGTCAAAAATAAAAACCCTTTGTGATGTATTATTAATGTTGTGATTCCAAAATATGTGGTTTACGGCCATATCACGTTGAATACACCGGTCCTCACTCAATCACCAAAGTTAAGCAACATTGAGCCTGATCAGTACCTAGATGGGTGACTGCTTGGGAATACCAGGTGCTGTAAGTGTTTAGTGACAGATGTGCGTTGTGGTGCAGTGGATATTGGCTCAGAAAGAGAAATCGGTGAGCCGAGTTCGAATTTCAGTTGAATACCCTGCATTCACTTAAGCACTGGTACCCTTGGGAAAGGTATTAATCTATCCCTTCCCTCCAGTTATGGGTTAAATAACAGTAAGACTTGGGGACCCTGCCCTTAAAAACAAATTCCAATGAATCTTGATACTCGAAAAGAAAAAGTATTACTAGACACAAAAACTTATATAAAAAAACTACAATAAATTGTTGAAAGAAAAAGGTATTACCAGCAATAAAAAAAAAATTAGTTGCAAATAAATGACCCACTGAGGTTGATATGCCATAAAACAACCAATCAACCAAACCAATCAAAATATGTAAACTTGCTCTTTGGTATCTTAATGCTGAGTTACTCCAGAGGAGAGTGTCTGTCTGTTCACATGTACAGTAATGTTCCCTCTGTTTACTACATTACAACAAGGTTATACAACTCGTTCTCAGGATATTCAAAGGAGCTTGATGGGTTTTTAGACAGACCTTGCAAACAGCAGTTCATAACCTCAATAGCAGTTTAAAAACAAAACAAAACAAAGTGGCTAGGAATGTTTTGTAGGTTTCATTCTTTGGGATTCTCTCTTTACTTCAAAAGTGGAATAATTAAATTGATAGATTCAAGGTGACATGTTCTTTATTAAATAGCTTCTTAAACAAGCCATTCAAACCATTGTTCTCTAAAGTGATATGGATTCCTTTTCTACGAAAGCATGTGTTGCTGTTTAAGTACAAATGACAATGATTGATTCTAAGCATTATGTAAACAAACCATTGAAAGTAAAGTAGGAATTCACAAAATTTTAAGTTTGAAAATCGCTTGTAAACGTGTTCTTTTGTATAAGCTGATTATGCTACAATTGTTAAAAATCAGGATGGGACCTTATTCAGTCATTCTTCTATGTTTAATATCCCTACAGTATGTATGCAATCATGGATCTCCACAACTTCCTGCCCTTTACATTGTTTTGACTGTTGTCTTCATCTTTATTGCCATTTCTATGATGTTTCAGCTATTGTATGTTCCAGTCTTCTTCAGCTCCTAGGAATTTCAAACCAAACCCTTTATTTTGATTACTGGGGTTTTGTTCAACTCTGTAATCAAAATAAAGGGTTTCGTTTGAAATTTCTAGCACCTGAAGAAAGGTGGAGCATTTAACAGCCGAAACATTGTAAACATGGCAATAAAGATGAGGACAACAGTCTGAACATTTAAATAATGTAAATACTACCTCATCTCAGAAGTGTAGACAAATACTTCTTGTCCTTTGTAGCTCTAAGTCGGACTCGTCTCTTTGCTATCTCTCCTAATCCCTGTTCTGCCAACCATTTACATTAAGGTTATCTTCTGATTTCCTCTGTTCTTCTAGTGTCTTTAACTTGGAAATTTCAACTCTAATTGAAAGCATAAATGTTTGTTTTGTTTCTATTTTCTTAAAAATTTCATCATTTTTCAGTCCATGGTATCCTCAGCATCTTTCTGTAATATCACATTTCTCTTGTCTCAAGTGTCTTTTTTATGTGTGATGAGATTGTCTAGCATTCACTGTCATGTAGGAGGACTGATTATATATATATATATATATATATATATATATATATAATCTTAATACAAGTGTAACCCTGTCATCAAAATTCACAAGTAAATATTTGAGAGAATTTTAGCTGTTTTCTCACAAATTATCCCCGTGAACATGACAGGAGGGAATATATAGATATATATTGAGCTTTTGAATATTTTTCATTTGGAAACCAGTTATTTACACAACCTTGGTTCCAACCTTTTGGTGGTATCTTTAGGCAATTCATAAAAACAGTTTTTCGTTTTCAAATATACTACAAATGCATTAATGTAGATTTAAAATAACAGAATTTTTCTTAATTAGGGTTAAGTTTTTAAGGATCTTAAACACTTTCATTTAGGTTTGAATAATCCTAAAATATATTTTTTAGAGTGATTACATCCAGACATCACTTCGAATGTTACATTTAGTAATTTTTTTTTTTGTTCTGGAAATAATATTATGGCTAACTTTTCTTCTTGGCACAGTCTGCAGATATCACCAGCATTGTAAGATTTGTCATTTTTTTCATTATACTCCATTTTATATGAGGATTGTTACCATTTTTTTCTTGTAATTTCTACACATGGTCAGCTGGTTTGAATGAAGATTGGTGATTATACCATCTCTTTTTAAAAATTCGTTTTGTAGATTCTAAGTATCTTTTTCTTTATCCATCTGAATCATGTACTTCTGCTTTGTAAATAATATCTTCTGTTTTACAAAGTCCGTCAAGTGGGGTTTATTTTTGTTCCTACAGTTATATTCTTTAAAAGTGATATTATGTTGCATGTTATTTTTTAAGTTTTTGATGATTTTTTTTATGTAATTCTCTAAATTGCTAGTACAACTATAGCTTAATTTAATTGTATTTCTATTTAATATTTTATTAATTTAAAAAATATTGCCTAATTTTGAATTTTACTTTTAAATTAAAGTGGGTTGAACCAAATAATATTTCGATTTCTAGTATTATCTTTCATTTGTCTGTTTAACTGAGATTTGAATTCTAATTTGTTTTTATGTCCACTTTCATTTAAGGCCCTTTCATAATCTTTTTTCCTTTCATCAAAGATAGTTTTGTGAGAGGAATTTTTAGACAATCTGTGCTCTATTGATATGTTTGATTATTCTAGCAGGATGGTTAGATCTAGTGTTTATATACTTTAAAGTATTATTTTTCAGATATAGGGAGACACTTAGGTTGTAGATTAAAATCTACATCTAAATATTGGACAACTTTTTTTATTCCTTTTGACTTCTATTTCAAAATCAAGGTTTTTCAAAAGTTTGTAAAGCACATTTCTTTGTCATCTTCTTTTCTTTTGTCTGACTCCATCATCAGTCTGTCATCTCTGTGAGTGTTTATGTGGATTATTTCATTGATATTGGAAAATATATATGCGTGCATGTGTGTGTGTATTTTCTAATACTTACACACACACACACATATATATATATATATATATATATATATATATATATATATATATATATAAAGTTTCTCTGATAACACACCATCATTAGACAGTAAAATGTGCTTAATTTGATAATAGTTATAGATAAGGAGATTTTAAAAAAATAAAATATAAAAAACATAAGAATAAAGAGATCATCAAATGAGATGGATTAAGTGGGTTTGGGAGGTTATGACATTTTAAAGAATAGTATGCGTAAGTCTCATAGACAGTAGTGTTACAATGTTTTGCCACAGAAAGCCAGACATGTCAAAAAGTTTAGATCAGAAAAAGAAACAAGAAAGACTAAGGCAACAGAAAAATCGGACCAATAAAATAAAAAAACAACATAAATGATAAGAATAATATAAAAAAATATGAAATTTAAATGGAAATGTTTCCTCAAGGGATTTTTTTAATAAGTACAAATAAAAATTATTGTAATAAAAAAAAACATTATGATAAAAATAGTAAAAATTATAACATTAAATTGAGATAATTCCAGATATATTTAAGAGTATGGAAAATTTTATGGCGGCAAAAATTAATGATTTAATTACGTTGATTCAATAAGTCAGTTTTGGGGAATTTTATTATGTTGTTTTTTTTCTTGTAAGCAAATGAAATATATTTCAGGTAGCAATTTACATGTTCTAGCTTTAGTTAATATTTTTCATTTAACTGTAGGAATTTTGTATCTTTCAATTGCCTGTAGTATTTAGAGAGGGAATTAGAATTACTATATATTTTATTATTGAAAGCTAATTTGTGCTGGTAAAATCAAAACTTAAAATTATTCTTAGTACATCCTATATAATGTTTGGTTAGATAAGGATTTTCAGTAATTGAAATAGTAGCTTGGTATACTATTGAATCTGTAAGGCATTTATTTTGCAAAGGACATAGGCTAGGGTTATGACAATTGCAGGAAATTGTTATCATTATTTATGTTAAGTTGGTTATAATTAATATCATTTTAATATTGTGATTTTTATTATCATAGCAAGATTATCAGTGCAGGTATAACTAAGTTTCAGTGTATTTTATTAAAATTTTGCTAAGGGGGGGGGTTATTAATTGGGAAGTGTTTTTGGACTAGATTAAGGGATCTTTGCGTAACTTGGTACTAACCATTTGGTGGTGTGTACCAAATTATTTTTCTATTTCGATTATATTTGGTGTTATGATTAATTTGTTTATAATATTTAATATTATTGCATTTACAGCCACTGTTTTTAGAGCTGTGTTGTAGTAATGACTAAGTTTATAGAAAATGTCTTCAGTTGAGGAATTATTGTTTATTCTATGTTTTATATATTTATTCTATGTTTTATAGTCAATGTGGTATATGTTTAATAATAGATAGTGGGTGATTTAATATGTTTAATAATAGATAGTGGGTGATTTAATATGTTTAATAATAGATAGTGGGTGATTTAATATGTTTAATAATAGATAGTGGGTGATTTAATATGTTTAATAATAGATAGTGGGTGATTTAATATGTTTAATAATAGATAGTGGGTGATTTAATATGTTTAATAATAGATAGTGGGTGATTTAATATGTTTAATAATAGATAGTGGGTGATTTAATATGTTTAATAATAGATAGTGGGTGATTTAATATGTTTAATAATAGATAGTGGGTGATTTAATATGTTTAATAATAGATAGTGGGTGATTTAATATGTTTAATAATAGATAGTGGGTGATTTAATATGTTTAATAATAGATAGTGGGTGATTTAATTGAGGATGTATGTAAATAGGGTTAGTATTACATTTTTCATATGGTGAGTAAGTACTATTAACTAAGTCAAGTGTAACATCTAGAAAGTCAACTTTTTGAGGTTGGTATTTACTATTGCTTTAAGATTAAAGTTCTTCAATATTCTATGTATGTATCACCTACCTTAAAAAAGAATCTGTTTGTGCATGATCTGCCAATGAAAACTTAGAGAAAATTGTTAGCACAAAAAGAGAAGCTATGCTAATTTTCTTTCCTTCCTGTCTGGCATGGCCAATCAAAAGATTGCTCAGTGAATAAATGCCATTGCTTTTGCTTACTGGGAGAGACCATTTTTGTACTTGGTGAGTGAAAGTTCATTTTTACTGTTGTGGGGGAAGGATGAATTTCTGACCCTGTTTTTGTTATTTTGTTGCTGGCTGGACTGTTCACACCAGATTGAACTTAGTGTTGGCACACGGACTGACCAAGTAGATAGTGCTACTGTCTTTTGAAATTTATAAAATCTTTCTATGAAAATAATTTTTCAAGAAAATAGGATTCTCAAATCCAATAGCTGTTACCAATCTTTCCAGTATTGATGAGGTTTCTTTCTTAAAATTACATTTGAAGTTGTGTAATGTCAACATTCTGATTGTCATCATTTTCTATTTCTGCTATCCATTTTAGTTATTGCTGATGTTGAAAGTCTTTCATGTGATGTGGTTTCTGTTATTTGGTACAGTTCTTTGTGATTCTGTATCATCAGTCCACAATGTTCAAAGAAGAATTGTATTCACCAAGTCTCTCAAGCTTTACTTGATCAAAGCATTTTTTTAACCACTGGATTTGGTGCTATGTATGACATCTGTATGAAAGTTTTAATCTCATGAGGCTATTTAAGAACATTACTTGACTTTTCAGGTTAATGCTTTTAGTTTTTTAGTAATTCACTGGAATTAATCAACGTCTATATCAACTGGGTCATGTGTCCTTGATCCAAAGAGTTGTGAGTTCAATACTAGGCGGTGATGAACAAATAACTTAGAGAATTAAGTTAAAGGAAATTAACTCATGGCTACCAGAAGTAGTTTTGTACAAGGCGTGAGAATGATATACCCGAGTGATTGTAATAAAGAGTTTGGATTGAAATTCCTAGCACCTGAAGAAGGCCGGAGTGTAAAACTGCCAAAATGTCGTAAACATGGCAACAAAGATGAGGACAATAGTCTAAATAATGTAAATAGCATAAATTATGGTTTTATTGAGAATGTTATTATTGGGAAATAATTTTTATATTATTTTTAAAGAAAAGCAATTTTTGTTTATATGTTACTAGCAGTATAGCCTGGCATTGCTTGGGTGTAATGAAAGCTTTAAAACTAATCCATGGTCCTGGAGCTCAGACTCTTTGGACGTTGGCATGAAAGACGAAAAAAGCAATAGTTGTTTCCAGTTAAAGTGAAACCGTAGACTGAAAGAAAAATGAATGGATGTAAGTCAAATTTTGATTTCCTGGTATCGATATCAAATAAGTATTGTTCATCGTAAACTGAATTTTGAAGGCTAAGTCCTCTAAGTAAATGGTATCATGACTGAGACTAAGAACTACAATTATTCCAACTTGGAGCCAAACCCGAAGCAAAAACTAAAATAAAAGGGCTGAAAAACTGATTTTGATCAGACCCAGTAGGATATCGGGGTATCGATTTCCAATATCGGAGTCAAATAAGTCATCCAAGGATAGAACTGCAACCTTGAAACTTCTGAATATCGTTCCTTATGTCTGTCTATGAGTGTATGAAATTTGATTAAAATCGGACCACTCCTTCTATAACCTGATTTTTTTCGATTTTCAATATTTATCGGTGGTACCTCGACACAAAACCTGGCTAAGAACACTTGCAGATACTTATAGTACAACTGTGTAAATTTTCAAGAAAATCAGTTCAGCTGTTTCAGAGTCTATAGGTAACGGACACACACACACACACACACACACACACACACACACACACAGATAAAGTTCCATTTATATATAAGTTTAGATTACATTAAGGTTTGGTCATCAGATCTATAAGTCTCGGGTGACAATAGGGCCAGCTAAGGCACCTTTTTGTAGATGCCTGCTTAAGCACATTTATGTCTTTTCAACATCCATAGAACCAACCTGGACTTTAACATATAATCTGATGTGATCAGTAGTTGAATAATGGCTGTACACTAAAATCCTTGCATAGTATGCTAGATCAGGTGTTTGCAAATTTTGAAGGCATTTCTAAAATTTGAACATTTGATTTCAAAGGCTTTTTGAATTCCTTTCATTTTATAGTGGCTTTTGGGAGTTTTTAGGGGTTTTTTAATGCTTTTCTCGGTATGTTGTATCAATAATAGTCAGACAAATATGTCGGTCTGATTGAAAAATAGAATTCTTGAATAAGAGAATGAATCAATCCATAATCCTTGAAAATATCATATTATTGAATTTTGAAATATCAATTTTGTAATTTTGAAGAAATCACTTGGAAAAATTACCACTTTTTAATGATTTTCTGTCAAAATAACTTGACAAAAAAGAAAAAAAACTACCCAAAAACAATGATTTTACTTTCAAAGAGGCAATGTTTCGAACTTGGAAAATATTAAAAAATCTTCAAAGGCAGGACATGCTACAAATATACAGGGGGCTACAAATATACAGGGAGCTACAAATATACAGGGAGCTACAAATATACAGGGGGCTACAAATATACAGGGAGCTACAAATATACAGGGAGCTACAAATATACAGGGGGCTACAAATATACAGGGGGCTACAAATATACAGGGGGCTACAAATATACAGGGGGCTACAAAATCAGGTATAGAGTAAGTAATATACCAGTATTGCAATAGTGGTTCTAAGATTCATATAATGCTAGAGTAAATTTAACACATTTTTATTATAGTCCAAAAATAGGTAAATAGTAATTATTTTACTAGTGTTTTAATAATGGTTCTAAGATTGAACTAGCATCTTTATTATAGTACAAAAGATCAGCCAAATACAGACGCCAATTCTACTCCAGCAGCTTCTTTTCTCACACTTCCCACCTGTGAAACTCGCTTCCATATTCTTGCTTTCCTGACGACTACAACCTCCAGGAATTTAAATGCAATGTCAACACTCATCTCTAAACCACCTGACCCTAGTTCTTTCTACACCACCCCGTATATCCTTTCCTTTCCACCTTTGCAACTGTCATCACACCTGTATTCCCATCCTTCTCTTGCTCCTTTCTAACTGGTTCATCTTTCTCTTCACTCTCTTCAATCTAATCTTTTTACTCTTATATAGCTCCCTGCACATCAGTGGCATTACCACCTTGCTCAGGGGTGATACGATTTTTAAAAAAAAAAAGGTAAATAGTAATTATTTTACTAGTTTTTAATAATGGTTCTAATATTGAACTAATGCTAGAGTGAATTTAATTCATCTTTAATATAATACAAAAGTGGGTATACAGTCAGTATTAAGCTAGCATTACCAGTATAACAATTATTATAATACTGGTTTGAGGATTAATTTAATGCTCGAATGTATTCAATTCATTAAAATCATTTTTAATATTTTATAATTTTTATTTATTAATAAATAATGTTTTGTGGGTAGAGTGTGTGAATGATGGGGGCAAAGTTTGAACAATTGAGGGACTGATATGTTTATTACATTTTGTGTACATGCTTTGTTTTTCATTATGGTATACCTACATTTGCACACCATATATATATATATATATATATATATATGAACACACACACACACACAGAGTAAAAAGAACCTTCAGATATTGGAGGCTATCTACATTAAATCAAAACAACCCACACTTAATAAAATCACATTTCAATCTGGTCACAACACATTAAATTGCATTTAGACATATGGTTCTGTTAACATTTCAATCACATTACAAATTTACTAACTGCCACTGCTATTCAGTGACTGTTATCATCACATAGCAATATTTTATGTCAACACAAGATAATATCATCTTTGATGGTGGATGTTTTTATGTTAACATCCCTGTAATCTCTCTGAAGATGGCTCATCTGAGCCGAAAGCTTAGAACCAGCATAATAAAAAAATTATCCAAATGTTGGAGAATTATTTTTATTTTCTCCCGAAATTAAAACCAAAATACGATGTTTAGAATGGCTCATGATTACACATAATAGACATTCAGTATCTCTTATATTTAACAGTATATGTTTAGAAAATTATCTGCTGCCTCAATACACTATATATATATATATATATATATATAATTATATGGTTATGTCAATTTTACATTGCGACATGGAAATTTCTATGTTTCAAGATTAATTCTCATCATCAGGCAATGTTGGTGTTGTTGTGCAGATGATTTACATTTAAATGACAAATACTTTCGGTTTACTGTGAATGTATGTGGGTGTTTTTTTGTGTGTGTGTGGCTAATCAGAATGGAGATTCACTTTGGGGTTTGACCCCAAAGAATTTCTGTGCTAACCAACTTTTTTCCTCCTTTTTTTTTTCTTTTTTTTTTGACCCTATTCCTCTCTTGTCTGCTTTCCTTCACATTTATCTGATCTTATCATTTTCCCTTCAGTTTTATTACATTTGATGTGGTATTCCTTTTTAGTAGTAGTACCAATCTCCTTTCTCGTCCCCTTTAGTCTATTTGTTAAAGAAAAGATTTTTTCCCAAAAAAACCCGAACTGCTATTTTTTCGCTCCATCTATCAATTTGCTGTAAAGTTTATTATCCTGATACAAAGGGGGGAATTATTTAAAAGAAAAAAGGAAAACTAACTTATTCTATTTTTGGCTTTATTTTTATTTTTACCTAATTTGTTAGCATGTTATTTAATTTAGGTTTTATCCATTTTCTAATGTGAATAATTTACAATGTCTACATATGACATTAATTTCGTTGCGTTTATTTAATAAATATTTATTTTTAAGGGATCTAATAAGAAATAGTTTTTCATATAAGTATAATGAACATGGTTCATTTAAGGATTTACATGTTTTAGCTTCTTTTAGGATTTTCCACTTTATTTTGGGTGTCTTTTTTGTTTCCTTTAGGTACCAATGATATCTTGATAGGGATGTTCTATTTCTGTATTTGCTATTATTAAATGAAGAGGTATACTGGTAAATTATCTGCTTTAGAGTGTTTTTAGTACTCCCTATATAGACTTTTATATTGTTTGGGTTTTCCTTCATCGATATTTCGCATTTGATTCCGTCAAACACCTATTTTCTGGCGGACAATTTATGGAGTTTTTTCAATTACATTTTTTCTTGTCTAAATTGTTATTTTCTGTTGTCTGGTTATTTTTACTGGTTTTGTTGAATTTTTTAAAAATATTATTATTGTGGTTTTTTATAATTTTTTTCTAGATTATTCATACAGCTGTAACTTAATTTTATAGTGTTTTTATTAAAGATCTTACTTAGTGGATTTTTCTCCGGGAAGTGTTTCCTATTATATTGAGCACTGTTTATAATAAAATAAATGCCAGAGCACTCAAAATATAAAAAAACTTGAGTCCTCTTTACTTGAATTATATATATAGTGATTTTCTATCCGTAGCATAGATGTGGCACAAGGCCGAAAGTAAGGGGCACCCAGTGAGGATCGAACTCACTACTCAATTGTAATGATTCTAGATAAGCTTACTAACCATTACACCACCTCAAGGTGTCCACTATATATATATATATATATATATATATATATATATATATACACACATATAAATAAAATATAAATTGTCATTTAACTGATGTTGTATTCCATGTCTCAACTCTGGAATTATGCAGACAAATATTTTTGTAATTGCTCAGTCCAC
This sequence comes from Ascarosepion bandense, assembly GCA_037127315.1. Classification (NCBI taxonomy): domain Eukaryota; kingdom Metazoa; phylum Mollusca; class Cephalopoda; order Sepiida; family Sepiidae; genus Ascarosepion; species Ascarosepion bandense. The sequence goes on from JBBBDQ010000882.1 coordinate 2,238,406, forward strand.
TAGTCAGAAGATTTCAGTGATTGACTACAGATTTTCTTATTTTTCATTATTTTAAATTAAATTTGATATAATTTATTCAGGAGGCTGCTATTATTGGTTTAGGTTGATATATTTTTTCTTTTTCTATCTTTTTTGGTGTGTGTACATGCTTACAAGGATGTGCAGTGGATATTGGCTCGGAACAAGAAATCGGGGAGCCGAGTTCAAATGCCAGTTAAATTCATTGCATTCACTTACTAACAAATACCCTTGGGAAAGGTATTAGTCTGTCTCTTTCTTCCAGTTATGGGTTAAATAACAAGACAGATTGGGTTCTATAGCCTTGGCTGGCAACCAGTCTACTGCAGAAAGTAATGGCAACCTACTGCGGGATAATCTTCTGCCTAATCAGTCATGTCTCTTTCGAGACATGATCGCCCAAGCATGTTTGACGTATGTCACTTAACTGACTGACATGCTTACATGTTAAATGTCGAGGCTATTTGTCCTTTTCATAATTTTCTTGTCTTCATACACTTTCTCCCTGTTTCTTTACCCTATTTTTCTCTTTTCTGCATTGATTAGCTAAGATAATGTAGCAATATCATTTCAAGTATCACAAGTAGAACTTTATTTTTGTGGAGATGGGGCTAATTCACTTTTTTGAACGATTGGGTGTTTTTGTTTTTTTTTAAATTAGGCTTATTTTGGTAAATATAATTATTCAAACCAGTAGATGAAAACAAATACATTTACTGTTTAATGAATAAGCAGTGCATCTACTCCGATATGGGTATCCATTAAAAATGACAAATAACATTTACACTATTTACATTGTTTGGACTGTTGTCTTCCTTTTTGTTACTACCTTCAATGTTTCGCCATTGTACACTTCTACCTTCATCAGGTGATTGGAACTTCAAACTGAATCCTTAATTTCCTTCACCAGGGTAGATTGTTCTAGTTCCATGAGTCATGCTACTTCCAGATGTCTAAGTATCATTTATCTCCCTTTAACTTAAATCTCTTATTTTTTTTTGTTCACCTTTGCTGTAGCCAGATATTGAACTCACAACTCTTTTGGGTTACATCACTGGATTCAGCCAAAATTTTTAACAACTGGACAATGTAGATAAGACATTATTTAATTAGAAAGGTTTTAATTGCTTTTATAAATAAGACATATTATGGACACTATTGTTTTAAGAAAAAGTTGACATTTTACAATAATTGTTTTCATTTTTTTATATTTTAAACTAATTTTTAAAGTTTTAAATCTTTTAAAATTGTGTATTTGTAGCAGTTATTAAGTAAAAAATACATTTAATAATCATAAATCTTGTTAGCAACCAATGGTAGTTTAAAAAGAATTTTGAATTTTTTTTGTGTGTGCAAATATGGTCATTATTGTAATTACAGACATTATCAGAAAATAAGAGCAGTACTTTGGCTTTAAGTAGACTTAAAGCCAAAGTACCTAAAATTCAGTAAAATATTAGATTTCTTAAATTTTTAAGATTACTGGGTAGTTGAAAAAATTACATAAAAAAGCACTCATGTTAAAGTTATTTCTACAAAAAATATGTCTATCAAGATAATTTTCAGCACCTCTTAAAAATGTGTACACACATTTTTTTTATTCATATCACCCCGAGCAAGGCGGTAACGCCACTGATGTGCAGGGGGCTACGTAAGAGTGAAAAGATTTGAAAAGAGAAAGCCAGAAACCACATCCTAAACAGGGAACAAGGGATGAGCCTCTTCACCTGTTCAATAGATGTGGGTGGAGTGTGAACCGAGCGATATTTTAGTCTATCTACTCCAATTGAAAAAAAAAGAGAAAAGAGAGTAAAAGATTGGAAAAGAGTAAGCCGGAAACCACATCCTAAGCAGGAAACAAAGGATGAGCCTCTTCACCTGTTCAATAGACGTGGGTGGAAAAAAAAAAATATATATATATATATATATATATATATACTAGCAGTATAGCCCACTGTTGCTTGGGTGTAATGAAAGCTTTAAAACTAATCCGTGGTCCTGGAGCTCAGACACTTTGGACGTTGGCACGAAAAACTAAAAAGCAATAGTTGTTTTCAGTTAAAGCAAAACCGTAGACTGAAAGAAAAATGAATGGATGTAAGTCAAATTTTGAAGTTTGGTGAGGATCAGATAAAAATTGAGGATTTGTATAAAGGACATACAGACAGATAAACAGACACACACACAAACATATATTGCCTTGTGTATGTGTATATATATATATATATACATATATATATATATTATTGATTTTCTGCACTATTGTAAGAACTGCAACCTTGAAACTTCTGAATATTGTTTCATATGTCTTTGTCTATGTGTGTATCAAATTTGATTAAAATCGGACCACTCCTTCTATAACCTGGTTTTTTCAATTATCAATTTTTGATATTTATCGGGGTACCTCAACACAAAACCTAGCTAAGAACACTCGCAGACGCTTATAGTACAACTGTAAATTTTCAAGAAAATCGGTTCAGCCGTTTCAGTGTCTATAGGTAATGGACACACACACACACACACACACAGAGACAAAGTTCCATTTATAAAATAAGTTTAGATATATAGATATATGTATGCAGGTTTCATTATAAATGACAGACAAGGTATTATGGTTGTTATTTATATAATTTTTCATGTGATCTTGTAAATATTTTTTTCTTTTCAGTACATAAATTACATAAAAATTGTTGAAACATTTTATTTTTCGAAGCACTGTCAGTTATATTTTTACTCGTTATCAAGAATGAATTTTATTTTACTTATAACTGAATATGCATGAGTCATGTGTATGTTATATATTCCAGACACAGTAAGAACATTGTTGGCATTTTCGTATTCGATATTATTAAGTGTTTGATTTTTCTTCTTTCTTTCCATTAATAAGGCTTTCCTTATTTTTAGCCATTTCTGTTCCTATTTGTATTATCCATGAATATGATAGGGGTCGTTTGGTAGATCTCCATGTGTGTTCAAATGAGGACAAACTGAACTATGATCAGAGAGGAGCAATATGAGTTTTCTGATCAAACTGGTTGTGTTTATATATATATATATATATATATATATGTGTGTGTGTAAAAATATACTCAGTTATGATTTGAGATTAAGGACAGGATGGTTATATAAAATAAGGACAAGAGGAAAACTATTTTAAATCATCTACGTGTTTTGTCCTGTGATGGACTTTATCAAGGCAAAAAGACGAAATGAGCTTTATTCTAAATTACATATCTACAAACAATGTCAGCAACCACAAAGTCACTCACAAATCATTTCAAAAGATTAACAGAATATTTTAGTTTTTAGAATTCCTTTATATGTAGTGCAAAGTCATGAGATATTAAAATGAAGGGAATTCAATTGTTTTCTTTGAAACTTTATTATGTATGTTAGTCTGTTTTAGAATTCCTTCATTTCGTCTTTTTGCCTTGATAAAGTCCATCACAGGACAAAATGTGTAGGCAATTTAAAATACAGTTTTCCTCTTGTCTTTATTTTATTTAACCATATATATATATTTTTTTTTTTTTCTAAACATATACTGTTAAATATAAGAGACAATGAATGTCTATTATGTTTAATCATGAGCCGTTCTAAACATCGTATTTTGGCTTTAATTTCAGTTGAGAATAAAGACAAAAATTCTCAATGAGGTTCCACTGAAATTTCTTGGTGTTAGGATCATTTAATGCTGCGGCATCATGTAACTTAAATTTAGTGTATCGAGGCAGCAAGTAATTTTCTAAATGTATGCTGTTAAATATAAGAGTTAAATGGGAGAATTTTTGTCTTTATTTTCAACTGAAATTAAAACCAAAATACGACGTTTAGAACAGCTCATGATTAAACATAATAGACATTCATTGTCTCTTATATTTAACAGTATATGTTTAGAAAATTATTTGCTGCCTTGATACACTAAATATATATATATATATATATATATATATATATATACACACACACACACACACACCCTTGTGTAAATTAATAGAAACAACTGCTTTAGTTTCCTTTCTTTCACCATGCAGTCAGTTTTAGACTCACTGAAGTGACAGGGTGTAATCTATTTCTACTTTTTTCTCAGATTAGTTTATTTGCAACAATATGAATCTATTTTTGGGGTGTATGATGAAATTTGTTTGGCCTTGAAAAATATTGTGTCATCCGTGATTGAATCAGATTTTTAACATTATTGTCCCAACTGTTAATTAGTTGTCCTGTGGCCATTGTCAGTGATAGGTGTTACTCTAATGAAGCATACAAAAATTCTAACCTTCCCAAACTCACTGGCAAACCTTGCAGAGAGATTGTGGATATTGTTGGTGTCAGCCTTTTAACTGTCAGTTGTGTCATCAAGGTGAAGAAACAAACTGGATTCGTCAGTCCAAAAAGTAAAGAAAAATGCTGTCGGGAGAGAAAAACAACACCAAGTGATGTGATTAGGGAAAGTGTGAAAGATCCTAGGAAGGCATTATTCCTTTTGTTTCAACTAATTTTCACAAGGGTGTATTTCATAAAGTAAAGATTATATGCAATACTTTTCAAATTGTTTCTTGCTTGTTTCTCAGCTATTTGAAAAAACTCTCTTAATATTTTCAATAATTTGTCTTTCAAATGAATATTCATGAATGTTTGACCATTCTGGATTCTTCCTAAATTTTGTCGTTGCCTGGTGACAATATATTTATTTTAATCTATACACCCCCAAGCAAGGCAGTACTTCCACTAGTGCACAAGGGTTTACGTATGAGAATAGTGAAAAGAAAGAGGAACAAGATGCAGAGTGGGGAGGTCAAGGAAAGGATAAAAGAAAGATGGGAATCAAAGGGATAAAAGATGGTAATTGATATTGCACTTAAACTCTTGGTGATTGTAGCTATCAGAGAAGCATGTATACAGAAGGAAGTTCCAAAGGCAGGAAGTGCAAGAAAAAAACCGATAGAGGCAATTACATTTGACCAGCTTACGGCCATAACACATTGAATACACCGGTTCTTGCTCGATCACCAAAGTTAAGTAACGTTGAGCCTGGTCAGTACTTAGATGGGTGACCACTTGAGAATACCAGGTGCTGTAAGCATTTAGTGACGGATGTGCATTGTGGTGCAGTGGATATCGGCTCGGAAAGAGAAATCGGTGAGCCGAGTTCGAATTCCAGTTGAATACCCTGCATTCACTTAAGCGCTGGTACCCTTGGGAAAGGTATTAATCCGTCCCTTCCCTCCAGTTATGGAGGGTAGGACTTGGGGACCCTGCCCTTAAAAACAAATCCCAATGAATTTTGGTACTTGAAAAGAAAAAAGTATTACTAGACACAAAACTTATATAAAAAATAATTAAAATAAAATAATTAAATACTGTAAATACATCATCTCAGCTCATCTCAGAAATATAGACATATGAAAATGTTTAGTTCTTTATGAACAATTCTAACAAGTTCATAACCACCTTGAAGCATGATTGTTACCAAATTATGGCCTAATGTCTGAAAAATCTATATAATAGCCCACTCTGTGTTGGTTACAATGACTTATGACTTTGTGTTAATGACGTCTGAATAGTTTCTTTTATGTGATTTCAATCACAAGACTTGGTATTATTTTCAAGCACTTTCTGATGATGTTACATGCTCAGATTGACTCCTCAAGTTGATATTAACAAGAAGTCACCTCTTTGACAAATGAACCATGGTGAAATTCAATCCTCAGTCTCATCGTATGCATTCTAACGTCCTAACCAGTCAGCCATGCACCTAATAGAAGTTATTGACCAAACAGTGGAAATGGTTGGCTGAAAGGGAACTTTTATAAATGCCACCAGATGAATGTTATTCCTACTTCATTTTTTTTTCCTTAACAAAAAAAAAGGATTATATTTCGCCTGACAATTCTTAGCATTTGGCATGACATATTTATGTGAAAAGACATTTTTAAAGAGGAAACATACTAAATCTGAATATAGGCCAGTCTTAACTGATTAAAATTTACTATTAATTTTGGGTCCTGGGTATGATGGTAAACTGCATCCGGCAGTGAGGTCTCTGATTCTGAGGTTGTGTGGAGCATGGAACCACCTCTTAATTGCTGTTGTTCTCACATCCACCCTGACCTGAAGTGGTAGCACCAGTTAGGGTCCCAACTATGGACAAATACTTAACCCCTAAACTGGGGTCAAAACACTATGATAATATAAAAATAGACTTTTATAGAAATATATGCATAAAAATAGACTTTTATAGAAAAATATATATTTTTGAAAGAAAAATATTACCAACAATACCTTTTTGAATACAAAATTAAAAAACATCTTCAGTTTTCCAAAATAAAAAAAAGTTATTTAAAATCTGACTAAATCAACTTTCTCACTATAATCAAACATAACAAATACCTTAAAACCCCACATTTTTGGCATTAGATGACCTACAGAGGTTGATATGCCGTAAAACAAAACTCAAACTATCAATTTTGATGTTAGAAATCACAAATTTTGAATAATGAAATGCTAGAAAAAAATACATTTTGTACTCCATGTATATCTTTCCTCTTTAAGAGAACTGCTAAAAAAAATGTATTTGAGTTTAGGTTTATTTGTTATGGAACAATTTACTTTATACGGTTCAAAATAAATAAAACAAATATATTGCTTTATATGAGCTTAAGTCACTGATGCCTCCTCAACAGGTGTATACTCGTGCAACCAGGCTGGCAACTGGGTCCCACCCATTCACAGTCAGGTTAGCCAAACGCAGACGACAATTCTACTCCTTCAGCTTCTTCTCTTGCACTTCCCGTCTGTGGAACTCACTCCTGTATTCTTGCTTTCCTGACGGCTACAACCTCCAGAAATTTAAATGCAAAGTCAATACTCATCTACTAACCACTGGACTCTAGCTCTCTTCCCTCCCGTGTATAACCTTCCCTTTCTCTCCACCTACGTATCTGTCATCGCACCTGCTTTCTCAGCTTTCTATTGTTCCTTTCTAACTAGTTTGTACTCCTCACTCTTTTCTAATTAATCTTTTTACATTTATGTAACCCCCTGCACATCAGTGGCGTTTCCGCCTTGCTTGGGGTGAATTGATTAAAAAAAAAAAAACATATATATATATATATATATATATATATATATAGTATGTTTTAATTTAAGAGTAAATCCCATGTCACATTTCTAAGAATGAATATTAGTGTAATAGACTTTGGTTTCGATCTGTTTAATTTAAATTAGTTTAAATTTTTTTTCTGTCTTGTGCTCTTTTTCTTTCTTTTTTTCTCTTTTTTAGGTTTATCTTTCTAATTTTTCTTTTTCTATATTTAATTATAATTTTTATTTTTTAGTAGTTTTGATTATCTTAATCGAATTTTTAAATTAATATGAATTTTTAAAATAATAGTAATAGTAGTTATTTTTCCAAATTGTATTAAAATTATGATGTACAATTTATTTTCGTACTGTAAATATATCCCATTATATTTTTCACATCATGTTTCTCTAAGAAAACGGACAAGTAGTTAGAGACTCTATTTCCATACATTCTCTGGATACTGTTTATTTTTATTGCATTTCTTTGTCTTTTCTTTTTTTCTCTTTTTTTCTCTTCTTTTCATTAATTGTCTTCTTTTCCTTTATCCTTGCTTTTTTTTCTATTCTTTGGGGTTCTTTGTAAATGAGTGAGAAACTTCGTAAACAAATGTCTATTCTAAATATGAACATGTGCGCGTCTGTGTAAAATAATATTTAAAAAATTTTTTTTGTGGGGATATTTTGAGGATCAACTGTTGTACCATTTGGGTCTGACGAGCCGCTGTAATAATATCATTATGTGGTGAAATATGTATTACCTACTGTAATAAATCAAAAATCTTTTCTAAAAACAAATACATACATATATATATATATAAACCAAATAATATATTAGTCCGAATAATGTAAATACTACCTCATCTCAAAAATATAGACAAATAAAAAAAAAATTAAGTTATCATACTTTTATATCTCCAGGTTTTTTTCTTTTTGTTTGTGTTGGCCTGCACTAGCAATCTAGTTCACATGCAGTGCTTGTTGCAATATATTTGAGAAGATAAATAAAATTGCATACAAAATATTTAGATGTGCCAGTTGCTCACTGTTCAGTAAATTCATCTGAATTTTACTAATTTAAAAGAAGGTAAAAGAATTTTGTCCTACCCAATGCAGAAAAGTTTCTTCCTTCCCGCATTAAGTAGATTTTAGTTAAAATGAATACTTAAAGGCTGTTCTTGATATTTTTTATCACCAGTTACTGTCCTGTAAAAATAATATCTTTTCTTCCAATGTGTCATCCAAACATGTCAATTGCTTCTTGTAGCACTTTACAGTTAGTCTGTCTCAAAGTATCGGTTGATTAAATGTCATGCGTGAAACACATTTGGACGATCATGTCTTGCAAGAGATTTTACTGACTGTGCAGAAGATTTTTCTGCAGTAGATTGTTGCCAACCGAGACTGTAGAATATAATCTTTCATTCTATTTAACCCATTGCTGGAGGGAGAAGCGACGGATTCATACCTTTCCCAAAGTTATTTGTGCATATGTGAATGCAACAAACTCAACTGGAATTCAAACTTGGCTCTCAGATTTCTCATTCCAAGCCAATATATACTGCACCAAAATACACATATTTTGAATCTCACCAAATACAAAGATAAACATTTTTTTTAAGTCCAAGCAGATTCTATTTTAGGTGTTAACAACTGTTTTTTGTTAAAAACTATTATATATCTATTTTGTGCATTAAAAACTGTTATGTAATACTTTTGAGTGTTTTTTTTGTTTTGTTTTGTTTTTTTTTTCAAAAAATATCTACTTTCTCTTCCGAAAAAGACATGTTCTTTTCCACTCAGTATACTAAGACTTGATCATCTGCACAAACAGTTAAATGCAAAGAACACTTGTAGCTACTTCTAAGATGTTTCTAACATTAGCCAAAAGTTCTAAGATTGTTTGACTCAACTCAATCATTAAATCAATGTTTTTCAGCTGGTTTTTTTTTTTAGTTTTTTTAGGTGCTAAAAACTAATATATATCTATTTTTGGCATTAAAAACTGTTATATAACACTTTAGAGTGTTAAAAACTTATACATCAATTTTAGGTGTTAAAAATCTGTTCTAGATATAAATACAATCTTTTTGATTATTACAAGTTTTTTTATCACAAGTAACTGCTTTTTATTTTTTTTCCAAAAATAACTACTTTCTGTGCCAAAAAAAGACAATGTTCTTTTCCATTTAGTATGCTAAGAACACTTGAAGGTACTTCAAAGATGTCCCTAACATAAGCTGAAAGTTATAAGATCGTTTGACTCAACTTAATCATTAAATCAATTTTTTTCAGCTGGCAATGTTGCTATTCAACTTTTGCACATGTGTGACATTAGATCACATCATCAATTGACTGGGAATACAACTAAATTTAGTGTGTAAGAACAAGCATCAAGTTAATCTTGGACACAGGCCAAACTGTCCGTGTAGATCAATTTGAGCTTTGTTGTCGTAAATGGCTACCTATGTTCAAACGACGAGCACACGCATACGAGCACTACTGAAAAAAAGGTTTCTGTTGTTACACTACACAAAATCAGTATCGGTACCTAAATTAAAAAAATGTTGAAAGTAAATTTTTTTTTAAGAAAAGCAAATAAAATAATTGTACATCATAACTTAGCATCTTTCAAGAAAAAAATGACAGATGAAAATAGATAATACTACTACTAATAATCTTATATATATATATATATATATATATATATATATATATACTTTTGGAAGCTAAAGGATTCAAAACAGAAACCCAAAGTAAAATGGAAAATCCTAGAAAAAACTAGAACTTGGAACTCACTTAACGACATCTGCCCTTTATGTCTAAGTGAAAAACTACACATTCTTCAGTACTAACAGCAATGATTTATTAAACTGTAGAGACGAATTAGCAGTAATATGCAAACATCACAAATATTTCTCGCTAAAATTTACGTAAACAAAAAAACACCCCCCCCACGACCCCCCCCAAAAACACAAAAAATACACACAACCAACCCTATAAATAAACAGAAAAAGAAAACAAACCCTATACAATACCAACAAAAAATAATGCAGTTGCAGCAGAATAGTAGATAATTAAATAAAAATATCGATAAAAAAACAAAAAAATCATAAAAAAACAAAAAATGCACACACCCCAATACAAAATAACATAAATTAAATTAAGAAGAAACCAACCCCAAAACAAAACAACACTTACCAACGCCTAAACCAAATAACAACAGGAAAGGTGCCAGCAGCCTAAACCCTCACAAGATGAATAGATTAACCTATCCTGAACTCAGCCACAAACAAACACTTAACCTTAAGACCTTAAAAAGGTCAACAGAACTCAAAATACAGACCAACCCCTCTAACACCAAAAAAAAAAACAAATCCAACACAAATAAACGGGCTTTTCAACTAGATAATTCTCATTTCTAAATAATCACCTGAAGATGAAGCCAACCACATAATGGATTGGCTTCGAAACGTGAACATTTTTGTGTAGTGATACTATGAATTTATAAAAACATTATAACAACCATTAAGTGGATGTTGAGGTCAACAACCAATGACAACAGTTTGTTCTATGCTTAAATGCAATCTTCAGGCCATGTGTTTTGCATTTTGGCTCAACTATTTATATAATGCATCATGGGTAGTAAGGGTTTTTGTATTATCCTAACAGTTATTGGGTTTTGGGTGGTAATGGTCATGTTTCAAAATATTCTTAAAGCAGTTGAGCAGAAATAATTGTGCATCTGAATGAATTTATTTGTAATTATTTTATAGTATTGCTCATTATTTATTATGGATTACATTATTGTTTGTTGTTGATCATCATTTATTATTTGCTTGTGTTTATGTGTCCATTTATAATTTATTTATCATTTACTTAACTGTATTCTTATCGATAAAATTGACAGTAAAATATGCAATATAAAAATCATAGTTTACTTAATTTTTATTGTATGTGTAATTTGCAGTTTTGTATACTCTCAAAGACGAAAAAGATTCTTCAATTCAGGAATATTTTCTGTCCTTTTCCACCACTTGAGGATTGTGATACCTCCCATAAATCATGAGAACGCTAAAGACTGCAAGTCATTAAAAGTTAAAGAACGTATTTATTTATAAATATATATATATTTACACATTACTCTTTAGTAATGAATTGAGTTCACCCAGTAGGTGGCCGAGTGTATGCATTACACACACACACACACACACACACATATATATATATATGTATAACATGCTAAAATTTCCTCCTCTTTCATGCCATATGGCAATAGCTTAGGGAGTAGCCACTCTGACATCAAATCGGTGAGTTTCAATCTCAGCTCGAAGCAAGTGGATGTCTAGCCACACTGATACAGCAAAACAGGTTTGTATGTGGATGACTAATAATATATAAATATATATATATAAATGTTAACTTTTCGTTATACTCGTTTCGAAAAACCCTCCAAGCACATATGCGGAAAGAAAAAATGGTGATAAAAAAAGAACGAGCTAAGCACCCGAACATCAGTCAAAGTACGCAACCCAAAGAAAAAAACCCGAGACGAGTAACCTAAAACAAAAAGTGCTCAATACGCAAGTAGAGCAAACAAAATAAATAACTAACCCAGAGAGCCAACGAACCTACCAAGGTTTCACCAAATTGGATCTTCAGGGAAAGTTGGCTCTCGAGGTTAGTTATTTATTTTGTTTGCTCTACTTGCGTATTGAGCGCTTTTTGTTTTAGGTTACTCATCTCGGGTTTTTTTCTTTGGTCTGCGTACTTTGACTGATGTTCAAGTGCTTAGCTCATTCTTTTTTTACATCACCATTTTTTCCTTCCATGTAAGTGCGACAAGTTTACATTTATATCCAGCGTCTGTAATATTTAAAAAAAATTTTTTTTCTTTAGTTTCTTTCTTTTTCCCTCCCTTCCTTCTTTTATCTCTCTTACCACCTTTTTTCCGTGTTGCTTAAACTTGCGTCGATTTAACACGGCTGTCTGTTACATTCTCCCTTTTTTTTGCGAACCCAGACGATGTCAATTTTCTTCTTTTCTTATTTATTTGATTTTATTCTATCTTTTTCTTTTTCGTTTTCTTTTTCTTTTTCTTTCCCTTTCTTTTTCTTTTTATTTTATTTTATTTTATTTTATTATTTATTTTTTAATTTCTTTGCAATCTATTTAAAAAGGAAAAGTAGACTAATTTTTCTCCAGTTTCTGAAAGGTTTTTTCTGTTGCTGAGGTGATGTGTCGTCCCCCATGGGGATCTTCATATCGAAATGGCCATTATCTTTGAATTAATCCTTTTTTAATATATATATATATATATATATATATATATATATATATACAAGATATTATGTTACCTTAGGCTCATCAGCCTGTAAGAGCCACTTACAGTTTGATAAGCCCAAGCTGAATGCATGCTTGTTGGTTAAATAAGCATATCTTTTTTATATGATCTTAGCTTGAGTGCTTTATTTTTTACAATCTTTGATTAAGCTTTTGAATTTGGTTTAGTGACACTTTCAGCTATGAAAAGTGTAATCCTATTTGAGATACTTTGTAAAATCATAAAAATAATTTGTCAACTATGACTCATATAATGTACATTTTTCTAAACCTATTTTTGTTACGATGTTTTTCATGTAGATCAGAGATTACAATTTTTTTTCTTTCTTGTTTTAAATACTGTCGCTTCAGGTTACAAATAATCATGGCTCTCCACAGCTTTACTGTGTCTTCCCAAAATGATTTGAATTTATAATTGGGCACTACTTAAATAGAGTGGTTCACACATAATATATAAGGACATTTTTTTATGGGTAATAATTTTTGTACATAAGCATTTTTCATACATAGGTGGTGACATTTGTCAGAATTGAAAAATATTAATTTTTAAGAATTATTTTAAAAGTGGTGATCCTATTCATAATATTGATACCATGGAATTCCCTTCCATATACTTGCTTCCCTGAAAACTACAATCTTCAAGACTTTAAATGCAAAGTCAATTGCCATCTATTATCTCCTTGATTCGCATCCTTTCTATGACAACCCTTGTATTATGTTCTTCTTCATTTCCACTCTACTCTCATGCGGCTCTCTTCACACCTGTATTCTCATCCTTCTCTTACCCACTCTCTCTAACTTGTTCCTCTTTCTCATCACTCTCCTCTTAATGTCAATTGCCATCTATTATCTCCTTGATTCGCATCCTTTCTATGACAACCCTTGTATCATGTTCTTCTTCCTTTCCGCTCTCTTCACACCTGTATTCTCATCCTTTTCTTACTCATTCTCTGACCCCCCAGTAACTTGTTCCTCTTTCTCATCACTCACCTCTTCTGTAACCCCTTGCACACCAGTGGCACTTCTGCTTTGCTTGGGTTGAAATAATTAAAAAAAGTATAAAATCAATCTGTTTTTTTTTATATTTGTTTATATTTTTGAAATAAGGTATTGTAATTATTTACATTATTACATTGTTTGGATTGGCTTACGGCCATATCACGTTGAATACACCGGTTCTCACTCGATCACCGAAGTTAAGCAACGTTGAGCCTGGTCAGTACTTAGATGGGTGACCACTAGGGAATACCAGGTGCTGTAAGTGTTTAGTGACAGATGTGCGTTGTGGTGCAGATGGATATCGGCTCGGAAAGAGAAAGCGGTGAGCCAAGTTTGAATTCCAGTTGAATACCCTGCATTCACTTAAGCACTGGTACACTTGGGAAAGGTAGTAATCCATCCCTTCCCTCCAGTTATGAGTTAAATAACAAGGGTAGGACTTGGGGACCCTACCCTAAAAAAACAAATCCCAATGAATCTTGATACTCGAAAAGAAAAAAGTATTATTAGACACAAAACTTATATAAAAACAACAATAATTTGTTGAAAGAAAAAGGTATTATCAGCAATAAATAAAATTTAGTTGGTAATAAATGACCTGCCGAGTTTGATATGCCATAAAAACAAAACAACCAAACCAAACATTGTTTTGGACTGTTCCCCTCATCTTTGTTGCCATATTCACAATGTTTTGGCCGTTGTACACTCTGACCTTTAGTTATCTCCATTTAGCTCAACTTTCTAAGACATTGGGAAGTAGCATGACTCATTGAACCAGAACAATCTACTCAATAAACAAAATAAAGGATTCAGTTTAAAATTTCAGTCACTTGAAAAAGGTATGAGTATACAACAGATAAAACATCATGAATACAGTCCAAGTAAATAATGTAAATCACTGAATTTTTAAACTGTCAAGTTCCAATAGCTCTCGTTTTTTTTTGTTTTTTCTTTTGTAAATGTCAAGTTTGAAACTCTGCTTGCATCATTGATATGTACATTTCTGAATTTTTAAACTTTTTCAAATTTCAAAGATTTTTGTTCAAGAATTTCAAGTTTTTAATATTTCCCATTTGATTAATTAAATCTTTTTAAATTTTTCTGAAAAAAAGAATAGTTTTGTTAAAAAAAATGAATTTCCTCCTTTTTTTTTTTTTAAAAGAGAGGACAAGTATATTTAAGTAGTCCTGATTTTTTTGACTGGCTAATCCCCAAGTCTATAAACCAGTTATAAGTAGATTTTGCCAATTATTAAGCTGCATGTGATATAGCTCATCATAAAGCTGGTCACACTACTTTAAAAAAATTCTTCATTGGCAGAATCTGTCATTTTTCCCTACCAGAGACCATATATGTGAGTAGTTTGTTTCTAATTTATTGATTTAACTATACAAAAGATGTATTTCTTCTGTTGACAAAAATTTTAAAAACATATAGACACTATCTGTTTCTAAAGCAAATGATGTTGACACATATGAACCTTGTCAGTCAAAATTACCAGTGGTTTCAAATACTGAAAATGTTACATTTGATAAAAGGGTAGAAAATTTAAGAAACATCGTATTTGATCATTATGTGTGTAGTTACGTTGAAGACAGTGTGAGTGAACAAGTGAGAATGAATTGAAAGAAATAACATTTTGAGAAATGTTATTTTGGCAAAAATTCTTCTTCTCTGTGCCCTGTCTCTTCAGGACATAGGCGATCATGGATTTCCACGTCTCCTTATCCCTGGTGGCTTTTAGCACGCCTTCTCCTGTTACACCATGCAACCCTTGTTCCATCATCCACCTGATCAGGTCCTTTAAATATGTTATCTGCTGCTTTCCCCTGTCTCTTTTTCCCTCCATCTGGCCTGTTAGTATCAGGTTCTCCAAGCCCTCCTTCCTCATTGCACATCCCAGGAACTTCAGCTGTCTCTTTCTGATGCTCAGTATTAATTTCCTTTTCGTCTCCATCATTTCTAAAACCCCATCATTGCACACATGCTCGATCCATGATATTCACAGCATCCTTCTATAGAACCACATTTCAGTTGCTTCAAGTTTTTCCTTCATCTTTGATGATATTGTCCAGCATTCACTGCCATATTGAAGAACTGACATCACATAGCAATCCAGTACTCTCTTCTTTGTTCCTAGTGAAATTGTCCGGTTTCTTTATACTTTACTCAACTTCTGGAATGCTTCCTTCACCATGCCAATTCGCCTTCGGATCTGTGTGTTGCACTTTTCATCTTCTGTTATAACACTTCCTAGGTATTTAAATTTTTGTATCTGCTTGATTCTAGTATCCCCAACCTGTATTTGGCATATTGGGCTGCCTTTTTTACTGATGACCATGCATTCGCTTTTCTTGCAGTTTATTTGTAGTCCTTTCTTGTAACTCTCTTCAGCTACCTTCTGTAGAAGGTTTTGTAGTTTTCTTTCTGTGTCTGCTGCGTACTGTATCATCATTTCTGTATCATCTGCATACCTTAGATTGTTTAAATTGTGGCCTAGACATATCATTCAAACGAAAATATCAACCTGAAAACTCAGGTCGGGTTCTTAAATACGTTTGTCATATCAAGACTTTCATATGGATATTATGCAAGGCACAAATTTCATTCAGAAATATCTAACGTGTCAGCTGTATGCAACCACTTTCTAAGATCAATGGTGAATAAATTTTTTGAGTGAGTAAAGATCATCCTATTTGAACATTGGTCACTGGCGCTACAGAATCACTACAGAATTGTACAGAAAAATAGAAACCACATCACTTGAGGACTACCAACAGCAACAACAACTAAAATGGATAGCACATATAATTCAAAAAGAAAATAATGGCATAATCAAAATGTTGACATTCCACACCACTTCAAATAAAAGGTTAGGAAGAAAACTGTCATCAATACTGGAAAGTGCGATCACAGCTACTGGACTCGAGAAACCTGTTTTCCTAAAAAATCGATTTCCAAGAAAGATTTTATAAACTTCAAGCAATAAAGTACTGGCTGCTAGGCTAATGAATGCCAAATGTTTTCTTATAGGGAAACAGCTAATATTATCATACTGCTTCTTTTATGTCCCGTGTTCCTTCAGGACATAGGCGATCATGACCCTCCACATCTCCCTATCCCTTGTCATTCTTAATACCCCTTTTCTTATTATTCCACTCAATCTCCACTCCACCATTCAAGTTCATCAAGTGTCATGTGTTGCTTTCCCTTGTCTCTCTTCCCCTCTATCTGTCCCCATGAGCATCAGATTCTTTAAGCCTACTTTCTTCATTACATGTTCTAAAACTTCAGCTGTCTTTTCTTGATCTTAAGTATAAGTTTCTTTCTCATGTTCACTGTCTCCAAAATCTCTTCATGTGTTCCATCCATGGTATCCTCAGCATCCTTCTGTAGAACCACATTTAGGTTGCTTCAAGTCTTTCCTTCATCTTTGATGAGAATGTCCAGCATTCATTGCCATATTGAAGCACAGACATCACATAGCATCCAGTACTCTCTTTGTTTCCAGCAAAATTTTCCTTTCTCTCAATATGCTTACCATTCAAAAATCTACGTAGATCATGTGCAGGGTCCACAAATTGCTCATGAGTGCTATTGAGCTGCATCTGCCTTGCTTTTTAATCCATATCTTTGAAGTTAAGAAATGAATATATGCTTTTTCATAATGGTATTTGTCATAATAATTGAAACTTCAGTGTTCATTCCTGTCGACTGAATTTAATAAAAATACAGGACGTGTATTTCATTCCAATGTATTTCCTTATTTTCCTACCATTAACCTTGATCATTTTTTTTTTTTACATCATATGCTCCCCAACACTCGTATTCTAATTTTGTTAGCAAGACACTTAATCTCTGAGCATTTTCATTTTATATTTGCAGCTGGCATGATTTTTATGGTAGAGTAATTTCTTTATAGGTACACATTATGAATATGTGAATATGTTTAGTTTTATTTTTTTTCCCCCTTCCTTCAAATGTCTGCACACTAGATTGATTCTGCTTCAAAAGCCATATTAGTCATTGAACGAGAATAGCTATTCTTTAAGTCGGTTGACTTCACCTAACAGTAAGAGCCAAACAAATTCACAAGGTGATGAACTGTCTCTTTTCTTCTGTTGACTGGACACACATACTGTCATCAAGAAATGTTTTCTTAAAAACATTATTCAATGACAAACGAAGCAGATGTCTTTCAGTAACAAATTACAAAAAAAAACAAACATGTAAAGCATTTTAGATGATACACTCAAATTTTGTACGATCAGCAAAATTGCATTAATTATCCCAGCCATAAACATCACTGAGTTGTTGTGATATTTAAACTGGCAAACATTACACTCACTTACACATGTTTAGGTGATAGCCAATTTCTACATTATCTAGCTTATTTTTTGACAATGATTCCAAAAATTATTTTTGCTAGTCCACTAAACAGTCATCCATTTTCAAGGATTATTTTCTGTTATACTAATATAATGTTATAATTACATGGAAAAATGCACGTATGAAAAGTAATATTTTTAAGATTATATTGAACCTGGAAAAGCACAGGACAAGTTACTAAACCTGGAAAAGAAAAGGACAAGATATTTTAGTCAAGTAAAAAATAAGAAACTTCTTACTTAAAATATTGCAGCTAAAAATAATTCAAATTTTATTTTTAGCAGCAATATTTTAAGTAAGAAATTTTTTACTTCACTAGAATATCTTCATGCATGCATTTTTCCATGTAATCCATGATTTTTCCAGGCATTGCTATTAATTTAATATAAATTAAATGCTGAAAACTGCATTCAAAAATATTAAAAAGAAAAAAATTTATATGCAATTGATTAAAAAAAAGTAAAAAAATTGATTATTTATAATTAATTCTGATAATAAAATAAGTGATAAGCAAAGTTTGATTGACAAAAATGATAAACGATATCATCAGAATTGAAAACCACCTAAAAAAATATTAAACATAAAAAAGTTATAAAGAATAAAATTTATTATTAGAAGTGTTAGTCACTCACTTATGTAGTTAGTCTCCCTTTTCGAACTTCACGTATTTTGATGTAACATTTTTCTACTTATACCAAAATTCAAATTTTTTTTTCAAAATGTTGATAAGGAGGTTTCTTATTCAACTCTGTAAACTGTTTGAAATTTGAGAACTGAATTAGTGGTGAAGCTTGAAAGCTGCCTAGATTCACTCAATGTCAGACTTAAGAATATATGCAACCACTGCCATGGTTGAATGATAAATGTTATACTAGTATAATAAGTGTTATACTATTGTTATAAATGCTGTAATAAATGTTATATGAGTATGTTATAATAAATGTTATAGTCAATATGGATGTGTGGTGTAACGGCTATTTGATCCGAATAAAAAATTAGAGAGCCGGTTTAGAATTCCAGTTGATGTTATTGCATTCACTTATGCACAAATACCTTTGTGAAAGGCATGAAACCCTCCCTTTTCCCTTCAGCTATAGGTTGAATATTTTACTGCAGGTAGAAATGACAACCTACGGCAGGAAAATCTTCTGCCCTACTCTGTCAGAGATTGAAAGAAACATAATCACCCATGTAACACCCCAGTGGAGGTCCGAACAATTTCTCCGGCAGCCGTTCTCCATGCAGTGATGTTGCCGGGTGTTGGTTGAAAAAGCCGGAGTCTCAAGCTGGGGGTACAAGATAAACTATAAGTAACAAACTTCCACAACTTGGATGAGTTAAATCGATGCTTTATTTCATTTAGAGTTAGTCTTGCAGTTGGGGCAGGCGATGTGACACTCAGTTCTAACTCTAATAAATAGAGATCAAATGCCGAACCGACCGACTCAGACAAATGGAGTTTCCTTACTTCAAGCACACGCCCGGCTGAACTGAACTCCCAGCTGAACTAACTCATCCGCTCGGAAAAATCACTTGTATTTATATTGAAATAATTGGAAGTTCACTAGACCACCAGCTTAAAACAAAAGATAAGCATTGGTCCAAAATTTCAAGGTACTTAAATTTTCCTTCTTTTGATGTGTAAACATCTCGCAGACATCCTGTCTGCACTTAGCCTTAGTATTTTCCAGGATTTTTTTATCTTAATAAAGCTTCCTGTGAAAGCCGTTGGATGTTTTTATATCTCTGACACTTTACCCATAACCAGGCGTTTTTTTTATTGCCTGGAGAAAGGGAAAATTCTATTATCTTTTCTTTATTTTCTTAATGTGTGGTCAAGATAAAGTAAAGAAAGTTTTTGACCTGGTCACCTATCACATCAAATCACTTAGTCAAATATTTTAAATTTACTTATAAAAGAAAAAGCGTTTATTTATTTATTTTTTTCCTTTTCCACTTAGTACTTTTGTTAAATGAAACACGTTTTTAAATTATCTTTCTATCCTTTAACCATTTTTTATTCTTAATCTATTAGAAAATCCATATTTTACAAATCCACCTTAATATACACCTAGTTATTGTGTCACACTCAATCATCCATTACATATGGCACTTGACTAACAGACTATAATAAATAGTTTGTAAGTGCCGTTGCAGATTGTATAAAATTAGTTGAAAGTAAACATAATTGTTCATAATTAATAATACTAAGTTTTGGTTTTATCTATGTTTTGGCTTTTATCACTTTTAAATGTAGGTAATTATTAAATATTTAATAATTCATTGGATGCACATGTTATTGTGCAGTATTAATAAAAGAACCATTCTATTTTTATTTACAATTATTCACTTGGCAATAAATAATAAAAAATAGTATAAAATACATAATTATTTTTAAAACACTAGGGGTGGCCTAATAATTATGGTCAGTAGTGTAAGTACCATCCACAATACCTAAGGTTTAAAATGAATTTTTAAAAATTAAAAATCTTTCTTGAAACTTGAATAAATTAATATTTCCAATAAGCAAAATTCTTTTCTGTGTTTCAATGACTAATTTATATTAACTGGAGAGGGTTTTTGTTTTGAAATTGCTACGATTGCTGATTTTAGCATCATTTTTAGTTGTTTTTCATCACAATGTCACTTTATTAAAAATCTTTGAAAAATAAAATGTACTTTTCTGAAACTTCATTTGAAAAATATTAGCTGATTTAAAGTTTAATTAATCTGATTTGAAACAAATATTATTTTGAGTTTAAAATATCACAGAAATGCATTTTTAACATGGCCATAGCTGTTTAAGTTATTCACAGTTGGATGACAGATGAATGTTTATTTAATGTTTTTCTACAAGGACTACAAGGACTTTATTTGTAAAGCTGAGGATACTATAAACTGAGGATGTGAGCCAAAATGAGATTTTGGACAGAATAGAAACAAAAAGGAAACTAATACTTATCATCAGGAAAAGTTCCTGGAACATGTAATGAGGAAGGATGCTTGAAGAATTTAATACTCAGAGGTTAGACAGAGGGAAAGAGAAATAAGTGAAAGCAGCATATAATATACTTGACGAGCTTGAGCTAGTGGATTGTGGAGCAGGGTTTGTGGGGGTAATAGGAGAAAGGGTGCTAAGAGCTTCAACGGATAGGGAGATGTGGAAAGTCATGATCACCTGTAATAGAAAAAAAAAATCCATGTACCAACGCAAAAATCACTTGCAAATTTGATATAAACAGTCTCAGGCAATGTAGTAACAAAAACGGTCAGAAATCCAACCTTCCTCTCGCAGCAATGAAAATCGCACTTTTGCTCACCAAGCTCAAAAATCGTGCTTTTTCTCTTGAAGCCCAAAAATCTTTCTTCTTCCCAGTAAGTTAAAATGTTGACCTTTATTCACCATGCAATTTTTCTGATTGGGTGCACCAGACATGGAGGGAAGAAAATTAGCATAGCTTTTGAAACTCATAGCAGTTCTTTTTGTGCTAACAATTCTCTGTAATTTCTCTTCAGTAGACCACAAGGTAGGCGATTTTCTCTTTTGTTATCCCTTCATTTTGGAAGGACACAGCAGATAGAAGAAAAAAAAAGCCGCCTTTTACATCACAGTTAAAAGCCGAATAAGAAAAAACCTTCAAACATTTTAATAATATTTATTATCTTTATTTTTATGACTGCGCTCTTTTGGTAGCCACCAACTTGGAGAAGGAAAACAATGAATTCCAAACCAACCCGAAGAGGGATGGGCTTCATGAGGCTATCTTGCCTTAGACACACCCTTGCGTAAGCAGTATTGCTACGACCCTAATGAATTACAGAACTAATGACGATGTAGGATCACAAGATTTTATTCTTATGTATTTTCCCGACTCAGTTCTTCAATGAATGCCGGACAATATCATCAAAGATGAAGGAAAAACTTGAAGTAGAAAAACTGAAATGTGGTTCTACAGAAGGATGCTGTGAATATCATGGGCCGAGCATGTGAGCAATGATGGGGTTTTGAAAAAATTGGAAACGAAAAAAAAATTAATACTGAGCATCAGGAAGAGACAACTAAGGTTCCTGGAACATGCAATGAGGAAAGAGGGCTTGGAGAATCTGATACTAACAGGCCAGATGGAGGGAAAAAGAGACAGGGGAAAGCAGCAGATAATATATTTGAAGGGCCTAATCTGGTGGATGATGGAATGAGGGTTGCATGGTGTAACAGGAGAAGGCATGCTAAGAGCCACCAGGGATAGGGAGACATGGAAGGCCATGATTGCCTACGTCCTGAAAGGACAAGGCACATAGAAGAAGACTTTGATGTTATTGGAAAGCAAGTTTACATATTATCTTTGTTTTTTTTCCATCGTTCATTAATATATTAAATGTATCAAATATAATGAACAGAACTTCTAAAAGTTTAAATGTATTGTGTATATATGTGTTTACTGTGATAACATAAACGGATACAAATTAAGTCTTAATGAATGACTATCATTGCATAGACGCATTTGTTAATTTTTTTATTAAAAATCTTTTTGAAAACAATGTTTTTAACAATAAAAATGAATGTACATTTTGTTTATGATTTGTGGTGCAATGGATATTGACTTGGAATGAGAAATTGGAGAGCCAAGTTCAAATTACATTTGAATTCCTAGCATTCACTTATTGAACTTATTAATCTAGATCTTCTCCCTCTAGCTATGGCTTGAATAGCAGGACAAATTGGGTTCTATAGCCCTGGTTGGCAACCGTTCTCACAGAAAGAAATGGCATCCTACTGTGGGAAAATCTTTTGCCTAATCAGTCATGGATTGAAAGAGATATGATCATCCAAACATATATTACGTACAGCAATTAATTGACTGCTCTCAATAACCAAATTTTATATTTAACTCTTATGTTAAGCAAGTTTAATCATCCCTAATACATGCTTTTTTTAAATAATTTATTTTACCTCAAGCAAGGCAGTAAAGTCACTGAGATGCAAGGGGGTTAATGAGTATAAATAATATGAGAAAAAGAAAGTTCTTATTAAGGGGAAAAAGCAGGAATTAAGAAGACAAAAAGATAACAAATTGACATTGAATTTAATGAGCGAGCTCAGATTAGAAATACGTTACAACATTCGAATGAATGTTTCAACATCTTCAAAATAAGTGAATTTCTCACATATGCTCTCATTACAATTTAGCTCTCTAGAGAAGAAAATTTTAAAAACAGTTTCCACTTCGGCTATAATGCGTGACTCTTCAGAAATGAATTCTCTCGGTGACTGGCGTCTGTATACACTGCTTACATACAAGACGTTAAAATTTCCCTTCTCTGACCCCATGCGCCGATGGCTTAGGGAGTAGAGACTCCGACTGACACCAAATCGGTCGAGTTTTCGATCCTGGCCAGAAGCAAGTGGATATGTCTAGCCACACTGATGAGCTGTGATGCAGCGAAACAGGCTTGTATATGGATGACTAATATATATATATATATATATATATATATATGCAACACACACAAGTGTACTCCTGCCGTCAAAAATGACGGCAAAATATTTGAGGGGAATATTAACTGTTTCCTCGCAGTTTATCCCCCTCATATGAGTTATTCCTTAACTGAGAGTGCTTCAGGTGTGTCAGCCACTCTACAACAGAAATATTGGAACAAAGATGCAAGGTGTTACTAAGTATGAGAGATATGAGAAATAAAAAAAATTATTAAAGAGAGAGAACTATAAAAGGAACAGGAATTATGAAGATAATGATTGACTTTCAAAAATTTAAATTGCACTGTCAAATTTGAGTGGAAAACAAATCGGAAGAAACTTCCACAAGTGAGAAGTGTCAGTGAAGAAAATGTTAGCATAGAACTTACGGTTACATTTTGCCATTTCTATTGTAAAATGATGATAAAAACACAAAAAATTCTGGTGATTTATTGTTTTTCCCATAAACATCTAATCTGGTAATGTTGGCAAACTTTATGTTATGTCCAAATTTAAATATTATATTCTCGCAAAAGAATGCAACTACGTTTTTGGAACAATGTCATAGAAATCTGGAAAATGACACTGAAATTTAAATTTTTATTGATTCTTAATATTTATGTAAAACAATCAGTGGAGATGTGTTGAAAATTGGTAATTCTTTTTACTAGTAACAATTCTTTTTACTAGTAACAATTCTTTTTACTAGTAACAATTCTTTTTACTAGTAACAATTCTTTTTACTAGTAACAATTCTTTTTACTAGTAACAATTCTTTTTACTAGTAACAATTCTTTTTACTAGTAACAATTCTTTTTACTAGTAACAATTCTTGTTACTAGTAAAACTGATTATACTTTGTACCGTCTTATCTATTTTCACTTCTCCCCAAAATTTGGTTTCAGTCAGTCAGTCTATGGTTATTTTAGAGGATATGACAGACAGACTAACAAAAGTTTCAGAATTTTATATATATATAGATTTATTGAAAAGAAAATCTAAACTTATTTATAAATGGAACTTTCTCTGTGTGTGTGTGTGTCTGTTACCTATAGACTCCGAAACGGCTGAACTGATTTTCTTGAAAATTTACACAGTTGTACTATAAGTGTCTGCGAGTGTTCTTAGCTAGGTTTTGTGTACCCCCGATAAATATCGATAATCAATAATCGAAAAAATTGGGTTATAGAAGGAGTGGTCTGATTTTAATCAAATTTGATATACTCATAGACAAAGACATAAGAAACGATATTCAGAAGTTTCAAGGTTGCAGTTCTTACAATAGTGCAGAAAATTTGATATTGATATGAGGAAATCAAAATTTGACTTACATCCATTTATTTTTCTTTCAGTCTATGGTTTCACTTTAACTGGAAACAACTATTGCTTTTTAGTCTTTCATGCCAACGTCCAAATAGTCTGAGCTCCAGGACCATGGATTAGTTTTAAAGCTTTCATTACACCTGAGCAATGCCGGGCTATACTGCTAGTTTTATATATATAGATTTATTGAAAAGAAAATAGGTTTATAAATCCTCTTAACCAGTTTGAACATTATGAACAGAGGATCATTAACAAAAACAAATGATTAATCACCAAATATATCAAATTTCTAAATTATTATCACGTTGAAGCACGAGTTATAGCTCTAGATCTCTCGAAAAATGTTTGACAGGGTTTGGCATGCTGACCTTCTGTGCAAGCTCCAGGGGTATGGTATTTCTGGATGATTGTTTTAATCAAATCATTTCTATCAAATCGTGAAATGACGGTTGTTCTCAATGGATGAGCTTGCTGATTCTTTCATACAAATGCAGGCATCCCTCAAGGCCCTATTCTAGGTCCTACACTTTTTCTGGTCTTCTTCAATTATCTTTTTGATGTAATCAGCTCCCAACTTAGAATCTATGCAGATGACACCACCATTTACTCTCATCTCAAAAGGAAATCTGCCAAGACTGACAAAATAAACCTAGCTGCTGTTCTTGAAAAGGACTTCCAACATGTGATGGACTCAGGTAGGAAATGTCTCACTAATTTTAACACCTCCAAAACAAAAACTGTTCTCCTTTAACCACCACAGACAAACTTTCCTACCTGTCATTAGAATGAATGATGCTAGTTTCTGAGAGAGCAACATTCTACGCCTCCTTGGCCTCACTCTCTTAACTGACCTCAAGTGGAATGACTTCACTGAATCTATAGCTGCATCTACTGCTAGGAAGGTTTGGTCACTGTGCTGGGCCAGAAAGCTTTTGTTGTCAGAATCCATCTTGCACGTTTATAAATCTACCATTCGTTCATGCATCGAATCCTATTAATATATCTAGTCGAGTGCTTTTTTGCTATTCACTTCAAAGTTCTCCACAAAATCCAGGGAAGGCTCAGCAATGTAAAATTGGTTGCAAAATTACAGAGACTTCCGACTTCAAAAATAATTCCCTAATTCTTTGACAGAGACACTTTATTACTCGACCTTAAAATGTGTGCGAATCAGAAGATAAACACGGTTATAATGGTCTGTGGAAATACGATCAGATGAATAGGGGTTGAGTCCCTGTACTGCTCCGGTAAGTATCTCACATTTCCTGATATCCTCTACATTTATAAGGGTCAGATCAAGCCGAAAATGAAGTGTCATTGTCCTATCTGCTCAGGAACTAACCATACCTCACTCTCAAGCCTTGATAGTCCAAAAATATATCCAAACCCTTGTGGCTGATGAATTCTTCCCCACTATCAAAATTCTCTCTCACTGGCCAGATGTGATTCTTAATGAAGATCAGGAAAAGTGTAGGACCTAGAATATGATGTGATGTTGTTTTTTTTTATAGCATATCAACCTCAGCAGGTCATTTATTGCCAACTAAATTTTATTTATTTATTGCTGGTAATACCTTTTTCTTTCAACAAATTATTGTTGTTTTTTTGTTTGTTATATATAAGTTTTGTGTCTAGTAATATGTTTTTCTTTTCGAGTATCAAGATTCATTGGGATTTGTTTTTAAGGGTAGGATTCCCAAGTCCTACCCTGTTATTTAACCCATAAATGGAGGGAAGGGACAGATTAATACCTTTCCCAAGGGTACCAGTGCTTAAGTGAATGCAGGATATTCAACTGGAATTCGAACTCGGCTCGCTGATTTCTCTTTCCGAGCCAATATCCACTGCACCACAAGACACATCTGTCAATAAATGCTTACAGCACCTGGTATTCCCAAGCGGTCATCCATCTAAGTACTGACCAGGCTCAACGTTGCTTAACTTTGGTGATCGAGCGAGAACCGGTGTATTCAACGTGATATGGCCGTAAGCCGATGTGATGTGGCTTCCCTCTGTCTTTTCTATAAATATTATCATGACAGCTACTCTGATGAGCTTCTTTCCCTACCACATGAATTTAAGTATGCTACTAGATTGGCATTTAGGTCTCATCCTTTTACCATTGAAGTAGTTAAACATAACTGCCACTTCTACTCTTTTCTTCTCTTGCATTTCCTGCCTGTGGAACTCTCTTTTGTTTACTTGCTTCTCTGATATCTACATCCACTAAAAGTTTAAATGCAACATCAATTGTCATCTTCTATCTCCTTGAATCCCATCCATTTCTTATCTTTTTTTTAACACTCCCTGTACCTTGCTTTTTTTTTTCACTGTAACCCCCTGTGCACCAGTAGTAGTCCTGCCTTGCTTGAGGTGAAATGATTAAAAACTCTCAGTTGGTAATGGCAATGTTCTTTGGTGATTTGCTAAAACTGACAACTACAATCACTGAGAGAAGAATAAGATTCATTTTATTTTTAAAATTTTTTTTTTTTTAATGACAATTTCAACACTTTGTTGGTTATTTAAATCTGAAACATATGATCTTGGAGGTTGCTAACAATACAGGATTTTCCAAACTGATCACCCACCTAGGTACTAACCAGGCTTGATGCTACTTAACGTTGATGATTGAATAAGAATCTGTTTTCACTAGTGAACATTGAATATTGCCAGAAAGAACTTTTTTATAAATAAAGACCTCAAGAAATTTAAATGACTACATATTGTGGCCTGTTAGGGCCAAGAAGAAAGACACGAAAAGAAGAAGGTAGGTTGAACCAGTGTATTAAAATAACAAAACATACATTGATGTTAATAATCAGCAGATAGAAGTGTCCATCTGAACTGCCAAGTTACACTGCATCTCAGCTGCCTTTCAGGAAGTCTCGCAGGTTAGTATTTATGAAGGAGGAAGAGTTCATTCCAACATAGGTAGGGCACCATAACAATACATACAAGTGGTTTTTTTATAAATCAATGTATTAAAAGCATTAGTTGCTCCCCTTAATGAAATTGACCACAATTTTGATTTAAAAAGGTTATCCTAATTAAGAGAAAACAATTCACTAAGAAAAATGTATAGAAAGTGCTTTAATTGCTTGAACATCTGCAGTAAATTTACGTCCATTTTCTTATAACATTTTAAAATTCTTAAAATAAAGATAAATAAAGATAAAATTTGGTTTTAAATTCTTGGTGTTTCCCTATCCTTTGTGAGCATATGTCATTGGATAAATTAAACATAAATTTAATTTGAAGCCTTAAAGAATTAAACGTGTCACTTGAAAACTTTTTCTTTGGCATACTTCTTTCCTGAAAATTATTGTATATGGCATTTTTATGCAGAATTTTTAGTAAGTCTTTTGATTTAAATTTTTTATTGAATATGAACTCATAGCATCATCATTCAGTCATAAAATAAGTTACCTTGGTGTTGTGTTGTGTACTCACGGAAACTAGTATGCAAGTCCTGAGCATGACGGTAAACTGCATCTGGCAACAAGGCCTCTGATTTGGAGGTTGTGAGGAGCATGGAACCACCTCGTAATTGCTGTTGTTCTCAGGTTCACCCTGACCCAGAGTGGTAGCACCTAGTAGGGTCCCAGCTATGGGCAAATAGTTAACCCCCAAACTTGGGTCAAAACACTATGAAAGTATAAAAATAGACTTTTATAGAAATATATGCACAAAAATAGACTTTTATAGAAAGATATTACCATAACACATTTTTGAAGGAAAAAATTATTCTTAGAAAACCATTTTTGAATACAAAACAAGACATTTTCAGTTTTCTAAAATAAAAAAAAATTTTTTTTTAATTTAGTTAAAATCTGACTAAATCAACCTTCACACTATAACCAAACATTACAAAAATACCTTAAATCGCCACCTTTTTGGCATTAAATAACCCACAGAGGTGTTGATATGCCATTAAACAAAACTCAAACTCGGATCCATTTACACAAAATAGACTTTTATAGAAATATATACATAAAAATATACTTTTATAGAAAAACATACATTTTTGAAGGAAAAATATTACCAAGACATTTTTGAAGGAATAATGTTACCAGCAAGACGTTTTTTAAGAAAAAAAAAAGGAAATATTATTGCCATAATGAATTTTTGAAGGAAAAAAAAATTATTACTAGCAATACATTTTTGAACACGAAACTAGAAAACATCATCAGTTTTCT
Organism: Ascarosepion bandense; assembly: GCA_037127315.1. NCBI lineage: Eukaryota > Metazoa > Mollusca > Cephalopoda > Sepiida > Sepiidae > Ascarosepion > Ascarosepion bandense. The sequence continues at coordinate 2,267,236 of JBBBDQ010000882.1, forward strand.
AAAATAAAAACATTTTCATTAAAATCTGACTAAATCAACCTTCTCACTATAATCAAACATTAAAAAAAATACCCTAAAATCCCACCTTTTTGACATTAAATAACCCACAGAGGTGTTGACTCAAACTAGTATTCACTCAACTGCCTCATGGGTAATAGTCGTAGTTATTTATAGTATTTTTGACTTCATATGTAAATGAGTTACTTCATCTCTCTGTATTGAAGAGGTTTTATCCCCTTGTTTTCTATGGTGCTTTTTTTGGGAGCTTTTGCACCCTCACTATTTTCTTCTCTCTCCCTATGAGATTGTCTAAATATGGGAGATTTTGGCCTTTTTTTTTTTTTTCATAGGGGTCTTTCTCCAACAATTGTTTTTGTTCATCTTTAGATTCTATATTACCCTTGATTTCACTGTCTAATTTGTCTTGCCTCGACATGACACTTTTGCCTTCATTATTTTCAGGCTCTTCATCGTTATCATGTTTCAATCGCACTTGGTCTGCATGGGTTAATATCTCAGTTCCATTTTTTTTTATTATCATAGAATTCTGTCCACTTTGCATTATGAATCTTGACTCTTGTAGATTAAATTCATTATTCTTTTTCTACTATAGTTTTTTATTTGCAGCATAAGATATGGTCAGTGGGGCTCTAATTTGTCTACCCATGAGGACAGACAGGCTTTTCAATCTTCCAGCATGTGGTATTATCCTATAACTTAGCAACAATATAGAAAGAAATATTTTTATCTTTTCTTTTGCTTCTACACAAATTTCTAATAATTTTTTTAATACTTTGTACCATCTTTTGTGCTAATCTGTTCAATTGTGGATGGTTCAAGGAGTATATGGTTTTTCAAGGAATATATGGTTTTTCAAGGAGTATATGGTTTTTCAAGGAGTATATGGTTTATATCTAATTTTGTTCAACCATTGGTATAGTTCCTCATCACAGAACTCCGGGGCATTGTTGAATACAATCATTTTTGGAATTTCATTTCTTGAAAATATAATCCTTAAGGCTTGCTTCATGGTTGAACTTCTTTTCTTGAAGACCTGTATTACTTCTGGCTAGCCTGAATATGAATCTATCAGTATTAATAAAATCCCACTCTATTAACATGGGTATGATCCATGTGTACTCTACCCCAATGTTGGGACTCTTAAGGCCATGAATGTTTTTGTCTGTCTAAATTGTCTTTTGTCATTGCACACTTTACACAGTGTTATGTATTCTTCTACATCTTTGGAATAGTCTGGCCACTGTTCCTCTAGCCTTAATCTCCTTTGCATAGACATTATTCCACAATGAACATCATCATGTATGCTTTTATAATTTTCTTCCTTTGTGTTGCTAGCAGAACCACTATGTTTCTATTACAAATTACCTCTTTTTCTACAATTAACTACAATATAAATTATAAACGTCTATGGTCAGATTTTAGTAGGTATTTCTTTCCAATCAGAAACTGATCTATTTTTCATCCATATTATAGCGAACGCTTTCCAAATATTTAGGTAGTTCAATTCAGCTTTTGATAATGTTTTTGAAAGCTGTATAAGGAAGACAATCCTGAGTTAATATTCTCAAAATTGAGTGTTCACTTGTGCCAGTTGTTACTACTATTTCCTTTCTAGGTTCGAATATTTTTACAACTGGTTTCTTTGTCAGAATAGCTTTTAAATTTTCAAATACCACTTATTGTTCTTTTGTCCAAATAAATTCCACATTCTCTTTCCTTAAAGCAGCAAAAGATTCTGTCGATTCAGAGTATCACTCTACATATTGTCTGCAGAAATTTACAAGTCCTAAGAAAGATTCAAATTTTATTTTGTTTTTAGGTACTTCAGCTTTTAATATTTTCTTAATTAACAATTGGTCTATGACTTCCTTAGATATGGAATATCTTCAAAATTATTTTTTTTTAATGTTGTGTACACATTTTTTAAAACTGTTAATCCAGCATTTTTTTTTTTTTTAAACTTCTTCAAAATGATGCTGGTTTTCCATTTTAATTCTTCACCATTAATAGTACCAACACAAATGTCTTCCTGGTTGCATATTACATTTTTTTATATCGCCACCAATAACTTACTGTATAGCCTTTTTGAAAAAAAATCACACTTGTTTTAGTTCCATAAAGAATTCTTTTCCATCTTAATAAACCTATTGGCTGGTCGTGGGTATGACAGTAAACAGTATCTGGCAACAAAGCCTCTGATTGGAAGATTGTGAGGAGCATGGAACCACATCTTAATTGCTGTTGTTCTCCAGGTCCACCCTGACCCGGAGTGGTAGCACCTGTTAGGGTCCCAGCTATGGGCAAATAGTTCATCTCTAAACTGGGATAAAAACACTATGAAAGTATGAGAATAGGCTTTTATAGAAAGATATACATAAAAATAAACTTTTATAGGAAAATATGCATTTTTGAAGGAAAAAATTATTACCAGTTATACATTTTTGAATACAAGACTAGAAGACATTGTAGTGGACGAAGCGTCCACTTACTAATTTAGGTTTGACGAGTCGACTCGACGTAACAAGAGGTCATGATTTGAAGCAGGATTTAAGAAAGAACAAAAAGGCGAAAGTAACCAGAAAAACAATGTATTGACAAAGGTTACATGGGGTTGAGAGAGCATGCATAAGAAAGTGAAAAGGAAAGAGTCATTCCCCTTCGTCTGTTCGTAGAAACAAAATAAGATGTATGAAGTTTTTTCTCTAGCTGAAAGAAAGGTTTGTAACAATTGTTAAGATTATCGTAAAGAGTTCAAAGTTCAAATCCTTGATGAAGAAAGTCAGACAGAAGACAAAGTTCTGTGTCTGTGTGTGCGTTGAGTAGAGAGAGAGAGAGACTTACATGCGAATGTAGCAGTCTTAGTCAGTCTGTGGATTTCTACTGACGAAGGTTGGAAAAATTGTAAATTTATGTGTAGGAAGTTATTTTATGTAAAGTCCTGTTTGAATGAAAGTTAATGTGCATAGTGTTAATGTCGGAGAAGAAAAATAAAAGAAATTTGCGCCACTAATTGCTACCCGCAATTAGTGCGCGTGTATTTGTGTGAGTTAGGGAGACATGTTTGCTCTTCTCCCGGGACGAAATCCTAACTGCTGTACCACGTGATGTTTTCCGCTTTTATTAGCATCGTTTAGGCGGGAAACAAGTCATCACGTGGACGGCGAGTGACCATGCGTGTGTGTGTGTGTGGGTGTCAATGTATGAAACCCCACAACATCATCAGTTTTCTAAAATAAAAATAAAAAATTTTCTTCAAAATCTGACTAAATCAACCTTCTCACTATAACCAAACATTAAAAAAATATCTTAAAACCCTACTTTTCTTGGCATGAAACAACCCACAAAAGTTGATATGCCGTTAAATAAAACTCAAAGTCAAACCTACTGGCCTGTTTATGACTGTGACTTCTTTAAAGTCTTTACCAATAGGTATTTGATAGTATACTGACTTTAGATCAATTAGATAATTCTTAGATGCTTTCATACCTGCAAGGGATTTCAAAGCCTGTTCTACATTGGGGATAGGGATATTAACCTGCACATATTTTGTGGTTTACATCTCTTTTGTAGTCACCACAAATGCGGAGATCCCAATCCTTCTTTCTTAAAATTACTAATGGGGAGGCCCATTTACTTTCTCCTGGCATAACTCATTCAAATAGATTTTGTTCCAGTTATACTTTTAGTTTTTTAACAACTATTGGTAGTAAAATGACTGGCACTTTTCCTACTCGAAAATATCAGGAAGATACATTATACATTATTCTTCTTTAGTCTTAACTTCGTTTCATAGTTTTTTTCACATTCCAGTTTCTTCTGCCTTGACTTGTTTCACTAATTTACATGAATTTATGTTCAATAAATCATTTAATACTAAACCTTGATTCTTTTCAGCTTTTCACAATAATCGGTAATATGTCAAACTTATTTTTTAGTTCCACATAGGCTTTATTTTTTAGTTCCACATAGGCTTAACGTTTTTGTCATAGATCTGTCAAACTGATTCAGTTGGATATGACTTTTCACTATAAGTTCTTTCCTACCAACTATTTTGGGTGTACAATTGCCGATAATTTTATGATGGTTTCACAACCAGCAGTTGCCAACAAGAGGTCTGGTATTTGTGAGTCTGCTCACATATTTTTTAATTAGAAGTTACTTTATCCTGATTGGTCCACGCTGTCTATGCAACAATGCCTCCCTGATTAAGGAGGTTTGGCTTGTTTTTAACCTTTTAAAATCCTTCAACTTGAAATAAACCTCATCACTTGATAAGGCAAATAGTGTCGAAACAAAACAGCTACTTTTGTTGTGATATTATAACATATTAATGTTATAGTCTAATCTAATCTAAATCTAAACTTATTTACAAATGGAACTTTATCTCTGTGTGTGTCCGTTACCTAGAGACTCCGAAACGGCTGAACCTATTTTTTTGAAAATTTACACAGTTGTACTATAAGCGTCTGCGAGTGTTCTTAGCAAGACTCTTCACCATGCCATACAAGCAGGAAAACCCAGTTATGGCTGTCAGACAATTTCTGCAAACACATCACCCCCTTACATCTGGCCACCTAACTCCGCAGACTACAACCCTCTTGGCTATTATGTGTGGGGCACAGTTGAGTGAGAGATTAACAAAACACTTTGTAACACTCAAGATAAAATGAAATCAAGGATTATAGCAGCATTCACCAACTTAAACAAGGAGACCGTCCAGAAGAGATGAAGGAGATTCTGAAGTCATCTGGAAGCCATGAAGCCAATGGCAATTTATATATATATATATATATATATATATATATATATATCCGAGTGGGTACAGAACGAAGAAAGAATTTTTTCCGTCCAAAACATTAATTTAAAACGGTGCTCGATATATGATGTATAGAGCTGTGAATATTTATTATTAATTATGTTTTAGAACATGTACATAATTTTTTTTATATATGTCCTTGACAATCATATGTTTGTTTCAACGTTGGGTGTCCAACGTTTCTTCAGGAGAAAAAAGCAAAACTGAATTCGTCCGCTGCCTATATTTGGTTCATTGTTGTTGTGGGAGGTTAGTTGGGGTGATTGATAATGATGGGAATGTGTCTTGTGTTGTCCGTTAGAGTTTTGAAGAGCCTGGTGTGTAAGTGCTAAATTGTTGATTAATGGCATTATCTGTTGGAGTGAACATTTTTATCGGTCAGGTATATCTTTTGGTTAGAATTTCGCAGAGATTGGAGTATGGAGGGG